>JAQPZY010000961.1:352500-840239 GCA_029931535.1 Margaritifera margaritifera
CTCTAAATGCTTTACAAGAATGTATATTGTTTCCGTTTGCTTCAGTGACTGTTTAGATCATAGTAACAATGCTCGTTTATTTCTAAAATCTCCTTTGTTGAAACATAATCCTACATAAAGGCAATTCAATTTAATTTAACTTTAGTGTGCCTTTATTAACTGCTTTGATTGTGGCAACAAAAAAGAAGTCAAACGTGATAAGGTAGGTGATAACTTCATGATATTAATTCAAAACTTTACATCAACTTTATATTTTGTTCTCCAAATAATTTAGCTCAAATAGATAGCATTCAGTTCTTGCTATATTTTTCTGGTCCTGATGGCGTAAAGAGCACGCTGTCGTTTTCCAAATGTAATCAGACTGTATATTGCTTTAGACAAGGACAATTTGTAATTATTTAGTCACTATAACGTTTTACAGACCGTTAAAAAGTGAAAATGAGATACAGAACTTAAAATTTCAAATTGCTGACGTTATTTCTAATATGAAAATTTAATACCAAAGCAGTCAGTTTACCGTTCGAGGTACTTATATACCAGCTTCAGCTGATGAACAAAAGTACTTAGCATCAACATTAACAATTTCTTTTCAAAGAAATTACCTTTCTGTTCTGTTCCAACGTCTCTCGTGTTCAGTAGTTACGTATCCGGAGGAAAAACAAATTAGTCATTAGATATCAGTTATTAAAATACACAATGAATCTTTGAACCTGATTTCTCTTTCTTTCTCTCTCTCTCTCTCTCTCTCTCTCTCTCTCTCAATCTCTGAGATTCATTGGGAGTTACAGACAATATTGAAACTGAGAGTTTCGAATAAGATTATGGTTTCCAAATGGTATAAATCAATTTTAGACTCCATTTCTGCTTCAGACAGACTTATATTAAGCAGTTAAATGACAAATAGCTGGACCCGTTGTACATACAAAACATCGGTCCCTTCAAGGATATATTCGTTTCGTTACTTCATGGACGTTTTAAATGCTATTTCTTATAATTTTACCTAATATAATTTTCTTCTTTCACGAGTTTATCACTTGTATTATTAAAACTGCAGTCAATGTTTAAATTGCAGTTAGTTTCCATTTGCGGGTTTGAACATACAGTGTTGGACAATTTTATCATAGACCCGTTAAGATCCCAAGACTCAAATCTTGTTTCATAGGAATTAAAATATAGTGCTTTTTTTAAGAGCGACCGGGCAATTGTAACATGTCAGTAAATCATTATATATTTCAAAGCGTACTAGTGAAATATGTGGGCTTAAGTTGTCCTTTCACTATCAACTCAGTCTTTTTGCTAAAATTACCCTAATTAAAAACTCATAAAATAGTATCAACAATACACAGAATACATGCATAAGTGCAAAGTAATTTGCCATAGATTTGTTCTTTGTTTTTCTTTTTATGATCGATTACCTCTAGAATTTGCTTAAGTAAACTTGTTAATGTCACACTTCATAGTGATTATTTTCCTACCTGTAGGAGAGAGAGGGTGCTTGTTTCAATATTTAAAAGTGAGCATAATTCTCAACCCTATAACTACTAAGGTGTTACCCTTATAAGTTGTATTTCAAATATGATTACAGGGATTCATAATACAAGATTCATTAATCTGTCAAATACTTACGTTAAATTAGTAATGCTTTGTTTGAATTTAAGATAAGAGCAGTTAATGTTATGTTTATACCACATAGATTTATAAATATGTATATCAACAGTGATATGTTTGATACTACATAGACTTATAAATATGCATATCAACAGTGATATGTTTATACCACATAGACTTATAAATATGTATATCAACAGTGATATGTTCATACCACACAGACTTATAAATATATATATCAACAGTGATATGTTCATACCACACAGACTTATAAATATGTATATCAACAGTGATATTTCATACCACACAGACTTATAAATATGTATATCAACAGTGATATGTTCATACCACACAGACTTATTAATATGTATATCAACAGTGATATTTCATACCACACAGACTTATAAATATGTTTATCAACAGTGATAAGTTCATACCACACAGACTTATAAATATGTATATCAACAGTGATATGTTCATACCACACAGACTTATTAATATGTATATCAACAGTGATAAAAGACTTGATGGTGCTTTCTTACTCTTTCAAATGACTTTCAATAGTGTCTGGAAGATCAAAATGGGTACCTTAGGGTAAGTCTTGTGTTTTATGTCTCCCAGTGTTTCATCAAAATTGGGTGGTCAAGTGATATTATATTTACTAGAAAATGTTATGGATATATGTGCGAAGGAACATCGTTCAAGTGGTGATGATTTGTGTATTCGGAGTTGTTTCTGGATTTGGATTAGGATTTTGTTAGCAGAGCAGAGATTTTTGGAAAAATGATTGGATTGGTGAGTGAAGCACTTCATGTTTATAAACTCTATGTAAAACAAGCGTATGCCCTAGCTGTTGTGTAGATTAAATGTTCATATTCATATTTAGCGGGCGGATTCGGGTTCTGGTGTGATTCGATAATTCACAATTCATATTTTCGACTTTTGGGCAGAGTTTGGAAAATTGATAAATAGGCGGAAGTGACACATCAATTATCATCAATCGTAAGAGTTACGTTGTCATATATGTTGTGAGCTAGCGATCACATCACATCACATTACATCGCGCCATTATAAAGACTACTCAGCCCTTATATCAGCAGTTTTGTTCATTATGTGTCATGTATTATGTGTAGTGAGTAGAATGCATGCTCACGATCTTTGTGAATTATATAAGTCCTGTCACACCTGGTACCGTTACAGTGTGGAGATTCTGAGTTAGACCTGGTAACTAGTAAATGGAACCATATATCATTATTTAGTGAGAATAAGAGAAGTCAAGTGATGTGTACTAAACGTAACTAGACATATAATGACTATATAGCCGTTCTGCATTGGTAGTATGCATTGGTGTAATGGTGTATGACAGGGCTACCGTACTGGCATACTTTTATTCAAGAGGTGTATAACAGGTTTCTAAAAATGTATACGGGCATAGCTGTAAACTGCCAACATGGACGTGGAACCAGGGACAGCTGAGCGTTACAGTGGTGGAGGAGGATCCGATTTAGAAGATGAGGAATTGATAGCAACACAGACTGAGAGAAATATATACAATCAAATTCACTCGAAATTTGGAACCTTAGATAGAGTAGAATTTAAACAGAAATTATGTATTGAACTGGATGTGCAGAACTTAAAAGACATTAGATTATCATTACATGACTTGGCTAGATTAGAAAACAACAACTATCCAGTAACTAGGCTAGTTGAGAGAACTATAAGATGTGACAGTGCTCCTCTACAGGAAAGATTGGCTGAGGATATATTTGTTTTGTATCACTTCCTAGCAGGCGACAAGAACCTATCTGAGGTGAAGTCTCTTGCATCGAGACATAAGCCAAGCACAAGTGTGGCTGATAACAGTGTAGGTGTAGGTGCGAGCATAGCGTCTAAAAGAAAAGGATCCAGAAAACAATCAGAACCGGAACCAGAAACAGTAACAAAGAATTTGGATCACAACTCAATAGCATCTCTTGCAGGCGATACCAGTGACATTTCTGTGACGACGGAGAATTTATACAAAGTAATGGACCTAAAGCATTTTGTGAAAGTTACTATTCAACAAGTCAGAGACGACATTATAAGAGAGCTGACAAACGAGCTGGGTAAAATCAGAAAAGAACTCCATGCTAGAGATGTTCATTCGGCTATACTTCAATCAGAGTTAGAAAGACACAAGGAAGAAGAAAACAAGCTATCAAAAGATAATTTGGCTTTAAGAGTCTCAATCAGGGAAAAGGATAACCAGTTGGAAAACATCAAGGCAACCCAGTCGTATCGGCATCAAATGTTAGAGGATAGAACATACAATAATAAAGATAAAAAACAGATAGATACAAAACACGTGGCACAAACTCAAACAACATTTGCTGATATTGTGAGCGCTGTCAATCCTATAACTGAAACATCAAAGGTCAAATCAGCGAAACGGATAATAGATGCGGACATAGATGGTAATAAACGGCGGAAGCATCTGTCAGACCCAACAGTATATTCGGACCGTTGCAAAAGAGGTCCTATGCATTCCAACGGCCGAAATCAAGGAGGTGCGCTTAGTCTGTCCACTAGACACAGTTCTTCGAACGAAGAAGTTATCATAATCAAAGATAACGGCGGAATAGGTTTCAACAGTGATCATCATTACTCAGCACGACAACACAGGAGAAGTAACGACAGGAGCGAAAGGCTTCCAGCGACATCTAGATCAGCTACCACAACAAAGGCAGAGGTTAAAGATAATAAAACAATCGAAGTTGTCACGACAAGCAGAAACCATAGGCCTCAGAAACGTCTAAGAAACTCGTTTGCATTTCGAATTCTCATGTTAAGGATACCAGTAGACAGATCAAGAGAAGATATGAGAACGTGTATCAGAAAGCACGCTGGAATAAAGGGGGTAAAAGTGATAGACACTAAAATTTTAAAGCATTGGCGAGTCAGAGAAGGAAAAGACACATACACTGTTTTAGTCATGGTAGATGAGTCAGATTCTGAAAAGGTTTTAGAGACAGGTTTCTGGCCAAATTTTGTATGGGCAAGGGAATGGTATGAGAGGTATGAGAAGCATGAGACGTATGTCGATAATGAAAAAAGGGGTTATTAGTGAATTTAGAGAAACGAGCAGTAAATCAACAGTTAATAATCTTCGCTATATTTTTGATTATAATCAACTTTTTACGCCATATAATGCCAGACAATACATTTCGTTTGATGACATGGAACGTACAAGGAGTTATGTACGGTTCACCTTACATGTATTCTATATTAAATGAAGTAGACATTGCAGTGCTCACCGAACACTGGCTTATGCCCGAGCAGCTCGATTTTTTAGACACTATACATCCAGAGTTTAAATCTTTCTCACGTGCTGACAGTAGGATAATAGTTACATATGAAGAAAGATTAAGACACACAGGGTTCGGGGGAATAGCAATCCTATACAGAAAGTCGCTCTGCGTTAATCCTTTGTCGAGCGCTGGTAATGATAGAGTCTTAGGGGTGGAGGTAAAATGGAACGATAAATGTAAATATTTTGTTTTCGGAGCCCTTTTGCCATCAACTAATTTTTCAGTTGCAAGTTTCTCCGAGACAATAGAAGAATTGAAAGATCAATTTGATATGTTTTGCCAAGAGGGCATCACCATACTCGCGGGATTTTTCAACGGCCAGTTAAGTTCACTGTTCAGCTCCAAAACGAAGTGTTTAACTGCAAATGCTAGAGGTGTTGTTTTGGAAAAGTTTCTGTGCGAAAAGCACTTAGTGTCTGTTAACAGTCAATCCATATGTAATGGACCTGAGTTTACCTTTTTCTCAGCCGATGGTAAATCTAAATCTCTGATAGACCATATACTTTTACAAAAAAGTAAGTTCGACTTAGTGGTTAAGGCCGATATCATAGATGATCATCCTTTGAATATTTCAGATCATCATCCTGTGAAAATAGAACTAGTCAGACCATATGTACATAACACAATGAGGGCCGACCAGCATATAATCAAATCCGTAAATTGGAAGAAAGCCTCGGCAGATCAGATAAGTAGATATAAGGAAGCAATTCGCACCGACTTTTCAGCGCAGGTGCATACGGCGGAACGAGAGACAAATGTAGATATTGAAATTATTATTCAAAGCATGATAAACATATTACATGACGCGGCCTCTAAGTTCTTGACTATTAAGAGATTTTGCCGGTATGCTAACCCATATTGGAAACTACTAAACGTAAAAAGGTTTCACACGGAAATGCGGCAGAAACGTAGAGAATGGATATCTAATGGTAGGCCGCGAGGCTGGGTATACCTGTCATACGCGAATTATAAGAAGGCGAAGAAATTGTTTGCAAAAGAATTGTTGAAAGCTAAAGAAACGTATGACAGAGAACAATTCAGCGAGCTTGAAAAGACGTCAGAGCTTGATATTTCTACGTTTTATAAGTTCTTACGGAAGAAACGATATAAGCATGAATGCACTTTCGAAATCGAATCAAACGGAATAATTGTACGCGACCTCGACTCTATTCGTGAGTTATGGGCAAATCATTTTTCTAGGTGGTCATTACCTGACAATACTTATTTGTATGATGAGAATCATTGCCAGATGGTGCTAGCAGAGGTTAAAAAGTACAACAAAGAAACCTATTCTCACTTTGATAAAATTATTGATAAAACCCCCACAAGAGAAGAAATTAGCTCTTCAATCAGATCTCTCAATAAAGATAAGGCCTGTGGCCCCGACGGTATTTTTGCTGAGCATTTACTTTTTGCGGACCCTCCAAGCAGTGTACGGTTACTTGAAATTGTATTCGCAAAAGTGTACGAGACCGAAAAGTACCCGCGCCACTTTAAACAAGGCATTGTATTACCACTCTTTAAAGGTGGGAGGAAGAACAAATTAGATATGAATAATTATCGGGATATAACTATAATTCCTGTGTTTCAGAAAGTCCTAGGAAAAATTATATACAATAGACTAGTTATCTTCTCTGAACAGATTTCTTTTCCAAACCCATTACAACAAGGCTTTAGAAATAACTGCGGTAGTATAACTGCAGCTTTCTGTATCAAGGAAGCGATATGCTATTATATGGATAGAGATACTTCTGTCTATGTTACGTTTCTAGATAACGCTAAAGCATTCAACACAGTTTGGCACAGTGGGTTATTTTACAAGTTGTACAGACTTGGAATCCAAGGAAAGACCTGGCGCATCATGAAAGACTCGTTCGAGAATGTGACATGTTCTGTCTTATTTGCGGGCAAACAGTCGGAACGTTTCGGTATTAAGCAGGGAGTAGGTCAGGGCCGCAGCTTGTCTGCGTGGCTCTTTCTTGTAATGATAGATGATCTGATCACCGAGTTGGATCAAACCTTGCGTGGTCTAAAAATTGCTGATCTCCACCTGCCTTGTGTCTTGTTAGCGAACGACACCACTGTAATGGCTAATTCGCATCATTCGATGCAACATTTGCTTGATAATATTTCTAGCTACGCGAGAAGGTGGAGACTTAGATATAACGCAGATAAAAGTTGCACTGTTTTGTTCACTAACAAAAGAACGGCTGTTTTCCAATCTTTTTTGTTTGACAAAACTCAAATCCCAGCAGTCAAAAATAAGAAGTATGCCGGAGTACCTCTAGCATACAACTTAAAATCAAACTACGCTATAGAAGAAGCATGCGATAAGGGGAAACATTTGTTAAACTCCTTTTATTTTATTGGTATCAGAGATGGCAGAATGAATCCCCTAACAAGTCTTAAAATCTGGAAAAGAATTATTCTGCCCTCGGTTCTATACGGATGCGAACTATGGTCGGGCATCCCACATTCCATGATAGAAAAACTGGAGTTATGCCAGAGGTATGCAGCAAGACGTATGCAAGCTTTAGATAAGTACTCGCCTACAGAAGCAACGTGCAGTACTTCAGGACTTTGGCCGATGGAAGCATACGTAGCTAAGTCGAAATTATCCTTTTTCAATAGATTCTGTGGGGGCGAGTGGTCTTATATCTGGAAAAAGATATTTACTATACGTTTATGTCAGTATTTGACAAACCCGTTAAATCAGGCGGGTTTTATACCAGACATTGACAGAATAATCAAGAAATACAGCATGGGAAACGTTCTCTTAGACTACGCAGTAAAAGTTCAGCCGGAAGACAAAAGGGTTTGGAATCGACACATTAGTTGTGTTATTCAAAGTCAAGAAGAAACTTCCTGGAGAGCAAATATGGAATTACGTAATGATCTAATTCACTTCAGAAATATTCATTTAGATTTAAAACCAAGTAGCATATGGTTTCTTGGACGTAAATTTCCATCGATGTTATGGCCTCTGTCTGAAATAGTGAAACTATCTGTCATGCCTGTTGTTAAATCTGTGATATGTAAACTCTGTGGAAAAGAGGTTGACGACAGAGCGAAACATCTTATTGTAGGTTGTGAGATGCTATTTGAAGAACGTAATGTTTATTTTGAGAGAGTGATTGACACTTTAGAGGTGAGGGACGGGATTGACTTATTCAACCAGGAAGATGATATTTTGTTAGAGTCACTTCTTGGAAGCAGGGTCGACTGTCTGACCTCTATCAATGACGATGTATGGAATAGGCTAATGCTGGTGACGGCGGGCGGTATAGCTTCATTATACAAGAAAATGCATGCCATACTTACACCCAACGTGTCCTAACATAACAGCAAAAAAAAAAGCAGTACAGTATCGTATAATGAAACTAATTCTGTCCAAAGTCTCGCTATAAATTTCGTATTCCAAGCACACAAAGTAGGTACTTACCGCTTAAACAATAGATACCACATGTACATGTATTATTCTTTGGTACTAGCACCATGTAAGTGTTACTATAATGACCAGGGTTTTACTTGGCTAAGTGTAAGCAATTCCATTTCATGAAAAGATATATTTCTATGGTTTTACATAATTAGATATTCCGCAATTGTGCATATGTTAGTTGACGCAATATCTAGCATTCCTCGTTTAGTTAATAATGTCATTGGGTGCTGTGTTTCAGGATCACGCTTCAGCCTGAATCAGATAAACCTGATGCTATCTCTGTTTACTAGGAAATAAAATCAGTCAGTCAACAACGTATGCATACATACATACATACATACATACATACATACATGCATACATACATACATACACACACCCACGCACATACATGCATGGAAGAACACATACACGCATACTTGCGTACATTTATCATGTGGCATGAAAGACAGATATTGTTACCATTTGTATAAATTTTCCATCTGTGTTGTTATTTTTATGTTTGTTGGGCTATGTATGTATAATTGCATTAACGTACCAGTCACCAGCTTTAGGATTATCTATATCCTAATTCTCAAACATATCCCCAAAACGCATAAAAGTTCTCTTCCCTATTTTAAGGTTATTGTTAATAATATAACAATATATGCTAAAAACTAGATGTACTGACACTCGCTATGTCATTAGCAGCATCAGCCTAATGCTCATAGAAGCCTGGGGCCTTATTAAGATAAATTATATTTAGTTCCAACATTTCTTATACATAATAGTATGATTATATGTATTATTATGTTTCTTCTTGTCTTAGCTTATGCAGCATGTCTCTTTTATCTTTTTACTGTGATCCTTATTGTGTCTCATGTTCTTGTAATATCCGTGATTTGATTAACATGATGTACATTTTTTTTTTCAAGACGAAGCAAAGTCAGCCAGTTAGAAGTCATGCATACACGCACGTACGCAAGCACACATGCATACAAACATGCATACATACATACCTACCTATCTACCTACCTACCTACATACATACATAAATACATACATACATACTTTGAACGCCTACACATGTTCCTGTCCTTGTATGCTTTATATCTATTTCATGTATATAATAGCTTCATGTTTAATATACATTACTAGTTTATAACAACTATATTGCAAATCAAATATATGTTATACTGCATAGATTCATTACACGGTGTACTTATGTCTAAATTGTTGGATGTTCTTAAAAAGAGACTTGTATTGAAGATAATACATATATTTTTGCATTTCCCGTGCTTTCCGTACTGGATGTAATAATAATGAAATTGACACAGGAAATAAAATCGTAATGAGGACGTCTAATGACAATCATTGTACATTTGTAATTATATTTACATGTTAGTGTGTGGTGTATTCATTAATGTCACTTTAATGTTCATATTACTATTACATAATAATGCAAATAACTGAATGTAATCTCTTTTTAAGAGGAAATAAAGAAAGTCAGTCAGTCATACATACTGTTACGACTCTATGGTCTAAGAAAAATGTAACAGAAAGAAAGTGAAACCAACAAATCAAGTAAAAATCAACAAGCAATTTATTACTAGATAATTAAAATGAAAAATCAAAAAGTCACTTACAGTAATGTGTTTATGTATCCTAATAATCCAATAAGAATGATTGTTCTAATCACAAGTCCTAAATATAGAAGTGTCCTTGAATGTTATTATGTGCTAATGGTCTCCAAAGTCCTGATGTACTAGAAATCTTGATGTGCTGAAGTCAAAATGAAGTAATCCAAAATCTCTGAATAAGTTCACATAAATTCCAAAATTGTCAATCAAAATCCAAAATCCAAAAGTTTATGAGCACTGTTAATAATCCAATGAATAATTAAAATAATTCCTCTCTTAGAATTTGGAATGAATTTTCACAACTGTAATAGCTCTTTACAAGACTGATGGTAATGTCGAACTGAACAAAATGTCTACCAAACATGATATATATAAAGATTGGTCACATGACAGAATGTTCTAGAATATGAGTCATCTTAATGGAATTTTAACTGTAAACAAAATCAACCTTGACCTTCAAATTGAGAAAACATATTGATCAAAACAACCTAATTCAAGGACACTAGTTATATATGTTTTTCCTAACAAACATAAAGATTTAAGCAAATATTAAAGTGAAGAAACATTTATAACCTCCCAAAACACATATACAACATTATATAAACATCATACATAACACCTCCCCTCATAAAGAAAAAGAAAGATTTATATAATAAAGCTTTCTTTTGAATATACATCTAATACTACAATAACCAAAATTACATAAGAACATGTTTTACGATACTGGACTTAATTACATCAAGCAATATTACATTTCTAGGCACGTGAGAGTGCATCTGCAATCACATTGTCTTTTCCTCTGATGTGTCTAATGTCAATGTTATATTCCTGCAATATCAAACTCCATCTCAACAATCTCCGATTTTTGTCTTTCATTTTGTTGATGAAAGTAAGGGGATTGTGATCACTGTACACAATAATTGGAGAAAGAGCTGAGGTAACATACACTTCAAAATGCTGTAAAGCCAATATCAAAGCCAAACATTCCTTCTCAATTGTGGAATAATTTTTTCTGGTGCTTGTTTAGTTTTTTAGAAAAATAACACACAGGGTGATCCACACCACTTTTGTCTTCCTGAATCAATACTCCACCAACTCCTACATCACTTGCATGAACAGATAATTTAAATGATTGGCTAAAATTTGGTGCAGAAAGAACTGGTGCATTCTTAAGCATGGCCTTTAACTTGTCAAAAGATTCCTGGCACTTGTCAGACCAACAAAATTTGGTTTTCTTACTCAATAAACTTGTCAAAGGTTCAGCAATTTTGGAAAAATTGGAACAAAATTTCCGATAATATCCAGCCATACCTAGAAATCGCATCAGTTGCTTTTTACAAATTGGAACTTGAAATTCAGAGATAGCTTTGACCTTAGCTTCTATAGGTTTAACTTGACCTTGTCCCACAATATGTCCTAAAAATGTGACACAAGCATGGCAAAACTCACTTTTGCTCAAATTAATTGTCAGATTCGCATCACTGAGTCGATCGAAGAATTTTCGAATGGTTTCCAAATGATCTACCCATGTGTTGTTGTAGATAATGACGTCATCGATATAAGCGTCACAATTATCAAGACCAAATGTTATCATGTTCATCAGACGTTGAAACGTTGCAGGCGAATTTTTCATTCCAAACGGCATGACTTTATATTGATAAAGTCCATCTGGAGTTGCAAATGCTGAAATTTCTTTTGCCCTTTCCGTCAGTGGAATTTGCCAGAATCCTTTTAAAACGTCAAACTTGGTGACATATTCCGCATTTCCAATTTTATCAATGCAATCGTCCATTCTTGGGATTGGAAATGAATCAGTTTTGGTGACACTGTTGACTTTTCTATAGTCAGTACACATACGGAATGTATTATCTGGCTTGGGAACAAGAATACATGGTGAACTCCAGTTACTTTTACTTGGTTCTATGAAATCATTCTCCAGTAGATACTGAATTTCTTTCTTCAAATAGTTCTGTTTGAGAGGATTCATCCTATAAGGATGCTGTTTCACAGGCGCAGAATCTACAATGTCAACGTCATGATAAATTTGTCTTGTTCGTGTTGGAACATCAGGAAACAAGTGCTCATAGTCATGTAATAGCTGTTTTAGTTCATTTCCTTCCTGTTGTTGTAGATGTGAAAGTTTCTGGTCTAGGTTGTTCAATATTTCTGAATTCCGAAGATTGGTTATACCAGAGTCACTATAGTCTGATCGTATTCCATCGTTGATATCTTCACTGTGTGGGACAGGTACAACTAAATTAACTGAATAATTAGCTGAGCTATCTCTGTCAAAATATTCCTTTAACATATTTATATGACAAAGTTGTTTCTGTTTCCGTCTCCCAGGAGTGTTAATGATATAATTTAAGTCATTTACTTTCTTTTCAACGGTATAAGGACCATAAAATTTAGCCTGAAGAGGATTTTGAGGTATGGGAAAGAGAGCCAGAACTTTGTCACCAGGTTTAAAACTCCTTTCCTGTGAATTTCTGTCATACCTTAATTTCATATTTGACTGAGTAGTGTGAAGATTAGTTCTTGCTACTTCACAGGCCTTTGACAACTTGTATTTGAAATCAGAAACATAATCAAGAAGATTAATCTTTGCGTCTTCATTTGAAAGAAGTCTCTCTTTCAATAATTTCAATGGTCCACGGACAGTATGACCAAAAACTAGTTCAAAGGGACTAAAACCCAACGACTCTTGAACTGATTCCCTAACAGCAAACAACAACAAATGAACACCCTCATCCCAATCCTTTTCTGTATCAAAGCAATATGATCGAATCATATTCTTCAAAGTTTGATGAAATCTTTCCAAAGCACCTTGACTTTCAGGGTGATAGGCAGAAGATTTAAACTGTTGGATGCCTAATTCATGCATAACTTGTTGGAAAATTCCAGACATAAAATTTGACCCTTGATCTGACTGGACAGATTTGGGAAGGCCAACAAGTGTAAAAAACTTCACCAAAGCTTTCACAATAGTTTTAGTTTTTTTATATTTCTCAGAGGAATTGCCTCTGGAAATCTTGTAGATGCACACATGATGGTCAACAAGTATTGATTGCCTAACTTGGTTTTAGGTAAAGGACCAACACAGTCTATTATTATTCTACTAAATGGTTCATCAAATGCAGGAATAGGTTGCAGATGAGCCTTAGGTATCTTCTGATTGGGTTTTCCTACCATTTGACAAGTGTGACAAGATCTGCAGTATTTAGAAACATTACTTTTGAGTTTCGGCCAATAAAAATGATTCAAGATCTTGTGATAAGTCTTACGGACTCCTAAATGACCAGCCAAAGGAGTTTCATGGGCTAAATTAAGAATTTCCTGTCGATATGACTTAGGAACAACAATTTGATAGCTCACTGACCACTCGTCACCAGCGGGTACATCAGGTGGTCTCCATTTCCTCATAAGGACCCCATTTTTCACAAAGTAACACACTGGAACTTGTGTGGCTTCAGTTTCACTAATAGCCCTCTGAAACAAACAAGATATCTCGGGATCTTGCTCCTGTTCAACGACAAGAGATTGTCGTTTGTCATCCTGAGTAGGACAAAGAGAATGAGTTGCCAAAAGAGGATCACTGTGATCAATACCATTTGATTGATCAATACCTGAGGAAAAGGTGACCTCATCAAAAAACTGACCAATACATGTGTCAGCTAAAGGAATAATATCCTGATCAACATCAATCTCAAGAGTTCTTTTTGCCATAGCTCTAGTAACTGCACAAGCAGGGTACAAATCAGGGATTTCAGTTTCGACAGGATCAACATTCTGATCCAAACAAGGCTTGTCAGTTACAAGTGGATTAACCACAACCTTATCTCCAGCTAGGTCATTGCCTAGTAATAAATGAACACCCTCTATGGGTAAAGAAGTCACTGCCCCAACAGTCACGGGTCCAGAAACTAAGTCTGATGCCAAATTTACACAATGAAGAGGAACATTTACAAAGCCGCACTCTACTCCCTGAACAAGAACACTTTCACTTGAAGAAGACTCCTCAGACAAAGGCAAAATACCTGATAATAAAAGACTCTGAGAAGCTCCAGTGTCCCTTAATATTTTAATTGGGATAGGTTTGGCAGAATCACCAATAAGTGATATAGAACCTTCTAACATGAATGGTTCATAAGCCTCCAAAATAGAATCAGACTGGGGTTTGTTTGACCCAACAAATGTATTGCTTTCAATACAAGACCGTGACCTTGACCTCGTAGAAATAAGAGCATTTGGAAAAGCTCTGTCTTTTCTCTGTTGCTTATTTTTCAACTTGAAGCAATCAGAAATAACGTGCCCTTTCGTTTTACAATAAGTGCACGTAGGAAGAGATAAGGATTTCTGATCAGTCTTATCAGATGTTTGATTCCTAACAGTTGTGCTGTTGTGAAATTTGGAAGTACTCGAATGAGATTGAAATGGTTTTTTACCAGAAAACTGCTGAGAGGACGACTTATTGCCAAATGAAATTTTGTGAGTCAAGGAATAATCATCAGCCATACGAGCAGCATTTTCCAAAGTTTCCACTTTCTGCTCGTCAAGATCGGTTTTAACATCACTATGGATGCACCTCTTGAACTCTTCAATTAATACGAGCTGTCTGAGGTTATCATAAGCTTGATCAACTTTCTTGGCTGAGCACCACCTATCAAATAGTTGTTCTTTATCCCTTGCAAATTCGACATGAGTTTGTCCAGTTTCTTTTCTACAATTCCTAAACCTTTGTCGATATGCCTCTGGTACCAACTCATAAGCTTTCAAGATGTACTCCTTAACCAAATCATAATCAGTGCTTTGTTGTACTGACAGTGAAGTGTAGACTTCACGAGCTTTGCCAATAAGTACACTTTGTAATAACAAAGTCCAATGCTCTCTGGGCCATTTCAAGTTTTCAGCTATTTTCTCGAAATGAAGAAAGTATTTCTCTACTTCTTTTTCCTGAAAAGGGGGTACTAACCTAATATATCTAGTAACATCAAAACCTGAACTTGTGTTTAAAGGAGTGGAGTGTGCTCTGTTTGCCAGTTCTAATTCTCTTAATTTAAATTGCATTTCCCTTTCTTCTCTTTGCATCTGCATTTGCCTCTCTTCTTTCTCTCTCTCCAACTGCCTCTCTTCTTTTTCTCTCTCCCTCTGCCTCTCTTCTTTCTGCATTTGGATCTGCCTCTCTTCTTTCTGCATTTGGATCTGCCTCTCTTCTTTCTGCATTTGGATCTGCCTCTCTTCTTTCTCTCTCTCTCTCTGAATCTGAAGCTTTACCAATTCTAAATCAATCTGGTTCTTTAACTCTAATTCCCTTAATTTCCTGTCAGAACCAGATACAGGCTTTCTCTTCAAACTTAAAGCACTGCTATCAAAAATTCCCTTTCCTACTAAATACTGAATCAAAATAATCTTTATCTCCTGTTTTGTCAATGATACTTTTGCCTCAGATAGACTGTATTTTCTGGCAAGCTCGAGCAACTCATCCTTTCTCATGCACTCTAACCCCTCCTGGGAAGGTTTTGAAATGAAATTCTGAACATTAGATGCCATTGTAAATGCTTGTTGGTTTTACACAAAACAAATTTCTCTATTTAAAATCTTTGCCAAAGACAAAAAAAATTCAGAGACAAAATCAATATGAATTTCAAAGATAAATTTAATATCTCTAATATGCTTTAATGAAATTCAGATCCCGGAACGGCCCCCAATTTCTGTTACGACTCTATGGTCTAAGAAAAATGTAACAGAAAGAAAGTGAAACCAACAAATCAAGTAAAAATCAACAAGCAATTTATTACTAGATAATTAAAATGAAAAATCAAAAAGTCACTTACAGTAATGTGTTTATGTATCCTAATAATCCAATAAGAATGATTGTTCTAATCACAAGTCCTAAATATAGAAGTGTCCTTGAATGTTATTATGTGCTAATGGTCTCCAAAGTCCTGATGTACTAGAAATCTTGATGTGCTGAAGTCAAAATGAAGTAATCCAAAATCTCTGAATAAGTTCACATAAATTCCAAAATTGTCAATCAAAATCCAAAATCCAAAAGTTTATGAGCACTGTTAATAATCCAATGAATAATTAAAATAATTCCTCTCTTAGAATTTGGAATGAATTTTCACAACTGTAATAGCTCTTTACAAGACTGATGGTAATGTCGAACTGAACAAAATGTCTACCAAACATGATATATATAAAGATTGGTCACATGACAGAATGTTCTAGAATATGAGTCATCTTAATGGAATTTTAACTGTAAACAAAATCAACCTTGACCTTCAAATTGAGAAAACATATTGATCAAAACAACCTAATTCAAGGACACTAGTTATATATGTTTTTCCTAACAAACATAAAGATTTAAGCAAATATTAAAGTGAAGAAACATTTATAACCTCCCAAAACACATATACAACATTATATAAACATCATACATAACAATACATACATACGCGCATGCATACGTACATACATACATACATACATACATACATACATACATACATACATACATACATACATATATATGCATACATACATGCATACGCGCATGTATAAATATACATGAGAATAATATTGTTGTATTTATTTTCTCCTGAGACATATCGTGTACAATATTGATAGAGAATTCAAGGACTAATTAGTATTGTCAATACTTTATCAAATACATCGTAAATAGTAATGACGTTACGTTTGACTTTAGGCTACCTGTTCTTAGTCATTTTCTTTTATAAAAAAGCAAACAATGCACACATTATATTCCAGTTATATGCACATTGTTAACAAACAAGTCTAGTATAATATTTCTTGTTGAAATCACCTGTGCAGTTTACGATTACATAAATGCTTTAAAATCGAAATCATGTTTAATGTCCCTCTAAATGCTTTACAAGAATGTATATTGTTTCCGTTTGCTTCAGTGACTGTTTAGATCATGGTAACAATGCTCGTTTATTTCTAAAATCTCCTTTGTTGAAACATAATCCTACATAAAGGCAATTCAACTTAATTTAACTTTAGTGTGCCTTTATTAACTGCTTTGATTGTGGCAACGAAAAAGAAGTCAAACGTGATAAGGTAGGTGATAACTTCATGATATTAATTCAAAACTTTACATCAACTTTATATTTTGTTCTCCAAATAATTTAGCTCAAATAGATAGCATTCAGTTCTTGCTATATTTTTCTGGTCCTGATGGCGTAAAGAGCACGCTGTCGTTTTCCAAATGTAATCAGACTGTATATTGCTTTAGACAAGGACAATTTGTAATTATTTAGTCACTATAACGTTTTACAGACCGTTAAAAAGTGAAAATGAGATACAGAACTTAAAATTTCAAATTGCTGACGTTATTTCTAATATGAAAATTTAATACCAAAGCAGTCAGTTTACCGTTCGAGGTACTTATATACCAGCTTCAGCTGATGAACAAAAGTACTTAGCATCAACATTAACAATTTCTTTTCAAAGAAATTACCTTTCTGTTCTGTTCCAACGTCTCTCGTGTTCAGTAGTTACGTATCCGGAGGAAAAACAAATTAGTCATTAGATATCAGTTATTAAAATACACAATGAATCTTTGAACCTGATTTCTCTTTCTTTCTCTCTCTCTCTCTCTCTCTCTCTCTCTCTCTCTCTCTCTCTCTCTCTCTCAATCTCTGAGATTCATTGGGAGTTACAGACAATATTGAAACTGAGAGTTTCGAATAAGATTATGGTTTCCAAATGGTATAAATCAATTTTAGACTCCATTTCTGCTTCAGACAGACTTATATTAAGCAGTTAAATGACAAATAGCTGGACCCGTTGTACATACAAAACATCGGTCCCTTCAAGGATATATTCGTTTCGTTACTTCATGGACGTTTTAAATGCTATTTCTTATAATTTTACCCAATATAATTTTCTTCTTTCACGAGTTTATCACTTGTATTATTAAAACTGCAGTCAATGTTTAAATTGCAGTTAGTTTCCATTTGCGGGTTTGAACATACAGTGTTGGACAATTTTATCATAGACCCGTTAAGATCCCAAGACTCAAATCTTGTTTCATAGGAATTAAAATATAGTGCTTTTTTTAAGAGCGACCGGGCAATTGTAACATGTCAGTAAATCATTATATATTTCAAAGCGTACTAGTGAAATATGTGGGCTTAAGTTGTCCTTTCACTATCAACTCAGTCTTTTTGCTAAAATTACCCTAATTAAAAACTCATAAAATAGTATCAACAATACACAGAATACATGCATAAGTGCAAAGTAATTTGCCATAGATTTGTTCTTTGTTTTTCTTTTTATGATCGATTACCTCTAGAATTTGCTTAAGTAAACTTGTTAATGTCACACTTCATAGTGATTATTTTCCTACCTGTAGGAGAGAGAGGGTGCTTGTTTCAATATTTAAAAGTGAGCATAATTCTCAACCCTATAACTACTAAGGTGTTACCCTTATAAGTTGTATTTCAAATATGATTACAGGGATTCATAATACAAGATTCATTAATCTGTCAAATACTTACGTTAAATTAGTAATGCTTTGTTTGAATTTAAGATAAGAGCAGTTAATGTTATGTTTATACCACATAGATTTATAAATATGTATATCAACAGTGATATGTTTATACTACATAGACTTATAAATATGCATATCAACAGTAATATGTTTATACCACATAGACTTATAAATATGTATATTAGCAGTGATATGTTCATACCACACAGACTTATAAATATGTATATCAACAGTGATATGTTCATACCACACAGACTTATAAATATGTATATCAACAGTGATATTTCATACCACACAGACTTATAAATATGTATATCAACAGTGATATGTTTATACCACACAGACTTATTAATATGTATATCAACAGTGATATGTTCATACCACACAGACTTATAAATATGTATATCAACAGCAATATTTCATACCACACAGACTTATAAATATGTATATCAACAGTGATATTTCATGCCACACAGACTTATAAATATGTATATCAACAGTGATATGTTTATACCACACAGACTTATAAATATGTATATCAACAGTGATATGTTCATACCACACAGACTTATAAATATGTATATCAACAGTGATATTTCATACCACACAGACTTATAAATATGTATATCAACAGTGATATTTCATACCACACAGACTTATAAATATGTATATCAACAGTGATATGTTCATACCACACAGACTTATAAATATGTATATCAACAGTGATATTTCATACCACACAGACTTATAAATATGTATATCAACAGTGATAAGTTCATACCACACAGACTTATAAATATGTATATCAACAGTGATATGTTCATACCACACGGACTTATTAATATGTATATCAACAGTGATAAAAGACTTGATGGTGCTTTCTTACTCTTTCAAATGACTTTCAATAGTGTCTTTAGAAATAGTTAATGGTATAAATTATGTAAATATAGAATGAGTATGGGGATTATTCAAGTAAAAATATCTTCGTGTGTCACAATTAAACAATGGTTTTACAAATGTGTTGGTATACACCATTTTCAAATTTCTTTTTTTTAACAGAACAGAACAGAATGTTAATCAGTACTTTAGGCCTCCGGCCCATAATACATATCAAAGTGAACAGAGTGAGATACACAGTGCGCCATAAACAAAATTATAAAATACACTTATTTAGGTCTTGAGATTGATACTTTCTAACAATTCATCTCTCAGTTTAAAAGGAAAATACAGACATTTGGTATATTCGTAATAACGCTTATTTTCTGAGCGGACATTAGACATAAATTTATCTACAGACGGGTTCATATAATACATTTCATCGAAATATTTCCGTCTTAACTCGGTATAAGAATTACATATACATACGAAGTGGTACTCATCTTCTACAACCCTGTCATTATCTTTAAGACATAATTTGCAAACTCTTAGGTCTCTTCCAATTTTAGATTGTCTTCCTCGTTCGATCATTAAATCATGTTTAGAGCATCGGAAAGATGCCAATGCTTTTCTGAAAATGAAAGGTAAATCTAATGTTAAATATTTCTCAATATCCAATAATGACTTGTACTGGTTATAATAAACATTTTTTGTAGATTCGCTTATTTTAGTTTACCAGATCTGAAACGAGGAATCAAATAAGCGTTGTCTGAACATAGATAGAAAAATGTTTGTGTCACCTATTTCTTGTGCTAGCCATGCATAACCAAAACCATGGGAGAATAAGAGGGTTTTAACTTCACTAGCCCATGTGCTTTTGTTTGCATCATCCAGGTTTTTTAACATGTTATAACATTGGGAGGGATATCGGTTTGTCGGCATGTGGATAATTGTAGTCCAGTACTTTACACATCTGAACATATAAGTTGTACTTAGAGGGTATCGCCCACATTCACCACGACTAACATAATTATTCACTGTAATTGGTACGTTAAGATATCTTTTGGAAAATTTGTGCTGAATTGCTTCGATTTCTGGTGAATATTCATACCCCCATATTTCAGAACCATAACATAATACTGGTTTCACCATATCATCAAATATTTTGAATATATCATGTACATGTAATCTTCCAAATATTTGTTGTAATCTAAAAATTCTAGATACAGTTTTCAGTGCTTGTGATGCCAACGTAGTTTTTGCCTTAGTCCAGCTCAACCTCGATGTGAAGAGCAACCCCATGTATTTATAGACAGACACCGTTTCAATAGGATTGCCTCTATAATGCCAACGCTCATAGTTTCTCAGATAGCCTCCATTTCGGAAGACTATTATTTTTGTTTTTGCTAAATTAATTTCCATTCCTGTTTCAATGCAGAATTCATCTGTGATATTGATTTGTTGTTGCAATAACCGTACAGTATCTGCACAATTACCCACATCATCTGCATACAACAAGGCAAAGATTTCTGGTATATTCTCTGCGATAAAAATACCCTTATTACACTTTGATCGCAACATTTTAATTAGATCATCAATAAAAAGACTAAAAAGAATTGGGCTTAGAATACATCCCTGTCTTGTTCCCACATTGCAGTTAAAATATTTAGTTAGTCCATTAGGTGTTTGTACACAGCTTTTTAAGGAACAATACATATTTTTTAAAACTTGTAAGATATTTCCATCAATACCTTTTTGTACAAGAGAAAACCATAGTTTATTATGTTGTACACGATCAAAAGCTTTTGAAAAATCAATGAACAAACAGTAAAATCTACCGCCAGATGTACATATATACTTCTGAACAATTGCTTGCAAACTGAATATATTATCACAGGTACTGTAGTGTTTTCTAAAACCAGCCTGAGATTCGTCTATTAGATTATTACTTTCTGCCCAACTATACAACCGTTTATCCAATATAGATGTGAATATTTTGCATAGTACATTTATTAGGGAGATTCCCCTGTAATTGCTCGGGTCATTCATGCACCCGTTCTTAAAAATCGGACAAATTATACTTTTTGACCACTCATTTGGGAACTTCCCTCTTTCAAGGATCTTATTAAAGAGCACATTAAGAAATGTAACAATGCATGGTAAAGTTAACTGGTAACAAATGACTGGAATCTTGTCGGGTCCAGGAGTTTTATTTTTTAAAGAGCGAACGCTATCAATTATTTCTTGATTTGTAATTGGCTTATTCAATTCGAAACTGTTAAGCTCATTTATTGGGGTTCCTTCCTCGTCATTAATATTTTCATCTCTGTTCGACGTTAATAAAGAATGAAAATAAACAAACCAGTCATTCTTTGTTACTTTAGATTGGCTTACATTTACCTTATTATTGTATTTTCCTTTTAATACTTGTCAGAATTTTTTTGGGTCATTTCTTGATTGTACAAGTTTATCTCTGTTTGATTTGTCATTTAATGATTTTTTCACTTGGCACAAGCTTTTGAAAACTTTTCTGCTGTGAACGTACGCGTCTAGATCAGTAATTTGGTTTGTGAATCTGTATTTCCTTAAGAGTTTAAATTTCATTCATGTTTGAGAGAAGGAGAAGTTCTCTTCCCGATTCTGTTTTCTTTATTTATATAGGATCTAGAAACGTCAGTACAAAACAATGGTGAATTATGTATATCACTCGAGGAGTTTGATGGAATCACTCCAGAAGCAATGGCTTTAATATGTGCATTTCTAGAAAGCAATGGCTTTAATATGTGCATTTCTAGAAAGCAATGGTTTTAATATGTGCATTTCTAGAAACTAATGGCTTTACTATGTGCATTTCTAGAAAGCAATGGCTTTAATACGTACATTTCTAGAAAGCGATGGCTTTAATATGTGCATTTCTAGAAAGCAATGATTGTCGGAGCATACGTCTACTTCTATGAAAAGTTGACAAACCAATCTTTGCATTATTTAACTATTAATTGTTCCTGACGCAAATATAATTATGGCATGCTATGCCCAATAGATATCCAATGTGCTCTGAGAAACAATGTCAAAGATCTCTGAGTGCCTCATATATATATATTCTTTTATAAAGGAAAAATCAAATGGGAATTTCTGTGGAGAATTCCAATCAGTCTCTATAATAATCGATGCCTTTTTCAGGTAACTCAATTAATTCTTGCATACAATATGGCTTTTCTCTTTAAGAAACATGGCATTAGTGTTTCTTGATATCAATAGTAAGATGTAAAATAAGAATATTAATAAGGGAATGTTGACCTGAGAGCACATTAATAACTTTATTTAATTCTTCCTGTTTACACCTTTAACTCGATATTTTTCATAACACTGACCTAATTAAGTATAAAGTGTTAATCTATAAAAAAGACACGTTGCACATATTCCTGCCTTGACCCACATTACTTTTGGTTTTTGAAATTAAATTCAAATAGCCTTTGTTTAGTCATTGCATGCATTTTAACGTTTGGTAACCTTTCATTGTCGTTTAAGAGAAAAGTTTATTTTTATATAAACTGTGTTATTGGATGCCGACCCATCCCGTTTTCGTTAATATGGTGGTATATCGGGTCCCTTCGTCTATTGTTTTTGATTATTTTACGAGGTCATATATCAGGTTTATTTGTTTGTATTAACTGTATTATAAGTTTGCTACACACTACTACACAAAGTTTCATGCTTTGTTTTCTTTTGTGCTCACACCTCTTGCAAACAATTGAATTGGACCAAAGACAATACAGCTGTGTCTTTGATTGTGTGTATTTACTTTCTTTGCACAAGAAACGCCATTCTTTCCAATGAAGTTCTTTGTTCTGCGTTCACTAGTAGACGACAAGACGTGGCATAGGGCAAGTATCTTATCCTTTCGTGACGTATTCGGGTTTCGTTTTATGAATACGATATAGCTCATGTCAATAACAATTTTCTAGCCGACAAATTGTGAATGGAAATCTAGTTCGGATGAACGGAAAAAATAACTATTAGTTACTTTCCCGTCTGTTGAAACACGACGTAATATAACCAGTCGTAGCTATGAGTTTGCAATATTCATAGTTAGCACGTGTTATGCACATGAGGATCTAAGTGGAAAAACGCAAAACTATGGAAGACGAGGTAGGTAACTGGAAAAAAGGAGTAAATAAGAAAACAACTCATCATGATTTATTAATTGGTCAGTATAATAATAAATTAAATGTCTTTCACATTTAGAACTAATTTATGGATCGTGATTATCTCCAATTCTATAGATTTCCTTATGCTGACATCTTGCATCTATTTTTTATCTCTGTGGGTTTTATTCCTGTCTTTCTGTATACCTTACCACCTACCTATCTAACTAAATATATACAAAGGCAATTGAACTCGCACGTTATAAGCATGCAAAACTTGTGAATAGAAATCTAATTCGGGTGTGTTGAAAAAACTAGTAATATTGCCAGTCGTGGCTCTCAGTTTGCAATATTCATAGTGATCACGTGGTATGCCCATAAGGATCTAAGTGAAATAATGTTAAAATATGGAAGACGAGGTAGGTAACTGTATAAAAGGAGTAAATAAAAACTCATCGTGATTTATTAATAAGCCAGTATGCTAACAAATGAAAACATTTCAAATTTGCAACTAATTTATGGATCGCCATTGTTCATCTCTCTCTCTTTCTCTCTCTCTCTCTCTCTCTCTCTCTCTCTCTCTCTCTCTCTCTCTCTCTCTCTCTGTTTATGTGTTTCTCTGTCTGTCTGTAAATCTACCCACCTACCTACCTAATAAATACGTATGCAGGTGATTTTTCCCGAAATAAACATGCATATTAAGCACGTTTTTATATACTACTCCCTTTGTCGAATGGATCAGGTAAGTAAAGATCAATATTCTATTGATAGCTGAATGTTAGGCAAGATATATTCTGAATTATTCATGAGATATGAGGTCTCTATTTGAGTCAACATCCATTATTAACTTTGAGTGAATCATGTGATGCACTGTATCGGATAGAGTTATGGCCACGTCAATATTAAACTTTTAATTTAGTGCCCACAAAATACGTCTAATTATTGGAATTTTGGGAACATATCAAACTTTAAGTTCAGTATCAACTGCTACCGAGGAAAATCTGTCAGTTTCAGGCCATGTTCTTGTCACTTCTGGAGCATATCAGTTTACCTACAGCATAACCATTGTAAGTTTGATTTTCAAGGTTTGAATGCTTTTTCAAACTAGATGTCTCTTATTTGATTGCACTATTACTTCTGAATGACGTATTTTTGGTACTGTTTTCATCTGTTTGCATAATTGGATTTTCAATGAAAGTACGAAAATGTGGAGTTTTTACTATTACCAATGGTTTTCTATTCATTTATAAGCTGTGACAAAATTCCTAAATTTTAGTTGACTCTTTGGAATAAGTTGTATTACATTTCCTCGTATAAATGCTTGTATTTCCTCCAATAAGTCTGAAGTAGACGTACTAGTTTGGAAGAAAACAGGGGATGCCCGAGATAATTCATATTATTGAATACATTTCCTATGCATCTATCTATCTCTCTCTCTCTCTCTCGTTTCACTCCCCATAAGCACAATTAAAATAAAATTGCCTTCTTAATGGTTTCAGAAGTACATAACTTAAGTTCCTTTTATTTGTAACCAAATAGTTTTTGATAGCTTTGTTCTAACCACTCTGCGTGTGGGACCAAGGTTCGAGAATGCCATAATTGACTAACAATCATCATCAAGAATGTACCGAGCATGTAACTTTCTACATATGTCATGTAGATGTGTACTTTTAGGAGTCGATTGGTGTTTAAAAATAATATGTTCGTTTATCAAAATTCATTACTGTGCTATATAATTTTTGAAAAAGAAAATGTGTCCATGCTCTCTTATTTTCCTTTAGTCAGTTTGTCTTATTATTTACTTTGTTTGCTTCGGATATCCTTTTATAGTTCTGTATATAAATAAGTTTGTACAAATGGACGTATGTTTTTCTTTACCTGAAGCACGTTGTACTAAAGATGTGACATTACTGCCTCGCTGCTTCGAGGGAGAGAGATTTATTTATTTCCAGCCCATTAAATTATCGGAAGATATTTTCCAAGTTAGTTTTTTATATTAATGTCTGACATTTTGTACAAGAAGAGTATTGAAACTAATGTCCGTTTGATTTAATTTTGCATTCTAAATACATCAGCTGACATATTATTCTATTTATAAGGGATTCAATAGAAATCAGTCAAGCGCATATTAAATCAAATCCGCGTCTGCGTTTCATTTATAATCATGAATGCATAAAACCAAATGCAAGATTTATATGGTCGATTCGATTTCATACACGGGTACTTTAAATGTATTAAATGTCGTTCATTTGATATATAAATAGAAAATAGTTTATGTTTAAAGCTCGTAGTTTTCAATTTTGTAATCCCAATACTTTATTCAACAAAATCATATACATAATTCTTTATCTTTTTTTTATCTACAGACAATTGAGTATTATGGTAAAAACCCTTTGAAGAATATTTCCAATTATTTTAAACAAGATTGATGTGATGTATTGCGGACCTTTGGAGGGCAAAATTAAACGAGTTGTATTTATTTACAGTGTTTAAACAGTGCCTTTGCTTTGTAGGCACTGCGTATTTGTAGAAAGTCGTGTAAATAGCTGTTTAAATACAACTATGTAAGCACTCACGAACTTCTCTTCCTGTTTTGTTTTTTATTTACATTCTATCAAACATAAATAGGTACTTTAGTAAATAAGTAGCACTCAAAAGAAGTCGAGGAAACCTTTAAGGTAGAGAACTTCAGCTATTACTAGTGTAAACAAACGTTTCAATCTAGATGGAAATGATCAAATGAATATGTTTCTTTGTGCACTGCACAATATAAAAAATAAATCGTAAGTGCGTGCCAGTGAATGTGTATTTTTACTTAAAATTGCTGAGATGATAAGGTCAAGCAATTAAAAGATTTTTTTCTGACTTCACTGTCACAATCAATATCGACAAACCTTTGTTAAACGTTACCGTATTAGTGACTGTGTAAGAACCTTTGTTAAACGTTACCGTATTAGTGACTGTGTAAGACTCACTCTAGTGAAACCAGCGTAGACTCTTTATCGCCAGCAGATCACATCATACACTGTCCGATATATTAATGATTTCAGGCGAACAGCATAGATCCTGATCTGCCAGGGCATTATGCGACGGGACACTTTGAAATCATAACAAGAACGAGCTTGACTTTGACCTTGAGTTTCGTTATCAGCCAATCAAAAATAATGTTACTGAAGTAAATCTTCAAGCAATTGGTTCAATACAAATCTCTAGTACAAACTTAAGATCATTATTTCTATGATCTTTAGACTATGTATCGGACTACTGCGATCTTCACCCTTGGGTGCTGATAGTACACGTGTACATACGTTGATTCTGGTACATGTCTACGTGTACGTGTATTGACCATTGCACGAGAAGCTACATCTGAATGGCATGTATCTATAACTGTTTTAATCCATATTTGTCTCTAAATGTCAGAGTCGATGTCCTTAGTCATACCCATTTCACGGTCGGATAATGACCAGAGGGTCGGATAATGACCAGAGGGTTATAAATGTTCAAATCAAGATTTAACAATAAAGTAACTTCTAGTATACGTGAAAGCAATTCAGACGTCATTGCGGCTGTCGAGGTTTTGTAGTGCAGTAATCATCATCATCATCATATCGTTATGGTCTTTATATTATTAGTAGTAGCAGCAGTAGTAGTAGTGTTCTTGCTGATGTTATTATTATTATTATTTTTAATATTATTATTATTACACTCACGGGTCCCTTGGACGGGTCAAAGGTCAGATGTACAAACATTAAACTTCTTTTATTGCAGTCATAGCAGAAAGACACCTCATATATGTGACTGATTTTGCATTATGACTCCTGGGTCACTGTCTCGGGTATGGGTGTTTACGGGAGAGAGATATGAAAGGGAGTTGGAATATGCAGTAAAAGTTTTGGGATTTGCGATGATGAGCCATTGTAGTTGCTCTGGTTGTTGTTATTGTTGTTCTTCTTCGTCATTTTATTATTATTATTATTATTATTATTATTATTATTATTATTATTATTATTATCTCTGTTATCATTATAATTGTAGATGGCCATGGCAAACAAAGCCGAGTTGAGAAGTCTTCAGTTGAGACTGGGATCTTTACTGAATCAAAGACAAGCGTTAAACTCCAATGTAACTCTTAAGTTCTTTGAAAGATTTAGAGATGCTGCAGAGAAGGTTTGTCTATCTGTCTGCCTGTCTGTCTGCCTGTTTTCATTCATTTATTCATCGTTCTTTCTTTCTTTTCTTCCTTCTTTATTTTTTTCAATCTTTTCATTTCTGCTTATTGTTTCATCTGTTAGTCCCATTGTATATATAGTTGCTGTATTTTGTCTTTCTCTCTATCTGTCTCTGTCTACCACTAACTTATGCAGCATTTATTCCTGTATTTATCCTATCAGTCAACCAGCTGACTGTAAACTGTATACATTCCTACTGATCTACGCCTCAGTCTATATATATATATATATATATATATATATATATATATATATATATATATATGAAAACTCATGGAGAGCTGGGCCTACATTCAAAAACCTAACCTTCCCGTTGCATGCTTATCAAACTTACAGCCAGTCATCAGTTCTTCACCCGCACGCAATTTTTGCGATAATATTTACCCAAGTAATTACATTTATTATTATTATTATTATTATTATTATTATAGTTATATTGTCCAATATTCCGCTACACAATTCTCTTAACATTTTTCCTTTAGACCTCCATGCGTAAGTCTACCGGGATATAATTTCTTTAGCAAATTTTGTAGATGGCGTCGATTTTTCGTCATGCTGTGTTTCCGTCCTTTTTCCACAACGTGAAAATAGGTCAAAACATGTTGGTTCTCTATGTGATAGACACAATAACAGGCTCGTTTATTATTGTTACACAACCTTTTATTTGTATATCTCTTGTTATAATTCCCCCTAGTGATTCTAACATGTAGGAGCTCAGAATTTTTCTTAGATTTTGTGTTTAGTGTTTGTTTGGTGTATGTAAGCTGTTTATTTCCCTGACAAAGAGCCTTTTGTTTAGCTCGAAACGTTGGGAAACGGTTTTGAGTTTGCACTGTTATCATTCTCTCTCTCTCTCTCTCTCTCTCTCTCTCTCTCTCTCTCTATATATATATATATATATATATATATATATATATATATATATATATATATATATATATATATCCCCACATGGATGCATACATGTATTTTCCTAAATACGTAACTACCTACAAACCTTACTTCCTACCAACTTAGTTACCAACCTGCTTAAGTTCTCAACCAACATTTGTAGAAAACACAGACGCCGCATAATGTACATATTTTCTCAATCAGGGTACCGATGCATACGAAATAAGAGACTCCCTTAACAGACTGGAGCAGATGCTGAAACAGGAGGGACTCTTCAAAAATGTCAAAGCAGATTTTGTGAGAATCAAGAAAGACATTCATTCCGTACGTATTTTTGACAAACAATTTTTTTGAAGAAAATTCATCTATATAAATTGTTTAGCCTTGAATATTAGAGATGAAAATGTCGGGCGTAGAAACTTATATGTGAATGGATGCCTAGATATAAAAGTGAAACTAACATCTGAAAGTGTATCCTATTGAACAGAATAAATGTCATATAATGAATTCATGTAGCAAATAGACGCTAGATACGTCAACATTAAAGATTGGCTGCAAAGGTACAATTTAATCTACCGGGGAATACAATTGTACTATATAAGATCGCTCTTTTTTGAAATTATGACTCATCTCAATTACAAAGGTATTACTTGTAAACTTTATGTTACGTCAAGTGTACCTAGTATTTGTTATGTCAACCTTACAATGGCAGTCAGTAGAAGCAAATTCACCACCAACACAACGACCTCCACCACAATCACCACCGCCAACATCGTCATCATCATCGGCATTTGCCATAAACCCTGTGACAGTAATCATATGACAAGTCTTGTCCTATTAATTTTACAGGCATTGTATGATGTAGGCAAGAAGACCCCCAGAACAAATCTACCTGGTCTGCCCACCGCCAGAGATAAAACCTTTTATGTAGCACCAAAGGCTGCAACTGACAATGACCAGAATAATTCGTGAGTTCAGACTTATATCTCTTTCATCCATTTATTTATTTATTCATTCTTTCTTTCTTTCTCTACCTACCAGCCAATCTACATCTCTCTCTCTCTCTCTCTCTCTCTCTCTCTCTCTCTCTCTCTTGTTTTTCATTCATACTTACTATAATAACATGAACTAATAACAATGTATAGGAATATAAAATAAGTGTTGTTTAGTGTCTGACAAAGAAACAAGCGAACGCACATAGACACACACACAAAGACTAATTGATGGTAGTCTCCTTGTGTGTGTGTCTGTCTCTTTTGTGTCTACTCCAAAAATGTCGGAAATGCATTGAATTAGGAGCAAAACAAAGCGTACAGGAGCAACTGCAAACAATATTTAAAGTAACTTACAAGAGTAATTGTATTGGGGGTCAAAAGTAACTTACAAGAGTAATTGTATTGGGGGTCAAAATCAGCTCACTACGATTCTTGTAGTTGTTAAAAAGGTGACAACTTAAGCAACACAAAACGCACTTTGTGGTCGACTCGCCTTTGTTTAAAACAGGTGAAAAATTAATATACAAGATAACACACTCTGTGGCCCAATTCTCATGGACAAAACATGGTTATCGTTCAATCACTTCCATAAAAAGGACTCAAAACAAAGCCAAGTACAATTTTATTGTTATTACTATATATCTGGCCTTGGACATTAGTACCTATACTTTGTGTACTAATTACCATAAGTAAGCTACGCGGGATAAGTAAAATAGATAGAAAGGATTACATGCGTCCTTATTTTTAAAAAAAATGAAACGAGTTTAAAACTTTTCTAATTTTGCCGAAAGCCTTAGCCAGAACAAGATTACAACAAACTCAACGAACTTTGTATTTCATATGAAATGAGCGCAGATATGAGGTTTTATTATATATTTCTTAATGAGATACTGAAATACTAGTATATCAGTAAAAGAAAAATTATATCACCACCGCGGCGATATCACTTTTAGAAGTACTACCTTTTCCCATTTAGAAAATGTATGTGCCCTTATGTTGTTATTCAAAACTGTGTTTCTATATACTTTGACCTATTTCATTTTTCTTCTTCTGCTCCTTCCCCTCCCCCCCGATCTCTCTCAATCAGGATGAATATGTATGTATGTATATATATATATATATATATATATATATATATATATATATATATATATATATATATATATATATATATATTAAAATGTGTCAAGACTGTATACCCTCTAGTATACATGTATGTAATCAATAAGGAGACGCCATTAGGAAATGCCTAAAGACAAACTCCAAACAACAAAAGTTGGCTTCAAGTATTAACTTTTTTATAATTAGTTTGTCAGATTAATCATGCAAATTGTCAGTGACTGAGATTACGTAACTTTTGCTATTTGATCTTCTGTGTCACCCTTACAGTATCATACATCCTGTTACATTCTACGACAAACTTTACACATTTTTAGAAAAAAAACTCTTGATTAAATATAGTAATCAAATTGTTTAAGAAGAGATGTTAACTCTCATCACAATTATAATCATGTTTGAAAACGATGGAGAAATCAAGCATTGATGAGTGTTGATTACAAACCGAAATTAGGTGACGAGCAAAATTTTGGTGCAGTGTCTGCTAACGGAACAAGACTGCAAGCTTGCCAAGGCTACACAAAAATTCACGTTTGAATGTAGAAATAAAGAAACTAAAGAACCAAAATTATTACAAGTAAACTCAAAATACTTCAAATCTTTTGCTTAAAGATGTTACGTTCATTTTCGTATGAAAACACTCATTAATTTCACAAAATACACAATATGAAGTATTATATGTACAAACTGAAATTGCAAAACGTCGCTATCCTAAAATTATTCTAAATTTTCGGAACATTTTTTATTGATGTAGTAATGCAGCCGTTAATCGCATTTGCACAGAATGGAGAAAACATTCACACAAATCGACAGTTTTTGCCTTTAAAAATATATAATGAAAAGAAGATCAATGTGTTTTTTGAGCAGATAGAAGGAAAAAGTTCACTTGTGAAGTGGAAACATTTTGTATTGTTTCTCGTGAAATATTTCCTTATATCTACTGAAGAAATGTAGATATCCTCAATATATTTACCAGATGACAAATCATAGTGGGTTTTTAAAAATTAAATTTTTAAATCCTTTGAACGTTAAATTTGTTTAAGCGACATATTCGATCGGAGGCTTCTAATTTTGCATACAAACTGGTAAACAACGCTTAATATGTACAGACTGTTTGACTATAGTCAGTCCTGTTTTTAACTGCTAATAAAGTTATTTCTTTGTTGAATTTGGACAAAATAAAATCGATAAGCTAAATATAAACGTAGCATAAATGCTGGCTAAAACATTGAAATATTTACATTTGAGGTTACTTTTTGTTAGTTCAAGGGAAAATGAGACAAAAAATAAATTAAAAAAAAACAGAACAGGCCTTGTGTGCTCAATACGTTTTTTACAAGAGTGGTCATATCGAAAGTATGAAATGGGTAACAGCGGTGTCATACATAATGTAATTTGCAAGAGTGGTCATATCGAAAGTATGAAATAGGTAACTGCAGTGTCATACATAATGTAATTTACAAGAGTGACCATATCAAAAATATGAAACGGGTAACAGCGGTGTCATACATAATGTAATTTATAAGCTAATTGAATCTGATAAACAACGTGATAGGATACAGATCATTCAACTAATGTTTCACTATCCTCCATAAAGCAATGACGTGGGGAAAAAGCAAGACCCTCGCGAGTGATGCGGCTGGTACAAAAACAGCCGTATAAAATTTGTGATCATTCATTTTGACATGCATATATGTCATAAAATTATTCATGAACTGATTTTGGCGGTAAGTATCTTTGTTTTTGCTATGAATACAAATCATGGCAAGTTTTTGTGGTTTGAAGTTATGGATGACAACTCAGTAACAGTGTTTATTGGAGCTAACCAGCATAATTGATGTAAAGTTTCAAAGCGAAAGTCCAAACAAATAGCTTGTAATAATGTGCGAGGTAGGATGGGAATTGCCGTACCGAACGAAATTTGGTGCCGACGGCCCAGCAGTGGTATGCCCATAAGAGCTATACAACACACATTCAGTCAACAATTGATAGATATATTGTATTTATAAACGCATTACGGTGTTAGCAGTCAACAATTGATAGATATATTGTATGTATAAACGCATTACGGTGTTAGCAGTCAACAATTGATAGATATATTGTATTTATAAACGCATTACGGTGTTAGCAGTCAACAATTGATAGATATATTGTATTTATAAACGCATTACGGTGTTAGCAGTCAACAATTGATAGATATATTGTATTTATAAACGCATTACGGTGTTAGCAGTCAACAGTTGATAGATATATTGTATTTATAAACGCATTACGGTGTTAGCAGAATGGTCTGTTTAGAACGTCCAATGACCTTTATGAAAATTTATTGATAGAGAGCAAGGGGCACGTCAAATCAAGGATCGTCTTTCCATTCGTCTCCATATCACTTTGAAGTGAGTTATGGTAGAGTGGACTAACACAGAGGGGTGCCACACGATAGGGAGTGTTTTGCTAAACGGGGTCTATTCCTCTGACATACACTGAATTCAATTACAAACACGGCTGATTCACTTGTTGCCAAACTTACAGCTACCTTGGATAAGAAAAAAAAAAAAACTCAACGAAGACACTAGCAGTAAATAAACAACGACGTTTCTATGGGTCTATAATTATTTGCATGGTGAAAGTGTCAACATTTATGCGCACTTTAGCTCGAGACGTATTGTGTATACAAGACGAGGTATACATGTATGCCTACATCCTTTGGAAAATAAATAAATAGAAGACTTCACGTTCCTTGGCATCTGGCGACAAAACAAGGCAATAAACAACACGTACAACAGTAATAATAATTTCTTTGTTTACTTGTATGTTTATACATGTTAGTAGATAGGTATTTTTATAAATACACTATTACTATATCAATCAGAATTATATGTATATACATGTTAGTAGATAGGTATTTTTATAAATACACTATTACTATATCAATCAGAATTATATGTTTATACATGTTAGTAGATAGGTATTTTTATAAATACACTATTACTATATCAATCAGAATTATATGTTTATACATGTTAGTAGATAGGTATTTTTATAAATACACTATTACTATATCAATCAGAATAATATGTTTTAATGTACCTCACTTCTTTTGCCTCTGTACTAAATAACCTACTTGCATTGCTGTGCCGTAAAACACCAAAATTAAAGAAACAGATTTATATACATGTCAACCTTTTCCAACGTAAATGCTGTTCTGAAATTGATTAGATCCTGCATATACAAATGTAAAACAAATTAGAAAAATATAGTATCACAGGTTGTAAACGCCGTATATTGCAGGAAGCAATTAAATTTATCCTACTACTACTACTACTACCGACTGAGCACACCTGGATCCAGTGATTTCGGAATTTACTTGCCTTATTAGACTTAAGTCGGAAATGTCCTATGTGTGGGATTTCCAACAGGAAATGTGACATAATTGACTAAAATTACTACGTAAAGTGCATTGAAAAGTGTACACTACGTCGCTGTAACTGTTTCTCTTGCATACTCCATAAATAAAGATTTTCTTTTGTTTTAAAACATTTGTCATAGATATCGAAATATCATGTTGGTATACATTGAAAAGATACAATCTGAAATTCATAATTTTATTCTAAGTTTGAAAACCCTGTTTCCGGTAGCTGGAAAGAATGCTGTATTTTGGCCTTATCGACAATCATGAGTAAAAACTGCAACTTGAGTAGTTTTCATTTTTTTAAAATATGGATAAGAAAATCACGAATCAAGAGAACTATACTGCATAATTTTTCAAATAAAAAAATTATTAAGATATTTAACCGAAGAAGATGCTACTGTACATTGTGATTATCATTGACGTGAAAATACTTATAGTGACAAGTAAGTAATTTATCTATGTAAATGATCGCATATTAACTTCTGACTGGTATGTAACAAGGATGAAGACCAATATAAATGATGTAGATTTCTCATTTCTTCGTTAGGATGTTTTTTTTGTTTTTTTTTTTAATCTGCAAAAGTTGTAAAAACTTACAGATTTCACTGAATTATGTTCTGGTTTATGTGCTATATCTTCTGTTGCTTCTGCTTTTTCGTTTATTATAGACTATTTTAAAAAAAATATAAATACAAATTCAATCAAAGCTGAGACAAAGAGAGACAGAGAGAAAAAAACTGATGAGATTTAATAGTAAAGCAAACAACGTTAATTTCAATAAACATTTCATTCATAACTATTAAAATCCCAAATTGAGTAAATATTTATGTCAATTAACAAATTACTTCTGCAGATCCAAAGTAGTTGGTGGAGTGTCAGTAGAGGACATGAAATCGATGAACCACGCTATCGGCCGACTATATCGTCATCTACAGTTGAACCAGCCGAAGGAAACAGATAACCACTCTTCAGAATCAGTTCCGGCCTTGGATACGCAAAAAGAGACTGTTAACATACTGACAGTAACACATTTGACTGGTCTGCCTGAGGAAAATTTCCACGAGCTCGTTCTTAGGCTAAAAAACTTTGAAAAAGAGTTTCAAAGACAGAAAGTGCAACAGCAGCGAGACGTTATGAGGTAGATAATATAATATTTCTTTTGTATCTTTCTCCTCCTCCTCATCATTATCATCATCATCAACAGCAGCAGCATGGTCGTCGTCGTCATCTTTATTTTCTTCAGATCAAACTTTCTCTTTATGTTCTGGCTTTTGTCCTTCCTCTTCTTTATCTGATTGCCCTACAGGGCTGTTGATTAAGCCTTTACAATTTTCTAGTATATTCTGCCTTTAAATATATGAATGTATATCGAAGCCTCATTTTTTTATAACTTATGCCTTTGTCTTAAAGCAGGGACTTTAAATCCTTGTCTTTTATGGCTAATCGTTGGGTATTATGTACTCTACTTAAAAGTGATTTCGAGTTCGAAAAAGAATTGAAATGGAGACTCGCGTACTCTTCTGTTGTATCATAAAGTTGTAAACTTAAAATATTTTTGATTATCGATATCCTTGAAAACTGAAACATTACTGTACTACATACAGAGTTTGGTGTATTTGGGTTTGCTCCTCTTAAATTGTCAAATTGTTAAAATGTGTTACTTGAAGAGTTATGCTCTTTGTTGAATCAAGTTCTATCTAATGCTAATGAATCTATTTTATTTCTTAATTGTAGGTTCCAGGAAGAAATCAAACGCCTAAGCAAAAATGCATCTGAACTGAGACGTGAAAATGAAAGGTAGGTATATGTGTTTGTGTGTGTGTATGTGTGTGTATATATATATATATATATATATATATATATATATATATATATATATATATACACGCGTGCGTGTGTGTATCGAATTAAAATAACAAATATTGTGTATGTTAAAGGTTTTGTGCTGATAATTACTAAAAATAAACAATTTTGCAAAGTCAGCGACATATCCAGGTATGAACGGTATTAATTCTGTTTCCTAAATTGTTTTAGGTTATCGATCTACGTATCGGATATGTGATAAAATAAAAACGTTAAAGCGTGTAATTATTTATTAACTAAAAATGTGCTTCATTAATTGCAGATACAAAGGAATCCAGCCAATCGTCACAAAAGCGAAGGGAAAGCAAGTTGAAAAGATAGAGGAACGGTAAATTTTCCAAATTTAATTTATTAATTCTATGATATCACATGATTGGTAATTTACACTTATTGCCAGATCAGGTCAACAAACAGGAACGAAAGTTTTTAATATTTCAGAACATGTCCTATCTATTCAAATTGAGCGTAGCGTCAAGCATGTGCAGATTTCAGGAACACATTTGGTGAAGTAATGCGCATTAAAGAGAAACAAAACTTCTCAAACTCCACCACTAATTACAATTCCAGATAGTGATATGTGCCTATGTCTTAAAGAGTTGACGAAACTTCCTATATGTCTGGTGGTTATTACTGTTAATAACTGGGACATGCCATTATGCGATTTTACTAGCAGGAATTGTACGCAAGCCGTCTCTGTAACTACTTTTTAAAACAGAAAAAGCGCAGAAATCCGTTGTTAGAGTGGTGACAAGTAAATAGTTTGACGAAACGGATAACCTACTCTGTTACGCTTGGTTAAAATAAAACGTAGTGTATTGTATGATAAACGTGCATGCAGAAGTAAATTTGTGGTCATGTTGATTATATTTTTTGCTTTTATAACAGACACAGAACGGAGAGGAAAGATTTCGAAAATAAAATAAACGAACTTGAAGAGGGGTTGAAGAGGAATCTAGAAAGGTATGTTTATCATTGTTTTCCTACATGAAATATGCTGTAAGTTTAACTGCCTTGATAATTAGTTCATTTCCATCTTAACTAACTACCTCTCTGAACAACTCAACCAGTACTACGTACAAATTGAACTGATGTCGACATTTTGTTTGCCATGAATTCGATTTGTTTTCATGTTTTGTGGCACATTAATACAAGTAGGTTATTTAGTGCAGATACTATTGGAGTAAAGTACCTTGCCCAAGAAGACACCACGGTAGCCGGCCCGGGCTGGTCTGACGTTAGGATTTAATCCCAAACACTTTCAGTAGCGAGTCTCTCACGCTAACCACTGTGCCACCTGGCTCATGTCGCCATTAGCCTCCTCTAGATACATGCGAGAGGGCGCATCGGGAGCCATTCTATATCAACGAGCCCTTGGGTGGATTGTTTGCAAAGAAATTGATATGTATTGAACGGTAAATTACCACCTCATTATAGTAACTTCTGCTCTGTAAGATAGTTTAGATAGGGATTATTGATTTTATAAAGGTCTGGTTCTCTAGCATTGCTTTAGCTTACAGTTTGGAGGATTAATCCTTTAAGCTTCAACATAGGGCACTTCACCCCTTCTATTTAATCCCCACTCCAACCCCTTATCTGAAAAATGTATTACATTTCATTTATTGTAAATAATAGATAACTGGAGTGTTTCTGAAGAAGAAACGTGAAACAAAAGATTCAAAAACTTTACATTTTAGTGCAATCCAAAGCAAGGAGGAAACATTGAATAGGTTAAGGGTCCAGGTTGAAAATTTGACGACGTCAGTTAACGGGTTGTACAATATGGTGGCTGATGAGGATCTGGAGAAAAAAAAGTCCGGTGGTCCACATAGATCACATGAGGATTTGAACGGGAACGTTGACGATCTAATTAAGACGATCACCGCTGTTATTGCTTGCGTGCAGGTCCTCAGAAACAGAAATCAAGAGATGAAGAAGTATGTATTCTCGATTCCCTTCATTAGCAAATATATATGTAGTGGACAGCAGGCTATCGTAATAATAAATTGAGTTGAGTGAACTTAAATACTATTCAACAGATTTTAGATGAAGTCATTAATTTTGTGCAAGATTGGGTATACTTATCCATTGTGTTATCATTTTAAATTTGGGACAGGTCAGTTTAGGTGGTTTCTAAGCAGATGTAACCTGTTATGCCTGGCATATATTTTATAGTCACTGCTTAGTTCACTCTTTACTGAAATTAGCCGATCGCAGCACATTTTTAATTCAAAACATATCATCCATACACTCTTGTATTCCAAACTTTGACTAATCGAATCTCGAATATAGTGATGCGTCTAACAATATTCAGTGTAGTCCCGAAAACTGTTCTTATATGGCTGTTCTGTTTACAGCCGGTTTGATACGTACGATTTTGTGACGTCAACAGTATGGAAACGTCAGAATTGCAGGTGGTGCTTGCGTACATTATCTTTTTTGTTCTTATCAATCTCCTTTTTGGAAAAAGTATTCGTTAATGAATCATTCATGTTCAAATTATTCAAGTTAGAGGAACTAACATTCACTGTTTGCTGTGTGAAAATGATTACCGGAGCATGTGGGAATTACTCTGAATTCTCGGGCTCAGTTATCTCCCTTGTGTTTCTAATGTTTTACACATAATAAAACCGGATATGATATGAAGTTTTTTGAATGACCAATATAATAACATGTAACCATTACATTTAAGTTCTTTCTTTCTTCGTAGAAAAGTCGATGATCTTACAAACTGGAGGAAGTGCTTGAAAGACTTGGACAAGGAAATCACCCGCTTTTCTCGACCGTATGGCAGCATCGGTGATAAAGGTCATGAGATGAAAGTTAGAGGTCCAACTTCACTGAATGACGATCCATTTGAAGTCCTTGAAATCACCAAGACAAAACTGTCTAAGACAAAGGAGAATATAAGCTTTAAACTTCAAGAGGTGTCTGATCTTAATACGTACGTATATATCTTAATACGTACGTATACATCTTAATACGTACGGATACATCTTAATACGTACGTATACATCTTAATACGTACGTATACATCTTAATACGTACGTATACATCTTAATACGTACGTATACATCTTAATAAGTACGTATACATCGTTTCTATTTGCTTTTAATTTGGCATAAAATGACTCCTAATAAGGTTTTTAAGATCTCAGCGACCGAAGCAAGTAGGTACAAATGTGCACATACTAAATGCTTACTGACCTAAATACACACACATACACACAGAGGTCACGTAGCTTTATCTAAATAAAGAAAAGCGGCATCTAAAGTGCCCCTTGTATCTTGTATGCACACGATATATGAAAATGGACGCTGTTGAGTTGATAGGTTTGAACAAGTTTAACAGACAAAAAGACAAGTAAATTCAGCATGTCAATAGTTAAACTGTGTTTGTATTTGCACATATAGTCATGTAAGCAAATGTATATGTTTGCCTTTGTCTTCCCATACAACATGCTTTATTTATAATGTGTTAAATAGCATTATTAAACTCAAAGATGTTATATAGCACTCACATATCCGATATATGATCTTTAAGTTTTATCAATAAATCTTGAAATCTTAAAGAAAAATAACCACTAAAAAACACTGATAGCAATGAAACAGTTATATCATCCTCTTTTCAAAACATGTATATGACACTTTTCTCAGTACTGACACGTACATTAATTTCCTATGTAATACAAATATAGTTATTATAACATGTATATGACACTTTTCTCAATACTAAGACGTACATTAACTTCCTATGTAATACAGATATAGCTATGATAAAATTTTCGTGGACCCCATAATTTGTAAATTCAAGCATCTCAAAAGATTACCGTCATATATATAATTTAAAATGATAAATGGTTAATTTATCTAATTGAATACAACTTAAGACTATTTTATGTTATCTATAGCTTATAATAAAAACTGAAATATAAGATTTTGCAGTGAAAAAATTCTTAAATGTGACTTTGCAGGATCGCAAAAAGTAAAGACCGTGAGCTCTCCAAGATGAAGTCTAATATGGAGGAGATGGCTGCGGGAATTACAAAGTTGTATGACCATCTCAGTACCATCCAGATACACGACATCGCATTCTCAATGGCTGCGTTAAGGAGGGAGAACAGAGTAGATACTCCGAGACTGGACAGTCCCGGAAATGATCTGCCGGAAGCGGACAGACACGATCAACTCGACACGATTGATAAGCTCAAACAGATAGGCAACATGATGAATTATCTACAACAGTAAGCCATTTTGTCCACAAATTTCGGGACAAAATAAACTGATTAATATCGAACTTCTGAATTCCAAGAATCTAACGTCTTTAAATTTTCACATGTTTTACTATTTTACATTTACAGTTGGGGTTGGGTGTGGAGGGGAGTTAGCTGAAACTATTTTTTTTATGTATTAATAGCAACAACTTTGTCAATTTAGGAATTTTTGTTGCAACTCCAAGTTCTTTTGAGTAAAAGCTAATGGTTGGTGAGTCCACTCTTACGAGTAAACAGTCGGACAATTCGAAGACACTGCTTCTGATGGTCAATTCATACTTTGCAATTCAATAAATGAAACTATATTTGAATACTACTATCGTCATCCAAAGGACGTTTGAGAAAAAATAGGGTTACGGATGACGATCTGTGGATGTGCTGCGTTGCAGTGTATCTCGAAGTTAGATTTATCCTAACATATTATTTAATATCATTACGCTTTGCATGTAAAATTGAATCAGTATGAAATCACCACGACCAAAATAACTAACTCTCTATTCCCAGGGTGAGCAGCGAGAAATCATCTATCGCCAGTAAAATGGAGAATGATCTTTTGCCCTTGAAAGTCCGAGTAAATAGGATGCACGACGAAATAAACAAAGCCATGATAAGCATGAGTTCTCGAGGATCAAATTCTCCAGACAGCGAGGACGATTTCCGCTTCTTAAGAACCCACAGAGAGAAGTCCCAGGAGGAGAAAGAAAACGCATTCTCAAAAGAGATCCACGATATGCTTACCAAACTATCAAAGATGGAACTATGCATCAGGAAACTAATCCAACAGAATGGAGAGATTCAGAGATAAACTCCTCATAGCAAATCGAATGTTGTGGTTTGCTTTAATGTACAATCGCTTCTTGCCAGATTTTGTATGAACGTGTCATAGAAGCAGGCTTTTGAAGATATTTTAGTATTTCAAGTAGACTGATATTATCATGTGTTCAAATATCAACATTGGTGGAATCCTCAAAGAAATCTGCTGCATCTTGACATTTTTCATTTCTCTTCTGCACGGACATAATTTTAACATTTTGTTGAAGGCTGACTCCGCAGCCGCTCAGTTCATTTGTACTCTTCTTAGATAGACGAAATCAAAATTACATACCAGCGGCTTGTTCATGTATAACCGGTTATTTTAGCCCAAGTTTCACTTCGATAATTTCACAATCAATCAGTGCTTCGCGAAAATAATATATTCGTAAAAAGTTCATACAAATTTAAGTGAAAACAGATTAATGCCTGACGAATAGCGTTGCAAAATCAGAATACTGCGAAACTGTAACATCTGAGACGCAAACGTTTATCACAAGGAAAATAACCTGATATACGGTGTTCAATGTACGTAACATGATGTCCACTTATTTAAAATTAACTCTTACAGAGCAGCTCGAAATGACGTGATCATAACAATATGATGCCATCTGTATTACATCACTTGTTACCTTAGTGTATCATAGCGCTATGAACTCTGGGAGAGATTGGACGTAAAATGACGTGGTTGCCTCTTCTTTCTCTAATCAAATACTACAATGAAAAATGCTTATGCAATTTTATAATCGCAATAACAGTCCCGCAAAACAGTGATCAAGTCAACGAAAAGCGTAGGAGACCTTGGACTATCTTGAGGGATTTACCATCTGCCGTAAATAGACCTCTCAGGCTCTCTGATGCGGAAATTTGGTGCTTTCTCAATAATGGGTCATAATGACAAAATTAACACACCAACATACGCTTTTTTTGTTTGTAATTAATTAAAGGTCTCTATGATCTTCAACCTGTGCAGATATGATAAATATTTAGATATTTGTTCAGGTATTAATTTATGGACAATTAGTGACAGGGTACTTTTTCCCATTCTGTTCTATGTAATAATCCTAACTTAGAGATGTATATTTAAGTAAGAGTAGAGCAAGAAAATGTACACCAGCCTAAATATTTTTAAGTGATTTTTGATTGATTGTTATCTAAAAGTTATCTAAAAGTATACATTTAAAAAAAAAAAAAATACTCCAACATAACGGAAACGATAATCCTTAAATGTCAATAAAAGTACGTATAGATAGAATTATAAATGTTAACAAATTGTACTCAAATAAATGTAGGCGATGACTCATTTTACCATATCAACATCAACAAATGTATATACATGTAATTTGTAATACAAAATGATATATGGTGTAATGTGATCTAGCTTCATTAATATATGGGTTCAAACTATTATAACAATTTTAGTTTATAATAATTGTGTTACTGAAAAGGTTTAAATAAATAGAATGTAAACACTTTCGTACCCATTATTTCAAACAATTATTCCATTATTTCAAACAATTATTCCATTATGTAATATATTACACCAGTTACTATCAAACTATAGCAATCTTGGTATGCTGATCAAGTTGAGAAGCTTGAAACTGTATGTAAATGAATAAGAAACGAAACTGTATGTACATGAATAAGAAACGAAACTGTATGTACATGAATAAGACACGAAACTGTATGTACATGAATAAGACACGAAACTGTATGTACATGAATAAGACTGGAAAGTGATAACTATAATAAAACAATAGCAATTGAAAAGAGATATGAAAATAAAGAAAACGTATTTTTCGTACATTATTATTCACTATGAGACAAAACCATAAACTTTTGCTAAGTAAAAAACTAAGTTTTAATACTAACCAGTCTAGGTAACGACAAGCGTATATTTAGACCGTTAGAACATGGTGTCTTTTTTGCACTTAATGTTGCATATGCATGTATGTATGTGTATTTGTGTGTGGGTGTGCGTGTGTGTGTGTGTGTGTGTGTGTGTGTGTGTGTGTGTGAGAGAGAGAGCTTACTGCTTATGCTTCCGTTCAGAGAGTTATAAAACGCAATTTGATGAATGCGAATGTGACACATTTTATTGTCTTTATCGATAGATAAATTTTCTAGTCGGTGTGTATCCGATATAACTTTATGGTATTTTTAAAAAAAATATACCTGTATATTAAGGACAGTATTGGCTGCAGGTTATATTTCATACTCAACATTTTACTTGCACGGAGGATTATATAAATATTATGTGTATGAGAATTACTGCACTACAAATTTCAACACTCAACACAATATTGATAACCAAGTCAGCTTTTCGAATTTCAATGGCAAACACTTCGAGACAATTGATTTGGTTAACCAAGTCAGCTTTTCAAGTTTTAATGGCAAACGCTTCGAGACGTATGTTGACTCTCGGTAGACATGTATTTTTACCTTTTATCTCATTGTTCTTATTGACATGGATCACAATTTTGGATCACATGACATTCATGTGTTTCATTTACATTAGGTATGCATACTTGGATCAATAAACATGGATCATGGCTTTTTTGTAGTGTTTGCTTGTCTCTAACGACTTCAATTTTTCAGATCGCTAGCTGTTTCTCCAAAAGTGCAAATGAAGCTAAATCTAAAAAGAGTGGGAAAATCCCATGAACTGGTAACAAATTTAAAATTATACAACATATCTCATGTAATAAAGAAAATACTATCTATGTGATGGATTGTCTGATCTGCAAAAAACATTATATAGATGAAGCTGAAAGAAGTTTAAGTTTTAGAATGGAGTGGCATTTTTCATACATACGACTATACAGACAATTAAATATCTGGCTAAACATTTATTACAAATCTAGTACAGCTCAGTTGAGGGGGACTGGGGTTGAACTAAACATCCCCCGGTCAAAAGAGGGATTAACACTGAGCTAAAGATCTGTTGGTCAAAAGAGGGATTAACACTGAGCTAAATATCCGCCAGTCAATAGAGGGATTAACACTGAGCTAAACATCCGCTGGTCAATAGAGGGATTAACACTGAACTAAACATACTCTGGTTTAGAGGATAGAAGAAGATACAAAAATCTGGATTAATCTTTCAGCAGCGGAAATCAATTTTGAGATTCTACCGATGGTATAACCCTGACCATAGTCCTTTGTCATTTTACGTTTTCCTTTTCAGACCTATTTCTTATCATTGATTTTGTACTAAACGTTGTAAAGTATCAACGGCTAAATATAACGGGTTAATTGGTTATATTTACCTACTGGGATCATCGAAATAGATTATACTTATCTGTCTAGAGGGGAAGATATCCTCTTTCAAAATATGACACCTGCGGCATAAATACGATTCAGACAAGCATCCCTTCAGATATTAACCAATTTACAGGAGTTACAGTATTTTGTGGCGCTTTAATGAGTCTGACAAGTTGATTGTTTTTATATTCAGTATTTCTTTTAGTTTACCGACTACCACCTCTCTCTCTCTCTCTCTCTCTCTCTCTCTCTCTCTCAAAACACATTCTTTTTATATATGTACAAACACGTCATCATCAAATGTTTCCTCTAGTTTCTATAACGTACGTTTAGGCACAGATTTATACTCTTTGATCAAATTAATTTCATCTTGTAAGGATAGTTCTGGTTTACGACGCTTACCTGATCGTCTGATATCGTGTTATGCCAGTAAAGACAAATGACAGTCATTGTTACTTAAATACATGTATGTAATGATTTTTGTTTTCTTTGAAAATCGACGGAGTGAATCTGACATTTAGAACACTGATTTGTCGGTTTGCGTTGGCCATGTATCAAAAGCCTGATTATTCAAGCCCGATTATTATTATTATTATTTTTTAAAGAATTTATTTTGATCATTTATGCAAATAAATAGCAGTAATCAAAATGAGATAATTAGCAGAGAAACATAATCTTTCTTAGTTGCTTTATCTATATCTGTTTAGTTATTATTTACATTAAAATATTATCTTTCTTTAAGGTGCCACGACTCCGGATTGGCCTATTCTCGACCATTCTGTGTCATTTGTTTTCAACTCGCGTGCCTTTGGGACATTTTGACTCGTCGACAAACCTACTAGAGTATTTGCTAACCGTAAATAATCTGGTCCAGCATTTATCAGGTTTGTTTTACTCGTCGTATGACCACGGTCTGTTTCTGGTCCATACACATCAACGTTTTATTGAATTCAGCAGCTAAAATACATTTCTAAGTTTGAAGTGAGTTTTGGTTTTAAGAGGTTTTTTTTTTTTTTTTTTTTTTTTGGGGGGGGGGGGTAAACATTCAAATATATGACCCAATTTTTTTCGGTATCCAGAGTAGAGGGGGTTTGGTTTGCTGGAGAAACTGATGATATTAAAGAAGGAAAACTTCTGGACCAAAGAAAAATTACGACCTTGAGGGGATTTCGGTATACCGGTTTTTAGGTGTTTTACTTTATATACATTGACTGGGTCGATATGCGGATGTGACTGCTACTCATTAATGCCTATACCAGCAGCTTTGTAGCATAATTTATTGGTGATGTGTGCATGGTTGAGATGGTATAGAGTTTGGTGCGTGCAGGAAAGGCGATGGGTGCCGTAACCCGCGAACCCGGGTTGGAATTTCCGCAGAGTACGAATTAATAATTCTCCAACTTGTATGATAATATTATTTGTTCGTATTTTACAATTCTGTTAATGTTATCAAGCATTCTCCTGTAGGATCCAGGGATAGCACTTTCTGCTCCGTTTGGTGTATATTTGTATTTTTCTATATAGGCACGTCCACTCGTCCTGACTGGGAAAACATTGGCTGGGTCGAGTAAAACTTTACTATGTATTCTTCCTTCGGCCGAGTAGATGCAGAATAGCACCTTGAGAATAAATCGGAGTAAATTTTCTACCTATAACAAGCACCGAAGTTCAACATCGCTTAGCATTTGGCGTGCTTAGTTATCAATAACCTATACCTAAATCTGCCTACTTGTTGTCAAGTCTTTTTTACACTGGTACAAGATGTAAGCTTGATACTAAAATGGGTAAATACTATGAACATAATATGTTGCAGTTTCACACTTAGCCTTCGAATTCTTAATGGTGTTTGCATATACAGTGACACTTTTCAGTAATTTATTCGTCATTTTCATGTGGAGAAAGATTCTCTTTCAATGAGCTGTCACACATCTTTATGAGTCAGACCTCTAAGAAGTTAAAAGACAGAGAATGTCAAAATGTCTGAGATTTTTCATCTGGTCAGGCAATGTTACAGTTGCCGCAGGTGACTGGTATTTTCAAGACTGAAGCTTTATTGATTCATTTTCATGGCAAAGGAAAGATGCCAGCAGATATTTCTATAAGCATGTTTTACGTTTCAAAATGTTGCCACTTGCATTCGAAATAAGTATTTTAAGTGTCTTAGCTTATTCCCAAAAACTTTCACACAACGCATGCTGCTATAATCTATTTATAAAGCAGATAATGTCCAGAGAACAACTGATTGGTCGAAATCTAGATGGGGTAATAACCTAGAAATGTTCCAATTATTATGGTCAATCAGCAATCTTCCTTTTTGTGGCGCCCGTGTATAGCTCTCTAGAATAGAGGTTTGACAAAAATGGATCGTTTAATACGAATGTTGGTGGAAATTGAGACCGAATTCTTCTTTCAAATGCTAGTTACTAACATTTGTCTTGTGAAAAGTAATTACATAAATATATGCTGGCTTCTTTACTTTGGCATGAGAATGTATTAATAAAGCTGTACAGTCTTGAAAATAGTGGTGATCTGGGGCAAGCGTAACAAAGTCTGACCTGACGAACATCATACAATTTTGACATTCTGTCTTTTAACTTCTCCCATATCTAACTCATAAATACGTGTGATAGCTCATTGAAAAGGAAACTTATGACACCTACATTACTGTAAAGTTTCACTGTAAACGCGAACACCACTAGAAATTAAGAGCTATATGTGTCACTGCAATTTCTCGAGCTGCAAACACATTGTCTGTTATTATATGTTTATCTAAGGAGCCATGTATTAGAATATACTATTTTCATGATTTTGACCCATTTTTAGTATCAAGCTTGCATCATGAACCAGTGGTTCTTTAGTAAAAGCGTAAGCAATGTAGTGGAGAAGTGTGTACTGTGTTGAGTATAATGAGGACAGGGACGAATAACTCTTGCAACTCACTCATCCCAGGGCTTGGAAAATTTGTTTCTGAGCTCTGAAGATATATATATATATATATATATATATATATATATATATATATATATATATATATATATATATAGTTAGATAGTTAGTTAGTTAGTTCCTTAATTAGTTACTTACTTAGTTAGTTTCATCTTGTCTGAACCATTTTTTTAACTTGCATCAGTAATTGTGTGTGTTAATATCGAACATTCTTTAGTTACTATAATGCAAGTAGCTTTATCCATATTCAAAGAATTAGTCAATATGAACAGTTGCAATAATTTAAATGTACATTCATGCAAAATTTGGAGCAGTGTAAACGGTAGTTAAAGAATTGAAATGGGATTGTTAAATTGATGTAGAAAGAAAAACAAAAAACAAAAACACCTTTCTAGGGAGAAATTATATTCATTCAGACATAATACATAACAACAAACTTTTCATGGATAAACAAGTAAATAAATACATTTTATCATCCTTATATCTTTTAAAAAAATCTAGTATTTTATTAGATGCTAGCACTTTACTATTAAATTAGATCTGATTGTAGTTACAAAAAGATTGTGTACCGCCTTGCACTACTTGCTCAGCTATTGGCATCACAAGCGTCTTGTATCTCTCAAAATGTTTAAATGTGGTTGAAAACTTATATTAACTTTATCAAAATATACTTTTAAAAGTATTAAGCAAAACCTTTATCTCTTTCATCGTTTTTTGCCCGTGTTAGCGTTACTGAAGTCGTTTTTTATGCAACCGATATGTGCACTTACATTACTCGCGCAAAGAGAGACAACCCATTTTACATTAATATAGAGGCTCTGCGTGTAGTAATAAAGACAAACTATGCATATTTTAATTTTATTTTGATTTATATAAATTTATTGCAAAATCAAACACATTTGCGTAAATTATGTAACAATTTGAATAAAAATTATTGCATAGGATTTTATATCAGACAATCGAAAGTCTACGATCATAAGGATACCGACAATCACTCAATCCCGGGTTATACATCGATCAATAACATCATAACAAGCCAATCGATGCATTGTGCTAAAAAGAAAATCTTATCCAACGAATTCACTACATATAGTTGGAATTTATAACACATTAGATATGTGGACTGAGAGTTAATGCGTGTCATACTTGTAAAATATGCATGCATTTAAAATGAATTATAAACAAAGTTAACGAACTTTGAGAATTCTATACTTGCCACGAGAGAGAGAGAGAGAGAGAGAGAGAGAGAGAGAGAGAGAGAGAGAGAGAGAGAGAGAGAGAGAGAGAGAGAGAGAGAGAAGAGGCCTATGGTTAATAGCATTGACTTTACCGAATAAATGACTACACCTTGTCATGAAAGAGAGAGGGGGTGATGGATCAATCTTTTCCCTCTGTCCTTCTCTTCATGTATGAATTGACGGGTAAAAAACCCACTACATGGATGGGGAAAAATGCTCTCTCTTTTAATTTTTTGCTTCCTCTCTATCTCTCTTTTGTGAATCTGCGTGTAACCAGCAAATCATCATCATGCGATCTCTTGAAAAATACATGATACGATGAAAGTACACTTTGTTCTAGTCTCAAATATATGAATTTTGTCTTCTTTGTCCATACAGTCATGCAAAATATCGCAGGCCTCCTTCATTCTGGTCATGCTTTTTTTTAAAGATTGTCTTTATGTTGATAAGTAGATTGAGGGATGAAGAAATTTTAAACAAAGATGAGGGCTGGAAAACAGAATCCGCGCGAATGGCCGCTCTGTCGGAAAACAATATATAAATATGCGATCTTGCGAAGCGGGATCAGCAAGTCGCTTGCGGGTTAACTCCTTCTCGCCCATGACTTTACCCCCGTGAGCGCATCGCATGAAAGAAATCCCCGCGGCGCCTCTGACTGAAACTGAAGGTCGTCGTGGGCATCCGCGATCAATTGCTTGTATCGGTTCTGTCTCGAACGCGCCCCTGTTCCGTCTCTGTGCGCGTAGTCGTCGGAAGTTTTTCCTTTTCCGCCAATACGGTCTCGAACTCAGCCATGGTAATGTTTTATCTTCAATGGCCCAGAGTACAGCTTGGTATTTGGGCTGAGAGTGTTTTGGGCGGCCGCTAGAATTTCTGAAATAGACACTTATTCGCGAATGCAGCCGTAACGAAATTATTTGGCCAGCGTCGGCCGCGACACCAGTTGCTATCGATACAGCTTCGACAACAATTCTGACTGGTCTACCTATGATTGTTGCCGTGGTCACAATTCCAGCAACATCAACAAGGCCAACTGTGGTCGCGGGGGTAAGTCCACATATTGCATCCAACGATAACACACGCGCGTTTATATTTCAAGAGTACCGTGGTTCTCTTGGTGATATCATCTCGCAGCTGTTGTTCCGCTTCGATTATATTTTCGCGTCGGCAGCTTGAGGGTCCATCACAGTTCTTCTATTATTATAGTATAATTTATCTGTGGACAGACCCTGTCCAGATTCATAACGTCCGGTGGCGACGCGCACACGTACTTCTAATCAATTATTTTTCTTCACTGGTACAACTGCCATGCAATTATAGAACAAATCTTTCGTGTGAACATTCATGTTTCCGGTAATTGGCCGTTCCTCTGTGTGTGTGTGTGTTTGTGTGTGTGCCACCACGTTGACCCAAAACTACGCCAATTACACCCTCGCTTTGTGCCACAAATGAATGTTCTCGTCTTTCGAGAAAAAACTATTTCACGAGCAAGTGCGTCCTTGTTGAATATCAGGCTAGGTCTTTCTTTACCTGACCGAGTCAATGTTGGTTCCACATGCCCTTTGGAAAATATAACATGCGTGGATTTGTCGGTGAATATTACTTCATCGCTGGAGAAACAATCCCTGGATGTTTTCCCTCCCGACGATAGTGTAGGAATCGTAGGTTCCATTGACCGGGAGTTTTCGTGTGCAAATGCGATGATTCCAAGCTGACCTCGAGTTAGTATTGGTACATCAGGGTGGTCCCAACTGTTGATTTCTAATTGACTCTTGGCGAGATTATATTTAATTGTATACGAGGGTCTGTTAACCCTGTTTTCTTGTAGATATTCGTCAACAAGTGGTACAAAATTGTAGTCCCTGTTGGCACACGCTCCCAGCTGATCCAACATCCCATCGCTGTGAACTGCAGAGATTTTGTCTTCATTATCACTGGAAAGCTCTGCTTTTTCAAGTGGCATATATGAACTATGCTGCCTTCAATACAAATAACAAAAACGATTAATAGTGATTCTACTTCAATATGCAACCCTTGCATCTCTATTCCTTCCCCGGTGTTCATTCTAAACGAGGCTGTAGCTGAATAAGTGATCAATGACTTATCCTATGCATTTGACTTAAATAAAGAATTTCTAACTTCTGATGTTTTGGTGTTCTTAAAATTTTCGGCTTTGCTACTGGGACCTTCTGGTGTAGGTAGTTCACCTAGTAATCAAATACCAATAGACCCCCGTGCGTGTGTTGGATGGATGCGTACACGATGAAGAACTAATATCCAGTTCTATTAGCATTAGTCTTAAGCCCCAAACATCCCTAAACAACCCAGTAATCATCACCAACCCTACCTCGTATACTCCAGAGGTTATTGCTGCTTGTGGTGGACTAAGATCCAATCCACGAATAGGGTACCTCATAATTGTGTGTGTTAATTTAGAGTTGTGGGCCACGACCCCAATATAAGGCTCTCAGCCTAGGCTAGTATATGGACTATCTAGCAGGACAGAATTCCAGCCAGTTTTGGTAAGTCAGTCAGTTTCCGAAAGATTCTTCCATCCACGTATTGTTTTGTTGCAACATCAGTATCGTCAATGGGCTCTTGCATCCCGTTGGATTCGGCTTCTGTTGACGATGAGATCTCCGTTTATTTCATCGCCGACCTAGTTTTCATACAAGTGACTGACACTCAAGCGTCTCTGATTCACTGGTTCTCAGTGAACTCGGCCAGGTTTTTCCCAATAGCGCTTCACGGATTCACAACAATGTCGTTGATTGTCCACGTTGGACTTTTGCAGTTTTCCGGTTTTATCTTTAAAAAAATCACAAGCTCATTTGTGTCGACGCCAACAACAACCCGATTGCTCAACTCATGTAAAATCTACTTCGGTGGCAAACCTGGCTTGATCCACATAAACGCCGCGTTGGGTCGCCGCGCTCGCGCGTTCGTAAATGTCAACATATATTTTGTATACTTCAAGTGTAGTTTCTAAGTGACTTTGTCTTCGACAACGCAAATTTGACAAGCGCGTGCGTGTCTGTGAACGCTCTAGTGCACGCAGCGCTCCAAGGGCGAGATGTCCACATATCGGGCCATCGGTTCGCGTTTGCAATGGCAGCGTTGTATAAAACAGCGGTGGCGAAACTTTGTATCTCGGTGTGAAGACGTCTATGTAAATAATCTACGACTTTAGGTGGCGGTGCAAGCCTGTATGAGTCAAAATACAAAAGATGTTTAGGTGTCAATGCGTACGCGACATAGTGAGTTCCAGGTCATGTTGTCGAATCAAAATTGACGATCCCGGTTTCCCATGCGCGGGGAATCACCTCCCGCATGAAGAGCCCTCGGAAGCGCTTGATTGATTTAGTCATCACTAGTAAATCAAAACTGGTCAATGGTGATATGTCGTCCACAGCCTAGAACCTTGGTCCCAAGATTGCCTGAATAGTCGAAGACCTCTTACTTTTTTTTGAAAACCGCCCCCGACCGCCATTTTCAGAGCCATCCCGGATGCGGTTCCAATAGCCCCTAACGCAGCCGTTTTTGCAACCCAGAGAGCCATAGCCGTGTTGCATCGCGGCAACCTCGGCCGCAGACAACTTGAGATTCATCCCGCGACGTTGAAATTTGGCTGCTTCGAACTGTTGCACCTGTGTTGGTGTCAATATTAATCGTGCGTTCCCGGATAACTTGTTAGCAGAAAGTTTCGGCTTAACGTGACAAGTTTACGCTGGTACAACATTTTATTTAAAATATGACTAATTCAATTACGAGTTTGCGGCAACCACTACGAGTTTATGATAAAATTTACGAGTTTTCCAGAGGCGCGTCAATGAATCTCACCACTCGAGCCTTGCAACAACAAAAACTTATCGGAGAGGATCACAACAATACATCTGTACTCGGGATCACCGACTCCTCCTCCTTCACGTGCTTTAAAGTACATGTTTACCACGGACTGCTTAACCAGCTCTAGATGCTCGAGAGAAAAGTTATAAATCGAGTACAGAGTGGTGAAGTCTTTCTGGGAATTCTGCAAGCCTGTTTTGGTCTAAGTCCAGGTATTTCAACAGCCGATGATAGACACGCGCGACTTGATTGTTGTAGAAGTTAAGCAATATGTTTTCCGTGGGTTCTTGGTGACCGTTTAACCTTAGCGAAACCTTAGTTAGACCAGTTTTGCATGTATCATTGGATTTTCCAGTTGGGTGTTTAGATATGTATGTCATTCGAAATGCCACAAACACCCGATGTGGTCCGCTAATACTTTGTTGGGTACTTAGAATTATCCTCGGATGCCGCTTTGATGCGAGTCTGTGGTCATCACGAAATCATAGATGTTCCGCCAGACTCGATAAATGATGACAAACGTTCTTCCGTGGTCACTGATGGACTCATTGAGGGTATCCAAAGTGTAAGTTTGGATAAGTCCACTTTACCCTCGGATACGACAACATCACACCATATTGCTCGTTGGCCTTACCCTTGTGCGTTTTTCCCGAAAATAACTCTACCAAGCCTCTGGAAAACCCAAATATATCTGAGAGTGGAATCGTGCAGGAAAACTCCACGCGCTCATTAAGTTGCTGTCCTCACATTGCTAAGTCAAGATTAAAATTCGGGTTTGGAGTTAGTAGAGGGGCGCCATCAGTGCCAGGTCTGGCAGGCATACCAGCATGTTGTGGGTCAATGAAAGCATCCTGCGCAACTTGATGTGCATTATGCGGAATATGATCAGGGCGTTCGCTTGTGTCTTTGACGAACATCATAGACGGGCCAGCAGACCTTGCATGAAGGGACGTCAACGTTGTCGATAACTGCTTCGATCTCCTTTCCGTAGATGAGATATCGTGCACTACTGAACAACGGCATGATACCGTTGCTGACAAATCCGATTGTGTCGTTGTCGCAGTATACAGCGTTGTTGTCGGCGCGAACAAGCTTTCCTTGATGTGTCATGAACCTGAAATTCTATTGGCTTTTGCTTGTCTGGATCCCTATCCTCGTACGCTTAATATTGATAATTTTGAATGCTTCTATCGCGCAACACAGGCGTGGAATCATGTGCATCTTTGAATTGAGCTGTCGCTTATACATTATCGGTTTCGTGTAATATCTTTTCAAAAAACTCCGCTTTCCAAATCGACTCCCCATTACCAGATTTGCAATCATCGAATCGGTATTGGTTTGCGTCAACTCAGCTAGATGTCTTTGAGCAGCTTCATTGATGACTTTACCAAACGTCGCGGGCATTGTGGCCTAGACGGAAGTGTAACCGCCTTTGGTTGCGCCTGTGGAATCTTTGGTTGCCGAGTCACTAATCTTCGTAGTCGATCTCGAATCGATTGAACTGCCCACGATCCCAGATTTTTTAACCGGTCCACGGCAGCGCTTTTGATGCTATCAACGATTCTCGTTCCAATTTGTATAGAAATTGGTGCTGCGCACGTGGCTAATCCCGCTGGCGCCTTTGGGGCTTCCGTGAACAATCCATGGACGATATAACCGAGGCCATTTCCGTAGTATGTCGCGTACACGGGTCTTCTCGCGTTGGTAACATGCATGGGTGTCACACGTACGCGTACCACCATCATTATATACATTACATGTCAAGTCGATCGCTAATGAACAGTTGTATCGTCAGAGTTTCCCCTCGCATGTCAAACACGTGGCCGTCCTGGTCTACGAGGTAAAAACGCACGTGCGTGAGTCGTGGATTGTTACATAGAAGATACAAGGGCGTCGCCGGAGTAATAGATATCAGACCACCATTTGGGGAGAACCCGAACAATATGTAACCCTGCAACGCTTGCGTTACCAAAGCTGAGCCTCTGTAACTGCCGCTGATGGCGTCACAGGTTAGATTAACCTGAATTGTTGAGGTGATCCTGACAATGTCTGGCGTTATATGGTATCCAGACTCGTCGGGTCCTGCGCGTAAGATTCGTTTGTTTGCTGGAATCTCATTAATATCTTCAGGCCAACTAAAAACCATACACTGCGATGACTGTACGATATCAACCGCGTACGGTGGAGATTTAATTGAGATGGTACAGGTGAATGTGCGCTCGTGTATAGGTATGAAAATTGTAGAGTCTTTGTTAGGTATTAGCAAAATTCTCCGTCGGATCTCATCATTGATTGATTCAATCTCGTACGCGCCCTTGGAAAGTTCAGCAACGTTCCATGTTACGCCATCGTCCGTTGAGAACACAAACGAGTTATTCGCGTCAATGCCCCCGATAGTATGCCAAGTGCGATAAACACGCAACGACGTAGTGCGATTTAGAGTGTACAGGATTTCTATGGATGCGGTCTCATTGAGGACTTCTGGCACGTTGTTGCCTACTCGAACTGACCACACGAGGGTTTCCAACCTATTCACCAGTTCGTGCACGTGTTGCTGGTCTGCAGTCAACGATAGGCAAACGTTGCGCTTTGCTGATAGCTTCACCAACGACTTCTTCTGGATGCGGTCTCTCAACCACTTCCTGCAGATGCGATCTCCCGCGTTGAGTTTTATATTTTGTTTTTACTTCACTATCAAATTCCTTCCCCTCTTCGCCTGTTGCCATAGGCTTATTAAACTTCTTCCGATATATTAACTGAAACCAAGTGAAAAATGTTCCCCGTTGTTGACGTTTCTTGTAATCTTCTGTTACGTAATCTGACCAGTTCCCGGGGAAAGAAGCATCAAATCCGACGACATCCTCATCAATCTTTTGGCTGCCTACCTCGTTAAATATTTCACGTCGTGGTTTCAACTTTAACTTGGGTTGTTGTTGGATTCCGTAATCGCCTCAAGCATGCGTTGAATAACCGCCGCAGTCTTGACAATCGAACCAGGTTCATCTTCTGTTCCTATCGTCTTATTAGTGGTTTCTGCGACTTTCTTCACTTGTTCCGCGGTTTCGAGCGTGGGTTTGATTAGCGGTGCCAACGGTTGTCTGAAGCCCGCTGTGAGGTCTTAACATGCGGATTGCCGCGCCTGAAACATTTTGTTGAACACGTTTTCAAACATCTATTTAATCGCGGAGAAGTTCTAGTCGATCCTGGGCAGCTTTGAGGCGTTGGTCACCATACTTTGCTATGACATCGCTGGCGGTTATCTCTGTTTTTGGCATTGTATACATTATCGTGGTCGTGGTCGTTAATTTGCTTTGTCAGACGCTTGCGTTCAAACCCGAAGGATATTTTCCCCTGGTGGAGCCGGTCAAGTCGATCGTGGGGAAACTATATTGGTTCCGGGTGACAAGCGCAAACATATTTCAAAACTTATCACACGGCGACAGACCAAGTTCAATGAATGTTCATGAGGCCGTGTGCGTCAACACCACGAAATATCAATATGTTGCAGTTGTCCCGGATCACTTTGTGCGTATCGTTGTGTCGCATAGATCACGTCTGCGTTCTTGTGTCGGACTGGAGAAAATATTCTCGCAGGTTCGTCCTGCTGATCAAGCATCACATCATCGTACATGACAAGATTATTATGCTCTGGGTCAAGGTCGTCAATGGCAGGGGCATCATCGATCGTGGAAAGCACTAGATGGCAGGTTTGCTGCTGGCAGCTTTGCTGCTCGACGATGACTCAAGCGCGCCACGAAATCTCTAAGTACATCATAACACGGCTGTACGTCCGCCGATGATGCAATCATATAGAAAGAATTCCATGTCAACCATCGCATGATCAGATTCAGCAACAGTTGAGTCTTCCCGGATCTGAGAGAGTCAAATGATCAGCGCGCAAAATATTAGTTTGGAAACACGTCCCTAAGCTTGGACGATTGAGACTTCGTAGCGAAATCAATGACGGTGAAATCTTTTTTCTTTCACAATGCCATGTTGAATACCAATTGTTGTATACGAAACATCATGCCTTCATATTGTTTGCTGTGCTGCGCACGAACACGTACTGCTAATCCAACTCGAGCCGGAATCTCTGGAACTTGTGTCCGGTGTGAAGCAAAGAAGTTTACGTTCGTGGGAACTTCCATTTCCGAACCTGATAGGTCCAACAGTGGACGCGAACGCGTCTCGTTTGCAGGGTTTAAAAAAATCTCGGCGGTGATATCGTTACCGAGCTGGCGAAACTGCCGCGATGCCGTGGAGTAAATATCCTGGTGAAAAATAAACCAGGATCTCTCCTGGGCCTAGGTATAATAATTGCGGACCTGGAACGCAGTTAGATCTACGACTCGATTCCAAGAAGCAACCGAACGTGTAGACCGCGTCGATGCCGCAAGTTACTGACATGATCTCGCGTACAGGGCATCAAACGATGTTTTTGCGCGTCAAGGCGCCGACGTGGATCTCATCCATGACTTGAATGCGATTGCGGGAACAAAACATGGACGCGAAACTAGCCGCAATATACTACAGTCCACACGAAGCCGCCGTTGGAAAATTAGCGAGTGTAGCAAAAGTTAGCAATAGCTTTGCCGTATCGTAGCTGGCCAAACAAACATTTTTGCCGATGTACGTTCCCGCGCCAAGAAAAAGTTCCCGTGGGTGGTTTGATGTGAGGGCTTCCAACGAAGTTCACCAGGCTGATTATTTGTTTCTCCCACATGATCGTGTATGTATGCGTACATACAAATACACGTTAACCGTTGCGGATGTTGCCAACAGATACAAAGAGGCCAAACCGTTGACATTCAAAGATTCAGCATGTGTCGCAGAGGCGTTCAAATGTATTTATGAAAGTGGACCACTAACATGACCGCGGCTGTTGCAGATGGACGCGGGGAAATAATTTTTTGGGGCCGTTGCTGCGTTGTTGGTGAAACATCATGTACGGGTTCGTCGTGGGCATGCCGGAGTTCATCGCGATCAAGCCATTGTGGAACAATTCAACTACATACTTGCGGAACGGTTTATTCCCGTACCAGTACGCGCAGTTGCCGTGGGAGCTCCGCTTCCTGTCAAGATTGTTAACGAGTTTGTCCAGGCTGGAATTGAGAACCGGCAGCGCGTCAACGAACTGCCTCTGGCCCAGCTGGAACGTCATGTATTTTTTCATGTTGTTAGGACTGACACTTATTGGTGCATTTGATGCCATTAAGACTCCTTGCTTGATCAAGTGGCCATCGTACCGACGCAGGTTATGAAGCACAACTGGAATTTTTGTTTTGCCGGGGTAAACTCGATGGGGGTCATAATGCTAAATCCGTCACATATATAAATGTATCATCATGTTATGGCTGCATATATGAAGATAAGTTAGAAAATTTTGGAAAATATTATTGTAATTGCAATTTTTGTGCATTTGACATTTGACATCACACCCCTCCCAGGGTCCCGAGTAACAGGAACAAATAATGAGACCCCTCTCTGGTGGTCACTATAAAGGCAACATAATTACAAAGGTTTTCTGAATTTCTACCTTTGGAGAAGATGTCGTAACGGACAAATGGATGGATTGACAGAGCGTGTCATAATATCCCCCAAAGATGCATCTAAATGCGTGGGAATAATAATAATAATAATAATAATAATCATCATCATCATCATCATCATAATATCATCATCATTATCACCTCCAGCATAGGAACAATTGTGTGTTTGCTTGTGAACACAAATCCCCTTGCCAAAAGGAGCACATTTGGAGTATCCTACAACATACAGACTGGTATGGATGGCTGATACCAAGGAAATGAGAGTAAAGAGTCTTACAAAGAGATACACCGTGACAGCATATTCTGCTTGTCTGGACGGGATTAAAACCTGTTTAACTTTGGTTCTGAGTGTAAACTAATAACTTTGCCACCATGTGGATGATGTTGTTTAGTTGGTTGATTAGTTTTTAACTGCACTTTTAATACATTATGGCTATATAATACCGAGGATATGGCAGTGAAGTGCCTTTCCCAAGGACACAACAGTTAACAAAGTTTCATCAGTGTTGAGTCGAAACAAAGTTTTATTACTCAAGATATATCTCCGGTAAAGATACCAAGGATGTAACAAACAAATCGCTAAAAATAAAAATGTCTCTCAAGGGGGATCAATATTAATTTAGTTCACGTTTAGCTGGGTTAGTCTCGTGAAGATGCATCCAAATATAAATATTCATGAGTGCAGGTAAAATAAAGCCCAAATATATTGAGGGCGCAACAAAAAATAATAGCTTTGATCATGGTGACATAATTTTGATATGGCTGAGTTACACTGCCTGAAATACAATTGCATACCAAATTTCGTGAGAGTAAGTGATACAGGGTTCAAAAGATTTAGGGTGTAACGGACAAAAGCTACAAATACAAACCTTACTCAGGCGAGCAATTTATGCCAGTGACCTGGTTTTGGAATGGCTGAGTTACTCTCTCAGAGATGCATCCATAACTAATTTTCACGAGTGTATGTGAAATAGGGTCCCCGACATCCAGCGCGTAGCGAATGGATGGCTGAAAATACAAATGCTACTCAAGTCTGAAAATTTAGTCATAGCGACCCCCGATTGAAAGTTTTGATTTACGCAGATTTAAATGCACCCACTTAACAATAACTGAAAATATAACTGTTACTCAAAGGTGAAAATCAGGCACAGTGAACTAGTTTCGGTATGGTTTAGATGCATCCTCCGACCAATTTTAATGGGTGTTGGTAAAAATGGCTCCGTGATATTGAAGTCGTAACGAACCAATGGCTGAAGATACAAAAGTCACTCAAGCGTGATAATTTTGGGTATGGCTGAGTTACTAGTGATGAGATACATCCAACATAACAGTTTTCATGGTGTAGATCAAATAAGTTTCAATACATTGAGGGTGTAATGAACGAGTGGATGAAAATACAAATGTTACTCAAACGTGTAAATTAGGCAATCGTGACTTGGTTGTGATAATGCTGAGATGACTTTTCCCGAGATGCTTCCACATGATGATTTTTACGAGTCTAGGTGAAATAGGGTACAATATATTGAGGGTGGCAGGAACACACACACGAACACACGAACGAAAGGGCGAATCCAGTCGTGCATAGCCAAATGGCCGCACACGACTTATATTTCAAAATCAGTAAGAAAGGGCGAATCGATATAACATCTCCAAACTAGTAGCTGGGGGTTCGCTGCTAAACTTCATATAATAATAATAATAATAATAATAGACAATTACTTTTGCTCCGTTTCTTTAAGAGATATATTATGGAATCTAATGTAATATTCGTAATGCTGATTTCGACGAAACCCAGCTTTTAAAATCTCTTCAATACATTAACGGCAGTATAGAATGATTTGGTACGTGTTTTAGATAAACCCTTTTGATCGATCGATTGATTTATTCATTTTTATATTTATCATTGTCCTTTTTTGTTTGTTTGTGTGTGTGTGTGTGTGTGTGTGTGTGTGTGTGTTACTTCAAGTTATTTAAACATAGATTTCATATAGAACATTAAGGCCATTTTCCCAACACCAGACGAATTTCGGTTGCTATTTAAGGCCACTCAGTTAACAGTAAAGATGCTACTAACTGATTTCAATGGGATATTTGCCAAGTGAGAGTAAGTAATGATATGTCGATTTTTGCTCTTAAAATGCTTGCATGAAAATGACTGCTTCTGACATGTACATTCTCTATTATCACCTGTGCCACCCAAATGATAATTGTATTGATTCAATTTAAAACAATAATTTGATAACTATTTTGCTAATTAATTGATTGATGAAGTGATTGATTGATTAGGATATATTATCACAAAAATGTTCAATACAGTTCTATATTACCGAGCTCCTTCTCTTAGGGACGAAGTTCTGACTGCTCTGCTTTAAGAAATTAAACTTGGAAACGGGTGGGGGTGGGGTCGGAGTGGGGGTGTGGGATGTGTGCTAGAGATTTGACTATTATATTCACCTTTCATTTCCTCTTGATGCATTCGTGATCGGATGAATATTTTATAAAAGTCTGGGTTTATTCACGCACATGCGATCCGATGAATATTTTATAAAAGTCTGGGTTTATTCATACACGTGTGGGAAAAAAACGCGATATACATGCTACCTACATTATCAATTACATGAAAGATGATTTGGCAGAATCAGCGTAGCGATACTTTTGATAAAGGTAAAACAATTTTTTTAAAAATATTAAAAAGAACATACCAAATCTGAGAATACTACATAAGGGTATAGTACTGGTTGGTTAGTAGACTTAGTTTAATATACTTGACACCAATAATCGAATGATAAACATAGTTTTTTTACGATAAATGATACTCCAGAGAATGTGAAAGTAAAAATAAAAGTCCAGTCAGAGGCTACTTTTGATGCGAACTGTTCCTAATGGTAAGGCAAAGGGCCATGGTCAAGAGCACGATTTGTTAACATCAGAGGAAATTCTGTAATATTTTCCTCTTTTTCTTCTTCTTTTCTCTATAAATACTATTGACATCATTATTGTTTTAAGTGTTTTCAATGAATTTGTTACTGACATTAGATCCTAAGTTGAAGAAACGGCCGTTGAATATCACAAAAGCTAGATTAAATAATCACATTGTCTATTTTTTCTTTTCGTTTGGCATCATCTTTTGTAAAACTCATCTCTGTTTTTTGTGTATGTATTTTCACCGCGCATCGGTAGGTTGTCACAAGACTTATATCATCAGGCCCCGGTTTTATAAATTTGTTTTCAAATTTTTCACTATAATTGAATTTCTGTGTTATCTTCTTGATGCTAAATGACGATATTAATATTTTATTCAGATGCAATAGAGTTAACTAAAGAAACTTTAAAGCAGACCAGTATAATAAACCCATCCAAATAGTGGTATCTCTTGATAATATATGACTTGCAAAAATCATATATTTACAATGTAAAATATAATATCAGTTAGTTCCGTATTAACAAATTGACACAGGAAAAACGGTACTCGCAATCAGAGAGAGAGAGAGAGAGAGAGAGAGCTTCTTTAATAAAAATCCATGACACTTGCTTTCTTGTTAACAAAGTAATAAGAAATATATTCAAAAATCTCGATTTAAGGAAAACGATTGTGTATCTTCAAGTTCTTCAAGTGGCATGACAATTCAGCAGTATGAATTTGAGAAATATTCTATCTTAAAGTTCTTCAAGTGGCATGACAATTCAGCGGTGTGAATTTGAGAAATATTAGGAGAAATTGAGAAATATTGTATCTTAAAGTCCTTCAAGTGGCATGACAATTCAGCAGTGTGAATTTGAGAAATATTGTATCTTAAAGTTCTTCAAGTGGCATGACAATTCAGCAGTGTGAATTTGAGAAATATTGTATCTTAAAGTTCTTCAAGTGGCATGACAATTCAGCAGTGTGAATTTGAGAAATATTGTATCTGTTGAATATACACATCAAAAGCCAAGTAACTGGTTTGTGTACGATGAAACTCTACAATTCATGAGAGATAACTTCTGATATTTTTCTTTAAGGGGTACGATTTTTTTCCCCTAAAGCTGGATCCCACTTCGAACTAAGACGAACATGACCCGTTACTTTAAAAGATTAGATTTCTTTCCCATTTGTGAAGTATATTTTCACTTATAAGTCTTTGAACAATAGTAACACTTCCAAACCGATGAATCATAAGTTAATTGTCTGCCAAACTGATCATCTAATCAGCGGCGGTTCCATTCTAAAGCGGAATTACAAGTCATACAGGTGTTTCTACATATCTTTTTGCCGACATTCAAGTTGTGAATACCCCATGTCTGCAAGATAACAAAAGGCTTACAGTTGTGTAACACGCCTTTCAAAAGGATCATTGGGTCGGGGATAAATTTCGATTAATATATTCTGAAAGACGGACTTGCTCATACTGTTAAGGCCAGGCTTATTAAAGAAAATATAAAACAAATTTTAAAAAATGAAAGTTTGGTTAATCCTTGAATAGGTATTGTATGTACCAATTTATGTCTCGTGGTTTTAGAACAGCAGAAGTTTTGTGGCAAACTTGCAAGCGGATGAAGGAATGTGATAATTTGTGATTTTACCTAATCACTTTCTGATGTAATAAATGTTTTGAGCGTAAATATAAGGAATTAATTATATAATGATAAAATTAGAAAGAGCTACGTAGCGTATTTATTTTTTTAAAAACAGTGTATACTGCCAATTGTCTACACTTTGAGATTACTGTGCAAAAGATCCACGAGTTTATCTCACACTCTGAGATTACTGTGTAAAAGATCCACGAGTTTATCTCACACTCTGAGATTACTGTGTAAAAGATCCACCAGTTTATCTCACACTTTGAGATTACTGTGCAAACAATCCACGAGTTTATCTCACACTTTGAGATTACTGTGTAAAAGATCCACGAGTTTATCTCACACTCTGAGATTACTGTGTAAAAGATCCACGAGTTTATCTCACACTCTGAGATTACTGTGTAAAAGATCCACGAGAGTATCTCACACTTTGAGATTACTGTGCAAAAGATCCACGAGTTTATCTCAGGTCTTCTTCTTGTCATCTTGCTGCATATATAAATTTCCTTTCAGATGTCATACAATCTTACGCACAATGTATGTGTTGGCAATTGTCTTCACTTTTGTTCAACTTAGAAAAACGTTAAAACAGTTTTATAAAGCATATAGCATTTATTTTTCTTTCGTTGTGCACACGAGATAATGAACCGTAAAACAAACCTCCAAGTTTCAACGCACTAACTGGTAAAACAATAGCGGGCAACGAACCCAGACTAAAACAAGTAACTTCGTCGGGGGACAAAGAACAAGATTCCTGTTTTATATGTGAGTATATTTTCCTCTTTTTATTTTTGTAGTCTTTGTATAATTTCACTGCACTTAAATGCTCTATATGTGGTGGATTCAATCTTATATCAAGCAAGTCAAAGTTTCTTGATGCATATTACACCCAATCCACTGTAAGTTTGCAAAAACAACCAACACAGGAATTTGCTAATATAATACCGTTCGATTATGTTTTTGTTTTGCTTGATGTCTTGTTTCCTTGAACCATTCTTATAATCACATTTTTCTTTTGTATTTTGTAAATGCTCACGTATCATCCTACGTAACATAAATACATACATATATTTACTGTTGCTTGCTCTTCAACGACACTATTTTACAATAAAACACCCCAGTAGTCAAGTTGGTTAATTGCTCCTCTTCCTCAACATCACTCAGAATTATTAACATCCAAAAGTCTTATTCACAGCAGTTCTCATCCATCCAGTTAAAACGGAAGAAAAAAAATGTCAACAAGGAAGTCCAGCTCTAACTCGCCTGCGAAGCTCGTGTCCACGTGAGTACTGCAACATTCCAAATTTATAGAACGGTTTCTCACCCACCCACCCACCCACCCCACCCCTATTTGTGGCGATAAATTACGTCGCAAAGAGACACTTTTATCGGGTCAGTCCAAATAAATGATGCTTAAAAATCCTAATACAGTATTTTGCAAGAATAAATTGTTAATGTATATTTTACTTACTTTTGTCCATGTCTATTTTGATTTAGATGACATGTTCTTAATCCTGTGAAACAAAGACTTTGTAGCTCAGTATTCTGATTATGACAAGCAAATCTGCGGCAACGAGAATCCATTAAGGAATGTGAATAATTAGATTTGATATGTTGATTATACTGTGAATGACTGAAGTGTGTATATGATTTAGTTTTTGCTTACATTACATCGTATAACTTAAATAAAGTGTGTCTATGATTTAGCTTTTGATTACATTACATCGTATAACTTAAATAAAGTGTGTCTATGATTTAGCTTTTGCTCACATTACATGGTATCATTTAAATATTTTTTTTTTTTTCATCACTTTAAATAAAAAATTAATACAATTTTAGACAGAATAATGTACATAGCTGTGCCGTCGCCAGCGTAAGAACAGTGGTTTTGCCAAACGAGCGAAATTCAGCCAAAAAAGGTGTGAAAAGAGAACTTAAGGAAGAGGGCAAGCATGCTTACTAATTCTTCTTCCTTTTCTTTTATTATTTCGTTACATTTAGGTAAATAATACGTTTGAATAAATTGATATATCATGTTATATTTATAAATAGTTTGGCTAGGCTAATATTTCTTTTTATAACCATCCTGTATCCCCCATCCCATTTTAATGCCGCTGGGCATACTAAAGGACTCAAGTGAGTGCACATTGCCAGAATTTAAACGGTATGTATGCTTTTGATTCTAGTAGTAGACTCGAGTTTTCGTTTGGTAGCTAACGTAAATGCACATCGTCCCACCCCTACCCCATCCCACCTGCTATGACAATAGTAGCCGTACCGTCGACTGCCTTTAATGTTTTCAAGTCTGAAATATTTATTTTTTTATTTTTTTATTTTATGTAAAATGCTACCTTTAATTCTACAGGACGGAGCAAATTCGTCGGCTTGAAACACAACTGGAGATTTCCAGACAAGAGAAAGATAATCTGCTGAAAGAGGTCATCATCTTGCGTGGCTTCTTCGACATGTAAGAACTGGCGGTAGTGGGGGTGGGGTAGGGGCGGAAGCAGGGCCGGATTAAGACCTTTATAGGCCCTAAGCACTGAAAAGATTATGTTGTGCCCCCCACCCCCACCCCCCACCCGCCCAACGTAATTCAAAACAAAAAGAATACTAAACCGTAATTTCTCTTCTTTTTTTTTTTTTTTTGGTGCCCCTGCTTTGCTGGTGCCTTAAGCACGTGCTTAATCCAGCACTGGGTGGAAGAGGGCAGTGTGAGTGGGATCTTATTTTCCAGGATAAAGAATCTTGACGTGGATTTAAGGGCTACAGACATTTTCAAAGGGAAGTTATAGGAGCTCACGTAACACAAGGTTAAAATCGTAGTTAACAACTCTTAAGTCACTTCAAAGAACCGCTCTTGTACAAATATATATTTTACCATTTTATGCACTGACGTGCATTTTATAACATGTTCTTTGAAGTTTTTTCAGTGTACAAAAATATCTAAAACGAAGCACCTAAAATTGACAAGAAATCACATTATTTTTAAACAGCGGTCAAACGATTTACATATTTTTAATTCTGATATAAAATAGTAAAAAAATGGTCGCAAAATATTTTATTATGTGCATGTTGCAGTATTTGTTTTAATGTAAAATAAAACCTTTCACATCAAACGCTTTTCCGTTCGATTGTTGTTTATAGATAGCTATTATGAAGATAGTTTTTGACTGTGTGTTTTCCGTATAATTATAGGGCGAAAATTGAGAGAGAGATGAAGAAAGAGAACCCAAAAATCGTCGAGTTTGATTACACACAGCTGTACATGGATGCTTTGAAAAGGTATAAATGTTTTTCTAAATACTGAAAAGATGAAAAGAAGGAAAGGGAAAGGAAAGAAATGAAAACGGGCGGAGAGAGAGAGAGAGAGAGAGAGAGAGACAGACAGACAGATAGATTAAATGGATTTTCCTTCATCACTTTCCTTTAAAAACATGTTGTTTTTTTATCATAGTGGAAGATTTGGAGAGTGAAGCATTCCTCAGTTTGTCGTTCCTGTTTTGGGATTTATTTTTAACGTTCTTACATATACCTCCTATATTTCAGTAGTCATCATGGCGACATTTAGAGCGTGAAATCATAAATTACCGTAAGGAAGATTTGAATATGTAGATGTAGCTCATATTCCTCTGTGATAACTGTACATGAATGTAACTCGTATTCCTCTATGATAACTCTATGATTACTGTACATGAAATTGTCAATTAATTCAATTATCTTCTTCCATTTAATTTCATTTCTTGACTGAACGACGTAAGTTGTACGTTTGAAAATATTTTATTAAAAAGCAATATTCACTGATATTTTGTTTTAAATCATGTGCTATATGTGCACGTGGTGCACATGTGTCTGGTTAAAAAGGAGATACTTTATAGCTATTGACCCTATAGTAAGAAAATATATTTCCTCTGAAAATGCCACTTTAACATTATCTCTGATGCAGTGTCGCTATCAAGAGAGTTCCAAATTTATGTTATGTTTTATTTACGTACTTAACGCTCGCTAACTTTGTATTGCTATAGAGGAGACCGTTGTTCAATATTCAAAAACGCTTGCGAGTATTTTAAGGGACAACATGTTAAGCGCTATAAAGTTTTCATACTCCATAGCATGAATATAAGACGGTGATTACTATTGCCTCCATATATTAATTATCATAGATAACATTGCGTTTTGATCAACCAAAAGTGTATTCTGTGATGGATCAGGTATATGCCCTATGTCCATTCTCTCTGTTTTCAGTGCAGAGCATCAGTTAAAGGAATACCAGGATGGCAGTCATGAATGCGTTTGCAAATCGTACGTATATCATAACCTCTTCCATTCGTTTATTGACATACTAAGAAACAAAATAACTCACAAGTATAACCTGCATTCTGCGTACAGGAACGTCTAATCTACAGCTTTATTTTTGTCCCATTAAGCACTGGAATCTAAGATTCGGGTACCTTTCTGTATATGGGAAAATATTTCACAAATGTAACTGTATCTAGTTCTTACGATCATGTTCACAAATCAGTTCAAAGCGTGCCGACAGTGTTCTTGTTTTGGGAGAAATTACACTGCGCCAAAATATGAATGCTTTCTATAGGAATTCAACAATGGTATTTATCCTCCTTTTTACCTTCAAATTGACATTGCAAACATATTAAAACTTGTGATGCCTTTTAGTTGATAGATGAAATCTAAAGTTTACCATTTAAGACAATTTTTAAAAAATACCCTTATTTTGGATGAACATGGCCTTGTTTGTAAACTAAGACTATAAAGGAGCCGTGCATCTTTGGTAGTTTCATGCTTCAGTCATCAAAATGTGATTTTAACGATTAATAGATTACGGATTTTGCTTCCAATAAACAAAGCGTCGCAATAAAGACACTCCCCATAAAATATGGGCACATGTATAAAGGTATATAAATAATTTTAAAACATTATGAATTTAAATGAATAATTTAATAGAAACAGGCTTGTATTTTTCAGCGACGATGATCGACGCTTCAGCCAACAATTGAAGAGGAGGGATACTGATTACACCGAGCTAATGCGAAAATAGTAAAGAAATAAATTATATTAAAATACAAGTTTACCCTGGGGAATTTTTTCTTTTTGTCCAATTGTTTTTGTAATTGAAGATTTATCGTTTTCAGAACTGCGGTTTTAATGTAAATTATGAGGAATGAAATCGGTAATTTAATGTAAATAATGAGGAATTAAATCGGTAATTTAATGTAAATTATGAGGAATGAAATCGGTAATTTAATGTCAATTATGAGGAATGAAATCGGTAATTTAATGTAAATTATGAGGAATAAAATTGGTAATGAAATCGGTAATTCCTTTTGAAAGATTCACAATTGTTCATGTAACTCATACCTACTTTCTTATTCGCTTAATTTCAGAATTTATTTAAAAGTATTCTTTATTTGGGAGTCCCTAAATGTAGCTGAAATAAAAAAAGAAAAATTTTAAAAAAAATTTAAAAAAATAGAAAAAAAAGAAGAAATTAGCTTATGTATGTGTTCATAATACTGTCAGCCATTCGTTTTAAGATGATCGAAATGTTATCGTCAACGTTTATATTGATATTTATCAGGCTGAACTTGATTTTCATCAATTTATCTTGTCTCTTACCCGACATAAAGCCACTTATTGTCAGCCCCACTCACCTTTGCTTCCGCACAATAAGCTCCTTAGTTATCAATATATTTGTTTCTTATTTGAAATGGAAGGTTGCTATATACTGATGGGACCTTATCTACGTTTGACTGTCAGCTTTCTACGTCATCGTTTAGCGAATTTACATTCACTGATCGTCGGATCCACCAACTTTCATTCCCGTACAATGACTCCCTTACTTACGACTGGATTTTAACCAAATTTGGCATTCAGCTTGATATAGATGGGACTTTCGCTGAAATGACGTCAACATTCTTAGCTTGGGTTTAGAGGAGTTAAAGCCCACTGATTGTCAGAACCACACACTTTCAATACCGCACAGTAACAGTAACAGCTTGATATTTATAAACCCTTAGAAGAATTTGGTTGTCTACGTCATCATATAGCATAGTTATAGCCCTTAAATTTCAGACCCAATTACTTTTGTTTCTGCACAATAACCCTCTTAATTATGACTGGATTTTAAACACATGTTGTATGACACTTGATAATGATAAGACCTCGAATAAGTTAAATTGTTAGTGTGATATGTGATCATTTGAAGAAGTTATAGCCTTTGGTTCTTGGAACCACCTACATTCAATTCCGCGGAATAAGTCCTTTATTTAGAATTTAATTTAAACCAAATTTGGTAGACATATTGATATTGATGGCAGAATTTGATCACCAGCATTCATATGTCATTATTAAACGGCGTTATAGACCCGGACGGTAGTATCCGTTCACTTTAATTTCTGTGAAATAACTCTTTTAATTACTATTGTATTTCAGTCAAATTTGGTATACAACTTGCTGTTTTTTAAACCTTGGCTGAATTGATTATCAGCCTTTTGCGTTATCATTTAGTCGATTTACGGACCCTGATTATCAGACACATTTTCAGTTCTCCAAAGTATCTCAATTACTTATTATAAGATTTCAAACAAATTTAGTATTCAGTTGATTTGAATTCGACAGTTTAATTATTAGTGTTGTTAAGCTAGTCTTTCAGCATTCTATATCATTTTCTAGCAGAGTTTTGGCCCCTTCTTGTCAGATTGCACAATAGCACATGCATCCAACAAAATGCGGGGGAAATCAATTCCTGAAATGTGTTTCTTTCTGTTTCAGTCTTGTGCTTGAGAGAAAGAACAAAGAACTGGAATCTAGGATGCCTGAAATAGAAATGAATAGGTAATATCAGGCGTAGGTGTCGTGTGCGTAATATAAATACATGGGTCTGATAAATGCTATATAATCGTAAACAAGGATGCCTGAAATAGAAATGAATAGGTAATATCAGGCGTAGGTGTCGTGTGCGTAATATAAATACATAGATCTGATAAATGCTATACAATCATAAGCAAGTTATATAGGCATCTAAATATATGCAGAAAATATTTATTACGTTATAAATTTAATAGATCTAAAGACGTAAAGAAAGCCAGATTGCAGTAACTGTGGATATATGAATATTTTACACACACACACACACACACACACACACACACACACACACACACACACACACACACACATGAAACATGTAACTTAAATCGTTTTACTTTATTAGACCAGAGGAAATGAGAGCCGAGTACTATTGTTGCATGTGTTTATAGTACCCTACAGAGATTTGTCGTACCTTTTAATATGAGTAGTAGGAGCGACCGTACAAGTAGAGCAGGCCTATGGTTACTTAGAACAACGAGGAGTCAGTTATTATTATCATCGTTTTTCTTTTTGTTCCTTCATCATCATCGTCAACGTCTTCATAATCATCATCACTATCACACTTATCATCACCAGTATCATCATCATTGTCAGTAGAAGCAACATGATGATAAAGATCGACCTTCCAATAACATAAAGTTGTTTGATGGGAATTTTGGGCGGCCACTGGGACTGGGCTCCTCCGCAGTTTCTGGGTTAGCTTGGGCGTTTTCTACGCCACTGAGTAGAACCTCATTTATCCGAAATAGTGCGAAATATGTTCGTATTAATGGTGGCTCAGGTGAAATCGTCTGGATTACACCAAACCTGCTCATTCATTGTAGATACATGCGATTTGGATAAACATGTAATCTGGACAAACGAAGTCATAATTATCAAAGTTTTACTGTAATTGGTTGGTTATGTACAGCTCCTGTTCTTACTACTGCTACTATTACTGAATCTGCCACTGGTCATTAATGGCCATACTATTACCGAATCTGCCACTGGTCATTAATGGCCATAATATTACCGAATCTGCCATGGTCATTACTGGCCATTTCTTAAGATTTCACAACAAAGCGGGATAAGGAACTATTTTTAAAAAGCCATCCATTTTTCCAATCGATATTTTAAACAGAAACCTGTATGACAAAGAACTAAAAGAGACCGATGTGTTGAGAGAAAAGCTGGCAGAGGCGAAGAAACAGCTAAATGAGCATCGGGAGAGGCTGACTTTATTTGAAGTAAAACTACCCTCAATATTTGGAAACTCGTAAGTATGTTTGTAAATACCCTGATTTTGTTTGGTTGGTTGCTTTTGTTTTGCGAGGATTGTCTATGTCTGATTCTTGTCCAGCCCGATGAACGGAGCGAACATTTATGATGAGAAATTCTGACCATATATATGCAAAATAGTTATTATTATTATTATTATTATTATTATTATTATTATTATTATTATTATAAATATGTTCCTTCTATATAATTTTAAACAATTGCTATTTTCCGTTCCTTTCTTTTTATATTGTTCTAATTTAAAATTTCTTACTTTCTTTTTCCTCGTACCTTTTTTCTTTCCTATTTATTTATTTTTTTACCTCAGAAGTAAAGTTACACTATGTTATAGCAAGGTATACTAAATACGTGTATCTTTATAATAATATATTTATAAGCAGTCTCATAATAAGTATGAGTTGTCACGTAATATTATGAAGTTTGATGCATTTCTTATCCTACACGATTAGTTTTCAATATTTAATACAGGAATCTTCATAATAGCATCGGAAAATATATTTTCCTAACCGAATTAGTTACAGAGAAAATTTAAAACGATAAAATCAGCTCGTACCGTAAACCTATACGGATCTTTATTTATTTATTATTTTTTTGACACATATACAGTGTCTTGTAATAGAATGTGTTATACTTTCTGCGTAGACTAGGTCTCTGTATGATTGCTTGTAACATTTTAGAAGAGATAATTGGTACATATTGTACCCAATATATCATTTCTTAACTTTTTAAGCACCAGAACAAGAGAAAAGAGTATCAGTGAACTCGAATATAAAGTAAATGCCTTAGAAAAGGAATTAGAAAAAGAGAAGAAATACAGGTAAGTTTCAAACTATACCCTCCGTTGTTTTAATTGATACATGAGAACTTCGTATATACAAGTCTCGTTTATTCGGATTACCATTTATTACGTTTGTCTCCCAAAGGCGCATATTATGTACAAACCAAAATCGTTCATACGAACCTCGGTTTATTGGAACGTTTCTGTTTCCTGAGAGAAGTCCGAATACTTTACACTGGTTTGCAATCAAACAATGTAAACTATTATTAAACTCTGCTACTACTACTGCTACAACTACTAAACATAATTATTATTAATATTATTATTATTATTATTATTATTATTATTATTATTATTAAAAACAAATAAATCAATTTAATGACTATTTTTGAACAAAATATAAACATCTAAAGAAGTGGTTAGCATGATAGAACAGGGATAAAGTAAAACTAACTTTACAGCGAGATGCATACTAATGGCATTAGTTGCACATTTATGAAAATTAAAAGCAGATTATTTAAAACAGACACCGAAATGGGATATAAATCCCCAATATTTCTCAGACTTTGACTTCTTAGAAGAAGAAAAAAGTAATTCGCTAGATAGTATAATGTATGAAAACTTAGAGTTTTAAATCTGTTTTGTTAAAAATAATAAATTGCCAATTTGACTTTTTTTTTAAAGATGAAATATTTTTGTTATTGACACACACAGACACATTTTAGTGAAATATAATATGACTGCACATATTTTTCTCTCGTGGTTTTGGCCCACACTCAATAAATAAACGAACCAATACATCGAAAAAACTTTGTGACTGAGCTGAAGCAAAAATAAATAAATATTGCTACTGTGAAATTTACAAGACAAGCCAGATTCGAAGATATTATTTCACAAATTATAAATTACCATACCAGTCATATATGTGTGTTTTATATCCTGTATAGGAGTAAGAGAACAATAAAAAAGCAAAATTAAAAAAAAAATTAATAGACCAGTCAGACCTGATGGTATTATTTCACAAATGAGAAAAAAAAAAAAAGAAAGAAAAAAAATCAAAGCCCGTCATATTTATGTGTTTTTATATCCATATAGTTATAAGAAAGCATTACAAATCAGAACGTAAAAAGAGCGACTAGACCAGTCAGACTTGAACGTATTCAGACTTGAACGTATTATTTCACAAGTTAGACAAAACATTTACTAATTCATTCATATTTGTTGGTGGCTTTGCATCCTATATAGGGATAGAGGAACAATAAAATACAAATGAACAAAATGAATGGACCGGGCAGACTGGATGGTAATTATTTCGCAAATTGAAAAAAAAAATAAAATACTTGACCAATTTTATTATGGCATTTCACTAAACCAGTCTTACGTGAGGGTATTTTTTCACAAAATTAAAATTACTTGACCATTCACATTTCTGAGCTATTACTATCTTGTACGAGATACGAGGGCACTTAAAATCAAATTTATAGAATTGCTAGGAACATTGCAATTCATAATCAGAAATCACAAGATCAAGCAGAATTGAACATCATTTAACAGAGTAAAAATTAGTAGACCAGTCAACTCGAGTACAGTTAGATACATGTTTTATAGCCTGTCCATGTTAGTATGCATGACCTCATGGTCTAGGCGTGGTGTATAGGATTACAGACGCAATGGTGTGTGTTTCTATCATGACAGAGGTGACAAATCATGTATCTACAAAATTGGTTGGAAAACTATTTATTGGAAAATCAAGCAACATATTCTTACCTACGTTCAGCATACGGTTGACTGTTTGTAGTCAGTGACATATTTCGGATTCATTAAACTGTAACTTAATAACGTATTCAGCTGCCCTAAATGACGACGAACATGTACGAATAAAGCAGTGACGACATACCATACAAGAAACACTACATGCAAATTAGTTACATATAGTATGAAATTGTTCCAGTTAACAAGTCAGAATGAACACTTCGATATTTGACGCGCCAATACTAAAACGAATGTGAAAAAATATTCAGTCGACCATTAATACAGTTCAGACTATAAAATAATTAAGACTTACAAATAAGCACAATTATCACTAAACGAGAGACTATTTAGTCAAAAATTGTTTTGAATTAGTACAGATTTTAGAGTAGTAACAATCAAGATTTGTATGAATTCTGACGTTGGGCCTTACTTGAAGAAAAAAAAGACATAATTCAAACAATTCTACAATTTGGTTCCATTAATGCTAATAATAGATAATGTGTATGCATTTAAATGGTATTAATGGATTGGTTGTACGAACTAATACAACAGCATTTATGCAAGTGTGTACAAAATTGCAGTTGTCTATACTGGCATGATAGTAACATACACATAGCCAATGCTGTGAAAAAATTAACTCTTAAATCGGTAAAATGCAGAAAGAAATACAGAATTTACAAACATTTTGCGAGACATTAACCGTTGCACGTATGTTGTAAGAATGTTTCAGGCCCATATATGACTGAAACAACACTAGGCTAGATGTATTTTACTTAAGGCACAATAAGTCTGGCGACAATCCGTTTATAACTAAATAGACCTAGGTATACTTTGTCATAGACAAATACAGCAACTGTTTAAACAACTCTTCAGAAAAGAATTTAGATGGATCCCTAATGTATATCCTACCAATTATTGCACAAGTGTTCTGTATGAAACTGTTGAAATTTTGTCTAATGATTCGTCGTAAATTAAATTTTCTATATATTTTGTCCTGGAGTTTAAGTTAGATAAAATTTACATTTGTGGGATGTACTAGCTGTTGCCAATTTAAACAGTTGGTTTACATTGTACATATGCTCTAGGTACGGCCACCAAAGTCCGACTTTGCACAGGCTCTGATGTTTTATGTTGTACAGTTGGTTTTTACAGTGACTCCAATTCATGGATGGCACAGCCGATACCAGCAAACAACATAAAGTTGGATATAGACAGTTTAGTTGGATTTTAACGGGAATTTCAACACAATATTGGCTATATCATGCTGAGGATATGGAAGCAAAGTTCCTGTCACAAAGAAACACCTGGGTAGGCTACAAGAGATGGCCTGGGCGGGTATCAAAAGCGCAAAGCTTTGATTACGAGACCGACTTTGAAATATCTGGATTACCGCTGCTCCTGGATATATACATTGTTCATAATAATGCATTGTCTGTCCTCTTTTTGTTCATGTTTTTGAGCTCTTTATCTTATGTTAGCTGAGTTTGTGTTTATCCTTCGAAGATTCTATGCATTGCCTTTTCCATGTCCTCCTCTATTGGATTGAAATCCTCATCTTTTTTGTTCTAATTTGTTTTACTCGATCTGTTGTAAAATGGAAAATCTTTTCAAACTTTATTATATGTTCTGTATTTTACTGAAAAGAAGAAAAATCTGTCTATTTATATCTCTTTGCAATTTTAGTTCATTTGCCAGAAGATTGTACGATTCCTCTTTTATTACTTTTTCCTCTGTGTTGGCCAGGCTTTCATCTTCAATGTTGTTTCAGTTCCATTTGTTGAATATCAGCTTTGTGAATTTGTGCTCGTGAAATTGATGTCGATGTGTTTGCTGCTTTTAGTGTGTTAAATTCATGTATCTAGTAAAGATTTGCTTTTAATATGCTGTGTAAAACGTCGCATGTCTCTTGCTTTGTGTAGACAAGAAAGACATGTTTAGACATAGGTTTTTAATTAATGACAAAATGTATCTGACTGTAATTAAATGCAATGATCTAATTCTCACACAATGTTACTACTTGTTACCAAAAGAAACTAATTGCTAATAGGACAATATATAACTGTGTCTGGATTGAAGTTGAATATCTAATTGCGTGTTATAGGATTTACTAAAGTAAATATTTAATTATACACGGTTATTTAATAGCTTCTTACGGTCATCTGGCAATGAAGTCCTTCCCATCGTCATCGTTAATCAACCATTATGCAATCAGAGGAAGGAGAGAGCATAGCAACCGAATATGGAATGAACAGTGGTTCATATAATTACCTGTCTATTCCTATAAATAGTAATTAAGACATTAAACATGCATATAGGTACAAATACTTGCTGCTGTATTAACATTTAGCGGCTTTGTATAACAATAATAACATGCTGTGACAATTACAATCGGTTACAATTTTCAGTACCTAACATGTTATTTCTAAACAGTGACCCTATTGTCCACACTCAACAAGGAACATATGGAATCCCATACAGCATGTAAAAACCAAACAATATAGCTAGATGAATGAATATTGAACGCGCTCAAAGTAACAAGCAAATGGGCATAATTGAATAAGCACATGAAAGACACCAGACGATACATAACAACAGAAATTATAGAAATTGAAGACGAAAGCCTGCATAAATCCGCCAAAAACTAGCAACAGTTTAAAACATGCAAATGAGCTATTCTTACCCTAAAAAAATCAAAATGATCAAATTGTCGAATCGGAAGTCTGGCTCGTCTATCAGTTTTGTTTACTTTGTATTAATATTACCCTCGTGTCTAACTCCTCTAGTAAATGCTTAATTTGTGAAGATAATACCCTGAAGTCTGGCTAGTCTAGTAATTATTTTTCTCACGATTTTCATTAGCATATTAAGTAATGGAATTTTCAGTATTGTTACGACTCTATGGTCTAAGAAAAATGTAACAGAAAGAAAGTTAAACCAACAATGTCATTAAAATCAACAAACAATTTATTTCTAGACAATTAAAGTGAAAATTCAAAGACACTTACAGTAACGTGAATTAAAATCCAAATAATCCAATAATCCTAAGTGTCCTATTCACAAGTCCTAAATATAGAATGTTCTGAATGAATGAATGTTCCGAGTGAATGAATGTTCCGAATGAACGAATCTTACGAGTGAATGAATTTTCGAATGAATGGGTAGTCTGGAGTGTCCTGATGTACCCCAATAATGTAATCCACATCATCTTTGAGAATGTTCACAGGTATCCAAAATTCATATATTTAAATCCTAAGGTTGATGTGAGCACTTTATGGAACTCAAATGAATGTTTGAATATATATTCCTTTTGAATTTTGGATACAGCAATACAGCATTACGGCATTACAGTACTACAAGGTTACAGCACAACTATTATTCCAAACAATCTGATGATTTCAAAAGACTGATCATAAAAAAAACAAGAATGTTTTCAACACAAGATTTAAAATTGGAATGGAATCTTGTTTACCAAATGCTGTATAAATATAAGACAAGTCACATGACAGAATGTTCTTGAATATTAAATGGTGTGTGTGACATTTAACACATAACTCTAAGGAAATTCTGGTTTTATCTGTAAACAAAATCAACCTTGACCTCAAACTGAATCAACAACTTGTTTACCAAAACCGTCCTTGAACTCAAATACTAAGTAAACAACCTAATTCAAGGACAATAGTTAACCATGTGGACCTTACACAAAACATTAAGGTTTGAGTAAATATTAAAGTCAAGAAACATTTATAATTTACTAAAATATTTTTAATTTTATATAAACATCACACATAACAGTATATATATATATATATACATATATATATATATATATATATATATATATATCTGTGTGTGTATGTATATATACTGTATATTTTTTTATTTTTTTATTTTATGTCCTCTCTTAGCTCTATACGAGATAGTACTTCACATAAAAGATGAATATCATGAATCACATGCCCTAGATTTGTACTGGTTAGTATTTGTTTCATTTTAATATTTACTGTTCATGTATGATATACGGGATGTAAACAGACACAATAATTGAATGGTCTGGTTCGTTGTAAATTTGTAACACATTAATCTAACGTTTATAGCATCTAGTTATCTTTTTCCTTAATTTATTCTTCTGGAATTCCTATATGCGATAGTAAAACTATGACCTGTCTAGTAGCTTTTAATTTGTGACATGATACCCTCTGGTCTGACTGGTCTAATTCATTTTGGAGCATCATACATTTTGAGAGTACGGAAATTGGAATTATCGATGATATTGCTCTCCTAATTTATCGCGTATATATTAGCCCACTTGCAAAAAGATGTTTAGTCCTATTAAATTTCACTATGGTCCAGAACTTTCAAAATGTACAACACTTACATACATCAATATATGAATACGTAGATACATGCATACATACATACATACATACATACATACATACATACATACATACATACATACATACATACATACATACATACATACATACATACATACATACATACATACATGCATACATACATAACTAAAAATACATACATACATACATACATACATACATACATACATACATACATACATACATACATACATACATACATACATACATACATACATACAGACAGACAGACAGACAGACAGACAGACAGACAGACAGAGAAAGACAGATATAATTATATACTTTGATGTTGTTTATTCGATCTAAAGATTTTATTTCAGTCAACAGCTGAATGAAATGTTGTCGAAGAAGGACGCTGAAATAAAGGAGCAAAAGTAAGTGTGACAAGTTTCAAAATATTTGAAAAAGAATCAATATATTTGAATGAAATTATTAATAAAACTGGAAAGTAACACTTCTTAGGGTTAGACCGAGGCCTCATACCTTCTGCCGTCGTCCTCGTTTACTTTGAGACTTGGATGGAAAGTTTAAGCGCCATTAGATCATTTCGTCCCGTCTGTTTGCAACCAGCAAGAAAAACAATGTATATATTTAGCTGCTTTCTGTCTCAGCCTTTACTAATACTTGACAATTTGGGGGAAATTTTTATCATTTTAGTTGAAGTAGCATACAGTCCGATTATACACTTCTATTGCTGTAGGATAGTTGTATATTCGAAGCGAGGAAACACTTCTATTGCGGTAGGATAATTGTATATTCATAGCCTGGATACACTTCTATTGCGGTAGGATAGTTGTATTTTCCTAGCGAGGATACACCTCTATTGCGATAGGAAAGTTGTATATTCGTAGCAAGAAAACATTTCTATTGCGATAGGATAGTTGTATATTCATAGCGAGGATACATTTCTATTGCGATAGGATAGTTATATATTCGTAGCGAGGATACACTTCTATTGCGGTAGGATAGTTGAATATTCGTAGCGAGGATACACTTCTATTGCGGTAGGATAGTTGTATATTCGTAGCATATTCGTAGCAAGGATACACTTCGATTGCGGTAGGATAGCTGTATATTCGTAGCGAGGATACACTTACAGTGCGATAGGATAGTTATATATTAGTAGCGAGGATACACTTCTATTGCAGTAGGATAGTTGTATATTCGTAGCGAGGATACACTTCTATTGCGATAGGATAGTTGTATATTCGTAGCGAGGAAACATTTCTATTGCGATAGGATCGTTGTATATTTGTAGCGAGGATACACTTCTATTGCGATAGGATATTTGTATATTCGTAGCGAGGATACACTTCTAACGCGGCAAGATAGTTGTATATTCGTAGCGAGGACACATTTTTATTGCGATAGGATAATTGTATATTTGTAGCGAGGATACACTTCTATTGCGGTATGAGAGTTGTATATTCGTAGCGAGGATACACTTCTATTACGATAGGATAGTTATATATTCGTAGTGAGGAAACATTTCTATTGCGATTGGATAGTTGTATATTCGTAGCGAGGATACACTTTTATTGCGATAGGATAGTTGTATATTCGTAGCGAGGATACACTTCTAATGCGGTAGGATAGTTGTATATTCGTAGCGAGGACACGTTTTTATTGCGATAGGATAATTATATATTCGTAGCGAGGATACACTTCTATTGCGGTATGAGAGTTGTATATTTGTAGCGAAGATACACATCTAATGCGGTAGGATAGTTGTATATTCGTAGCGAGGATACTGGTCAGGATTCCACAAAGGTACAGCCACTTGTGACCCAATTTCTACAATGGAGCATCCCCTTACATGCTACATTCTCTCTCTCTCTCTCTCTCTCTCTCTCTCTCTCTCTCTCTCTCTCTCTCTCTCTCAAGATGATTTGACCAAACATCGAAATTGGCAAAACTTTTCTTATGTGTTATCATTGTAGAACGCCATAGCACCATATTCATTATTTAAAATATTTTTGTATATATTAAACGCAACATAAAGGTTTTCTATTAAAATCAATCAAAACGCTTATATCTGAAAACTCTGCAGCTATCAGAACACAAAATAATAAATTGACATTATTTTGCCACATATTGCGAATGATAAAATAAGTCGGTATTGTCTGAACAAGAGGAGGCTATAGGTTGTAGAATATAGTCATAATCCTGTCTTATACATTATAACATTTAACCTTTTACTAAGCATATTAATATATTGTATCCTAAATATATTTACTTCATAAAAGAATGTCAATCATTAATCACACTGGTGTTAGGTATTTCATTCACTATTATTACAAATAGTGCTCCTGATAGAAACCTTTTGATGTAATAGCATTGTTAAGAAACAAAGTATTAAAGTAAATTAAAGTGCATGAAGATGGTAAAGATGTTAAACTGATTTAACCTGCACACTTGTAAGTTCAAATAGTTGTTGTTGTTGTTGTAGTGGGTTTAACGCCATTTTTCAGCACATGATAGGCTATACATAGCGGCCAGTTTTATCTGGTGGAGGAAGAACCAGGGAAACCCCTGGAAGAACCACCGGCCCACGGGAAGCTACTGGCAAGCTTTCTCACATATCCACATTGGCCGAGCCCGAGACTCGAACCCACGCGGACAGAGAGTTAAAATAGTAGAAACTGCATATTATGACGTTTGAAATATTATAGTAATGGAAATTTCATCGTAGGAAATCATACATTTCTGGAAATTTCGATGGCGTGTCATTTTTTTCCAGTTATATTTAGGTTGCTGGTGCTAACTTTGTCAAAATCTTTCAAGACCTCTTCTCTTTTGAGTAACAAAATGGTGGTCTTGAAGAAAAAAAAGTTATAGGTTACCGAACAGCCACCGCTCCCTACTATGAATGATTGGGATATATGAACTTTTGACACTTCTTTTTGAGCCCCAAGTTATGGAACCAAAAATAATTTTCCTGTAGTACGAAATACATGGTGGAGAAGTATATTACCAAGTTTTGTTTGATTACGGCCGATGATGAAGGGGAAAAAGGTATGATGGATGGACACACCGGCAAACTTCGAACAGATGGTTGGACCAATAGAGGTTTTCACAATACTATTATAGTCTTCACAAGAAATAATCCATAATAATAAAAGACATGATAGCTACTCCTTTCTTTCAGAAAAGTATTAGATTATAAGAACGTATCAGATTCTAAGAAGCAAAGACGATAAATATATGAGGTACACTACTGTATGAAGGTCATAAATACCTAAAGTACGTTACCGTATGAACGTCATAAATACCTCATGTACGTTACCGTATGAACGCCATAAATACCTCATGTACGTTACCGTATGAACGCCATAAATACCTCATGTACGTTACCGTATGAACGCCATAAATACATCATGTATGTTACCGTATGAGGGCCATAAATACATCAGGTACGTTACCGTATGAAAATCATAAATACCTCAAGTACGTTACCGTATGAAGGCCATAAATAGCTCAAGCACGTTACCATATGAGGGCCATAAATACCTCAAGCACGTTACCGTATGAGGACCATAAATACCTCAGGTTCATTACCGTATGAGGGAAGCAAAAGATGAAATGATCCCTTTTCAGGTGTCATTAATAGTTTTAATCGAGGACAGCTGATGGTTTTAATTAATAGATACATATCGTGTTTCATACTTAAAATAAAAATGTTGAATATCAGTATAATACTATAAAATTCTTATCAATGAAGATAACAGAAATTATGTTTCCTTGCGGTGTCTATATCAGTAATGATTGCGCTGATTCAGTCTCAGTATGCCTCTTTCAAAAAAGGAAATATCGCTCAGCATTTCTTGGAGCAGTTACGAGCTGGTCCTCTGTTGCGACTCTAGGTATTAAAATAATGTAACAGAAAGAAAGTGAAACCAACAATGTAAGTAAAATTAACAAGCCATTTATTTCTAGACAATTAAAGTGAAAATTCAAAAGACTTACAGTAACGTGAAATAAAATCCAAATAATCCAATAATCCTAAGTGTCCTAATCACAAGTCCTAAATATAGAATGTTCCGAATGAATTCCAGTAGCCTTGAATGTTCTGATGTGTCAGTAGTCTTGAATGCTCTGATATGCCTGAATGATGTAATCCAGAATATCTTTGAATAAATTCACATAAATCCCAAAGTCAAGTACTAATCCAATATGAGAATGAGCACTTTTGGTAATTCCAATGAATATTTCAAATAAATAATTCCTCTCTATGAATTTGTTCTGATTTTCACAACTGTAACATCTGATTACTAAAACAAATTCATCAATAGACTGATTTTAATAATATGAAGTTTAGTATAGGAATGGAATCTTGTTTATCAAACCTGTATAAATATAAGGATAAGTCACCTGACAGAATATTCTAGCATATGAGTAACTCTAATGAAACATTCCGGTGCGTACGTGACTTTTCTCACATCAAGATATGGAAAATTACAATCTAATTGTTAAATGCTATGTAAACAAGACTGACATTGAACTCAAATACTGTAAATATGTTGTTTACAAAATGACTTAAGTACAACTTACCTCATGGACACATATTATAAATTCAATATACATAACACCTCCACATACATATTTATGACCACAGCGAGTCTGTGGCTAAAATTGTCTTCTAGTGAAAATAGCCTCTGGTACACACTAATTATATCGCCATAAATGTTGACAAATGGAGTCGGGTTACAAGCTCTCACAACTTAGAATAATTCTTTCCCCTACAGTCGATAAAACTTTTACATGGATAGCAGCACTAAATTAATCTGACATCTTTACAATTATATGTAAGCATACATAATTCAGGGAAAATAGGAGAGAGAGAGAGAGAGAGAGAGAGAGAGAGAGAGAGAGAGAGAGAGAGAGAGAGAGAGAGAGAGAGAGAGAAAGAAAGATTATAAGTAAAGAAATAGTATGCCGAATATATAGGGCTTATGGAAGACGGTTGAAAATGCGTTCAGTTCATTCCTGTTGGGAGTATACATTTCATTTCAGTGATGCCATGGAAGTTTTAAACCGACAGCTGGAACTAGCGAAGTCAAAGATAAAGCTGATAGAAACATGATTGTAAATTCCTGCTTTGCAGCAGAAAAAGGTATGCACATGTTAATTAAAAGGAACTGGAGTAAAAACAGTAACAAAATGAAAACGATCAGTATCAATAAACAAATTGATTGATATAGGAAGTTAGCGATAATAACAAGAACCTCAAATATTATTTGGAATATAAAGGCACAATTGACAATGGCGCTATATTTATAGAGTATAACGGCTTTATCAAAATCTGTAATTTGTTCTGAACTTTATCTTTCAGTAAAAGAATGGATTGAAGAGTCAATAATTTATAATTTGACAAAATATATCTTGTTCGAAGGAAACATTAAGCAAAGTGAATAACTGGCTGAATAAATGACTATGATTGATTTATAACTTGAAGGAACATATAAATAATATAACTTAATGAATTAATCACATCGGATGCTAATTGTTTTAGATATATTACCCTTTTTCATGCACTATGATATATTCGGGCGAGAAGATGCAGAAATTATTCATGGCATGTATTTTAATTCACTCTTCTAGTGATTTATTTGGACACTTAGAATTTGTCTATTGTACAACTGAATAAAGTAGTTATTGACAATATATTTAGACTTTCGGACAGACCCGATTCCTTCCTCATAAGTAAATCTCGTTATATATATATATATATATATATATATATATATATATATATATATATATATATATATATTTCCATTACTTTTCAGGTTTTCTTTTAAAATTGAGTGTACACACATTTTATCGAATGGACACCCCACGAACAGAGGAGCAATAATATCAATGTGGAATAAGATTCCTTTTGTGATATTAAGAAGAAATAAACAGTTCAAAATACATATACTTCATATTAGTTTAATATTTCATATATACTTCATATTAATTTAATATTTCATATAACTTCATTTTAATTTAATATTTCAATGATTAATTCCAAAGTTTTTAGATTGGTTTAGGGAAGCCGCGAAAGCTCAGTTGGTAGAGCGTCAAATTCGTAATCCAATGGTCGATGGTTCGATACACGCCTGGGACAGTCTGAGTAGGCTGCCTCAGGAAAAGCATTGCATTTTAAAGTGATATAGAAGTCATGCATGTTGCAGCAAATTTGGTTATATGACTAACTTATTGGTGGAGACTCGATTGCTTAAAATTATAAATTGTCATGTACTTGGATGACTGTTATGGAGTTTTGAAGGACAACCTGAACATGACATTAAAAAGGGGATAGCAAAATTGTATGCTTCTACCTTTATTAGTTTTTATTACCTCCCATTATCTATTGCGTTTGTTTGGTATATATCTGCCCAACGCAGATAAAACCCTTTAATGATTGACCTAGATAACACGACAGCCCTACCGTATTGGATAGCAAAAGATATGGGTATTGTTGTGTAAGGCAATAATGAATTGAACTCAATGATTTATTTTTAAAAAAAAAAAAATTGAGCAAACACTGAAAAAATGTTCGCATATCTTTTATTAGGTTGTTAAATAAGAATGTTTTAGCATTATTTCAATCCAATAGAGAATCGGAAGATTTCAATGATTTTTATAAATATAAACAATTATAACTCTTCTCCACACTGAAGGTATGTAATCCTGCTACGCAAGGTCGGACCCAAATGGCGACTGTGTTACATAGTGCGTACAAGGGCTAATTGTACTACCCACCCACCCCTCCACTCTCTCTCTCGTTTGTGTATACATGTACACTCACTTCGCTTGTATATCTGTTAAGGGTATACCCATACATTTCCTTTGACAACGACTCACAATATATACAGTAATATAATCACAGGTGTATAATGACTCCTTCAAGCGATCAATAAATGAACACAAATATGGGTCAGCTGAACACAGATATGGGTCAGCACACTCATGTACATGCTCCTACCTGTTTCAAAGGCCCCTTTCAAAGGATAGGCTAAGTATTACTTAGAATGTGGTGGTTAAGCGTCAGGATGTTTTACTACATAACTACTGCTATATCGCCTAGGACAGGGTTAAAACGTACATGTACATGAGCATCGAACACAATGCGACTGAGAAATTGACAGTACAGGTTCCTCTAACTTATTTATCGAAAATGAGAAAATATCATCTAAACACCTAAATATCATCTAAACACCTATTTGGACGAACAAAGTTTAAAGTGAATATATCTAGCACATAAGCATGCTACAACTTTCTATCAAAGACACGAAAAATGTTGACCACTCTATGCCAAAGAAATCATGCCTATCTAAAAAGCAAACCCTCGCAGGACAGAAGATTATCACGGATCAGCCCTAACTTTGCCCGCCATTCAAAGGTGTCATCCTTGTGAGACAAAAGAAACTCACGGATCAGTCCTAACTTTGCCCCCTCCCCCCCCCCTCCTTCAACGTTGTCATCCTTGTGAGCCCTAACCAGAGACATCTATAGCACTAACTTTGCCCCCCCCCCCCCCCCCCCATTCAACGTTGTCATCCTTGTGAGACAAAAGAAAATCACGGATCAGCCCTAACCAGAGACATCTACAGTACTAACTGTGCGGAGTATTTTGAATCTTGTTAAATTCATATCGTCCATCAATTAATGTGAATTCAGTATTTGATAATAAGACAGCTGAGGAATGTACTGTGGAGCATACCTGTTTATATAGTGTTAAGAATGAAAACCGATTATGACTATTATTATTATTATTATTATTGCTGATGTTGTTTTATTGTAAAAGGAGGGGCTAGCTACATTAATTTCAGCTACTGGAATTTAGACTTGCTCGGTCGTGTCGAAATTACACAGACAAGATGCATCGCCCAGATAATATCTTGTAGTCGCCGTACATACATGAATGACTGTGTGTGCAGGTGGGATAAGCAAATATTGTTGTATCTCTCTTTCTCTTTCTTTATATATATATATATATCAGTGTGTGTGTGTGTGTGTGTGTGTGAGAGAGAGAGAGAGAGAGAGAGAGAAGTGCATTATTAACAAGAGAAAATAATATGGCATTGACTCCTTCTTGTGGATATGTACTTAATGCGGAGGAAAACATGTAGTGCAATATAAATATATGAGATTGCACTACACGTTTTCCTCCGCATTAAGTACATATCCACACGAAGGAGTCAATGCCATCTTATTTTCTCTTGTTAATAATGCACCTCTGTCTGTTGGCGTGAATGCAAGTGTGTATTTATATTTAGGTGTGTGTGAATCGATATGGGGACGGGTGAATAAATGAATGGATGCATAAATGGATAGGCTGATGGTTAGAATTTAGTGGATATAGGCAAGTAGATGAATAGGTACTGTAGGTAGCTTGTCAGTTCTACACCTGTCTATCAATAGTCTGGTTATAGAGTAAATGACCAGACCAGATATGTAATAGTTTTGTTCTTTATGATCACTGCCTTAATAAATGTGTACATTGTTTTGTTTGTTTTTGTTGTTGTTGTTTTTTTTTATAACCTGCATATCGAACTAACAGAACAAAAAGTCATTCATGTACTTTTTTAAATTCGTGGAATACACAGAATTATACAATGGCTGCCCAGATCATACAGCAATCGTACATAAAGCAATGTTATGAGCAAAGTTGAAATAGTATCTTAGAGTTTCATTAAATCTCAATTTAAATATATTGTATTGTGTAGACAAAAAGAGAAGAAAAAAAACTATGCTAATTTATAACTCTAGAATACATCTATACTAAAAATATAAGTAATTAATTTGTAAGGTAACAGTGTGTATTGCATACACACCTGTCCAATTTAAATACACTTCAATTATCTTTTAAGGACAATAATACTATACCCTAAAGACCAAAACAAAGCGTTAATTCATTGTATGTTGTAACACAATAGTTTGCCTTAGAAAGCTCTGTTCAATTCTCTTTCACTTTCATTAGGATGAGGACCTATTAACATAATGTAAGTATTACATTAAATATCATGTAAACATTAATTTTGTCATTCTGATTATAGTATATTCAGCTATCATTATGGTTTGCATTGAATTATTTGGTGATTTTCCTTGGGAGGTTATACCTGGCTTTAACACATCTGCTCTGATTACAAAATTACGTTAACGGTACATTAGACTCAGTAGGTATACTACAAGAAAAATAATGTGTAAAAGCTGCTAGTTTTTAAACAATCATCTTACTTCAAAAAATAAATCATACACGCACAATGTGGCCTGTAGATGATGTCAATTTTTATTTTGAATGGTCCATTAGTGAACGACATACATAAATTGTTTCGAATTCTACATAGTGCCAGGTTTACAATTACGCACATGTTGTCATAGCTGTTATAGACTTCTACCTTTGGGTATATATACCCATGCATGATAAGTCGATCAATTTAAAAGTAAAAAGTATTTGACAGGGGTGGATCTAGGAATATCGTTGTGGTGTGGCGTGGCCGTAAACAAGAAGCTCCTGCATTTGAAGCGTCTCCAGGGTATAATTCAGCCATCTAACTGTCAAGAAAACTTACTCTATGAAACGTTCCGGTTGTTTCGCTTTTTTTTTTTTTTTTCGGAGTGGGGGGGGGGGGGGGTGGATTCGCCCCTGTACAAACCAGTTGTCCTCAGAGACTGTAGAGAAATACACTTTGTGGGAAAAGAATACGTCAGCATTAAGGGACAACTTCTAATTTTGTATTCATTAGACACGTATCTATCTATCAATCTACAATAAATTCGAGACATAATGAAGCCCAAGTGACCGCCAAAATGTTATCTTTTAGAAAAAGTTCGTCATAATCGAGGTAAATTATTGTATAAAAGACCGGAAGAGGCCGTGCAATTTGATTTGTGATATCCGATATTTCGCTACGTCCCGTTTCGGCATATACGGACTTTATTGTATTGGTGAAATAAGGATAGATATAGAGGTATGTACGATATAGACTGGTACAAAGATCAATGATAGGGACAACCATACAGTGTTCCAGCAACTAGAAAAAGTGTTCATGGAATATGTGTGGACGTCAACGTAAAACTTAAAAAAGCCACTTCTCCCATTTGTTATGTGAATAAAAGGAATAAAATGATCACATTCGAATTTTCTTACTATTCAAATGAATATGTTGTATACTAAATAATTAAATAAATCAAGGAGGCTGTTAATGTTGATTTTTATGATCGCAATTTTATGCAGAAAAGATGCCACACTTCATGATTATTCAGAAGGCGAAAACAGGCCAAAAAGTTACATGGTCCTGACAATGACAATGACAAATTCTTTATTACACTTAGGTTGCAATACACAACATATGATGTAAAATATTAGTATCTCGCTTTGTATGCGCGTACGTCAGCCATGGACGATATAATTTTTTTTCACAGTAATTTCAATTTAACTCAGATTGACAGCAATGTCACAGTCAATACTCCAATGGAATAAGAACACGTTTAACTTAAATACATGCACGTTGACATAATTGGAAAGACAGGATATAAATTACGATAAATGGAACACAAATTAGATCTGTAGTAAACTCATTACTTTACAATGATGAACCTATGGTACTTTTCTCTTCCCGAAAAAAAAAAAAAAAAAGAAAGAACAACAAACACATCGAGTAAAGATGATTTAACATAAACGAAATTTTGATAAAATAATATTAAGTATTTTAATGAGATTTCTTAAAATGCCAACTTTCTTAGAACTCAATAATTCTTTTAACTTTGGTACATGTGGTCTGATATTTAAATATTTGGGTAGTAGTTGCTTTCTTTGTTCTCTGAAATAACTACATTCAAGGAGATAATGAAATTCATCACCCACGAAGTTTTGCATGCACAGTTTGCACAATCTTTCATATCTCGGCAAATTTTACCATTATCCCTTCTCTATAGGTAAACAATAATTACATGTTCGAATTTGTGTTATATTTGCCTTATATTTTTTTGATAAGTTTTTTAATAAATAATGTTCTAATTATAATTCCGTTGTAAAAATTCTATATGTATCAGCTTTTGTCGAGTTAGTAATGGATGATTTCCATGTCTGTATAAACTGACCATGAAGTCTTTACTTAAAGATTGTAAGTAGTAGTATGTGGGTGTTGGGGGTCAAATGGGGTACTTGGGGGTCATACGGGAAGTTAACATGGAGATGGCACTTGGGGGTTATACGGGAATTTAGCATTGTGGGCCTCTTGGGGGTCAAACGGGAATCGAACAGGTGTGTGGGGTACTTGGGGGTCAAACGGGAAAGGAACGGGAAAAAGGAAACAAATGGAGAGAGAGAGAAGTAGAGCAATCATTGGGAAATTTAATCTTTTCTTGAAAAATGGGTGGCCCTGAAAAGGGCCGTTGATTTTTGTCTTTGGTTTAACATTGGCATCTCCTGGAGGGTTGTCTTCTTTTTCGGAGACTTTTACGGACTTCCGGTCCGTAGATCAAGACCCTCTTCAGGCAGCCTTGTCTCTCCACATAAATCCGACGTTTCCAGATGGCGGTCTCTGTGATTTTAGTGATGGCCCATGAAGCTTTGACATACATGGGGAATGCTGGGTTAAACAACATCCCCGAGATGATAGTCGATGATTCCACACTTGTCCACATCTTGTTTTTTTTTTCTTGGAGTGGTCTTGGAGAAAAAAACTGGTGAAGCTCTACGAGACAAGCGGTCGTATATACCCTACTATCGGATTGAAATGAATCGAAATCAACTACCAATCCAAACACGCGTTACAAGCGGGTCGGTTTTTCTTCCAATGGAAAGAGAGTAGGGGTGTGACGTCATTTGGGGTATAAAGGCATCACAGCGTTCGTAGGGATTTTACTTTTTGGACAGCCTAAGTATGACGGAGACCGGAAATACAATGTATTGGAGTGAGCCTGCAACGAATGGTGTGTTGAACTTCCAACCGGAAGATTTTAATTTAGATTTTCTGTCTCAAGAATTTGAGCCTGAAATCACTACGACTGCTGCTGTACCACTTCCCTCTTTGCTGCAGGTCATGGAGGATTTTAAAAAGAAGCAACAAGAAGAAATGGAAACATTTGTTCAGCGACAGAAAGAAGCGGAAGACGTGTTTCTTCAACAAGAAGAGGAAAGGAGAAAACGAGAAGAAGAAATAAGAAAGTTAGAAGAGGAGAAGAGTGAAGAACCGCAAGAAGAGAGCGAGGAAGATAAAACGGTGAGTCTACTACTCCAAGACATTTTACGTGAGTTAAAGCATCTAAGAAAGTTATATGAATATTTTTTAACTCAACCCAAGAGAAAAAGACCATCACGGGCGAAACATACGAAAACCATCACTACTAGTGAGATGCTACCACCACCACCACCACCAGTCACTACTACTACTACCACCAAAGCAGCGGCAGCAGGTGGAATTGGACTGGGTCGTGGAAAAGGATTACGACAATTGAAGTTGATCATGTCAACTCCACAAGTTTGTTTTAACAAAAACAAACAAACACCCCAAACGGTCCTTTTCAGGACCACCCAGATCTCTAGAAAAGAAATCACATTGCCAAAAAATCAAGTAAAACTTTAAATCCCATTCCTTGGTTTTTGTGTAAGAGTGCGTGCGTGCGTGCATCATACTCTAAAATAACAACAACAAAAAAAACACAAAAAAAACCCCACAAAGACACTTACTTTGTTTCCATTCTGTTCTATTCTCATTTTTTTTTACAATCAACATCACACCACGCTCCAAAAAAAGTTCATTGTTCACTGTCTGCTGTCTCTCTTGTTCTTCTTGAATTTCTTCACAGGAATCAAGGGTTCTTTTTCTTCCTCACTGTCTTCCAGTCGTCTAGCTTTCTTGCTTTTCTTGACAATATGTTCTTCTTCTTCTTCTAGGTTTGAAGATCCCTCGGCTCCCTCCCTCTCTGTTAGATTTTCTTCTTCTTTCTGAGGGCACTCCGAAGACCAATGTCCTTTTCCTTTACAATGATAACAGGTATCTTTCCCTTTATCTCTGTTTTGGTTTTGACGTTGTGAACATGTCCTTACTCTTGGCAGATATAACAAGTATCTTGACTTTTATCTCGAGAGGTAGAGGAGGAGTAGTCCTTACTCTTACTGGTAGTACACTTTCTAAGGACTGTCTGCAAATCTCTCACCAAAAAAGCAATCTGTCTTCTTGACTCTTCCATCTTTACTGTTTGAAAGTTCAATCACAAAGACTGATTCTGAAGGTAAGAAGGTCTCTCTATATATAGTCTCCTGTGTGAAACTGAATCAGATTCAAATCAGACTTCAAGATGAAAAGATCACGTCCAATCTATGAGAAAACAGAAGAAGAAACAAAGAGGCCATGACGACAAAGATTTTCCGTGCCACCTGAAACACCGCTGACTGAACTGCTAGCTCAAGTCCATGCTAGCGACTTCGAAGAAGAGATGAGTGAACCTGAAACCTTACCACCTTCTAACCCACCAAAAACCCAACCCCAAAAAACCACCACCATCACCAACACCTCTGACCAAGAAAGTCCTACCTTATCTCCCGAAAATTACTATCGGATTCGAGAGACGCAAAAAATAACCTCTCGAAAATTTAAAACCACAGCCTACACTCACACGGTTCACTTCAAAGACTTCAAGTCCGAAGTACCTCCCGAGAAAGCGGCGGGGTTCATTAGCGAATTTTGGGGATCTGTGTTACAGAACTTGAAACGACAATGCGGAGCCAAAGAAGATGATCGATTGAGTCTGGCCATCCATCACGACAATTTGAAGTCGGCTGTCTGGATCGAGTTCAGCACCCCGGCAGAATTAACACCAGACAAAGTCATGTCCAAAATCGAACACGTTCAGCAATCCAACGACAAGTTTACCATCACAGATGGAAAGGCTACACTTTACATGACTCACGTTGCTCCTCCTCGAGGGAGCGGACGAAGTAGGAAAGCGTTACTGGTGGACGACCTTCGCAGTACCAAACGCAGTGTCGTCCAAATCAACAATTTATAAGACCAGATGTGTTTGGCCCGGGCTATCGTGGTGGGGCGAACGTATGCCAACAAGAACGAGAGCAAAGAATGGAAAAATGCCTGCGAAAACATTCGACAATCGGACAGAGTCCAACAACGAAAAGAAGCAGAACTCCTGTTACGACAAGCTGGTATCCCCAAAGAGACGGTGTGTGGTATTTCTCAAATGCAACAACTTCAAGGCGTCTTGGCTCCTGGTTACACTTTGAAAGTACACCCTCAAGATTTGCGCGGAGCTCTGCTGTTTCGAGGCCCCGATTTCCCCGAAGGAAAATACATTCACCTCTACCACTATCAAGAACATTTCGATGCCATCACCAGTATCACAGGATTTCTAGGATACTCTTACTACTGCGAGAAATGTGACAAAGGATTTAACAATCGGGAGTAACACATTCATTGCGGAGAGAGATGTCGGGGCTTTTTAGCGGACAAACCATGCCTTCCTGAACAACACCACGTCCATTGTGAGACGTGTCGACGCACTTTTTTCAGTCCCTCTTGTTACCAACAGCATCGCAAGACACAAGGACACCAACAAAAATGCGCTTGCTACTTATTGAAATTGTGCTCCACGTGTGGACAGCAGATTCGAACCAACAACCCCAAGGCACACATTTGTGCTGGAAAGAAAAGATGTCCTATTTGTTACCAGATCGTGGATTTTGATCATCAATGTTTTATTCAAAAGTACGACAAGACAGAAAAGAAAGAATTAAAGAAGAACAAGAACAAAGTGGATTTCATCTTTTTGATTTTGAATGCATGCAAGAAACAGGCATTCACATTCGCAATTTTTGCGTGGCTCATCGGGCTTGTGAGAAGTGCATTCAAGAAACGATCCATTTTCACTGTCCTCATTGTAGTAGGATTCCAGGAGGACGTGAAAAAATCTTTCGTGGTCCTAACACTTTGTCCGAGTTTGCTGAATGGATTTTAGACCCTACCGACGACACTTGGAGCGAAGAGGACATTCAACGTTACGGAGACTGTCATCGCTATGCGACCGTCATAGCTCACAATTTCTCGGGATACGATGAACAGTTTTTGTGAAATTATTATTTGCGACAAGGTACCGAACGCCCTGAAGTCACCATGAACGGAAACAAGCTCATCTACATGAAAGTGGGTCAAGTCAAATTCAAAGATTCCATGAGTTATTTAGCCATGCCTTTGAGTCGAATGCCAAAAACATTTGGCATGACAGAAATGGCCAAAGGCTATTTTCCTCACTTCTTCAACACGGAAGCCAATTAACATGCCGTCCTACCTCATTTGCCTGACCTCCATTATTACGACCCCGACGGAATGCGCCCCGAACAGCGAGAAGCCTTTCATGCTTGGTACCGCGCTCACCATTCAGAACCGTTTGAATTCCAAGAGGAAATGTTGAAGCACTGTCGATCCGATGTGGACATTTTACGGCGTTGCTGTGGAAAGTTTCGAGAGTTATTTCTAGATCACGGAGACGTCGATCCTTTGAAAGATGCGTGCACCCTACCTAAAGCCTGTTCCTTAGTGTACACCCAAAATTTCATGCCTGAGAACGAACTAGCCATCATCGACTCCAACACGTCTCTCTTTGCCAGTCGTCAATATTCGGCCAAAGCTTTACGTTGGCCTCATTACTTGTGCCAAAAGGAAGAAAAATGGATACAACATGCCAGAAATGGAGGAGGAGAAAAGAAGATTGGATCTTATTCCGTGGATGGTTGGGATTTAGAAAACCCGCACACGGTGTACGAATTTCAGGGTTGCTTGTTTCACGGATGTCCTACCTGTTTTCCTGACCGAGACCTGAAAAGTCCTTATTCAGACTCTACCATGGAACAGTTGTACGAACGCACTTACCAACGACGACTCAAGTTAGAAAGTCAAGGATACCAAGTGGTTGAAATGTGGGAGCACGACTACGATCGACGTTTGAAAACCGATCCTGAAATTAAGAGCATCACCGAAAGTTACGACGTGGCCGACATCGAACCTTTGGATCCGCGCCACAGTTTATTTGGAGGACGAACCAATGCCACTCGCTTGCTGTACAAAGGAGAAGAAATCAAATACATCGACTTGTGTTCGTTGTATCCTTGGGTGTGTAAATATGCTCGATTTCCAACCGGACACCCAGAAATTTTGACAGAACACATCGACGTGCAACACATTCGTCAATACGAAGGATTGATCAAATGTAAAGTCTTACCTCCGACCAACTTGTACCACCCCATCTTACCTCACCATTGCCAAGGAAAACTGATGTTTCCTTTATGCCGTACGTGTGCCGAAACATGCAACCAGGATCAGCCCTGTCACCACACGGAAGAAGAACGGTCTTTGACAGGAACGTGGGTCAGCGCCGAATTGTTTCGAGCTCTGGATCGAGGATACCGTTTGTTGAAAGTGTACGAAATCTGGCACTTTCCAACCACCGCACAATACCAAAAGGACGACGCCACGAATCATCCAGGCATTTTCTCGGGGTACGTCAACCAATTTTTAAAACTGAAACAAGAAGCCAGCGGCTATCCTTCGTGGTGCAAGACTCCCGAAGACCAAGTCCGATTCAAAGAAGAGTACCGTGACGTCGAAGGCATCACTTTGGAAGACGTCGAAAAGAACGAAGGAAAAAGATCGTTTGCCAAAGTCATGCTCAATTGCTTGTGGGGAAAAATGGCCCAACGACCCATCTTAACCAAGACGGAATACGTGACCGATCCTTATCGCTACTTTCAACTGGTGGACGACAAAAGTGTACTAGTCAAACACGTCGAAATCGTCCGTGATGATTTGATCTTAGTCAATTTCGAAGAAGAATCCAAGTTTTGTAAAACCTGACAAGTTTAGCAACGTAGTCATTGCCGCCTACGTGACAACCCATGCTCGTTTGAAGTTGTACGAAGAAGCTTTAGAAGTCTTGGGAGATCGTGTCCTGTACTTTGACACCGACAGTTGCATGTACATCCATCGACCCGGTTGCCCACACCCTACCATCCAAGGAGATCGTTTAGGAGCCTGGACAGACGAGCACCCTCAAGACACCATCCTGAGTTTTGCCAGCGGTGGCCCTAAAAATTACGGCTACCGATACCGAGACCAAGAAGGTAAATTTCACACCCAATGTAAAGTCAAAGGATTGACCCTCAACTATCGAACCAGTCAAGTGGTCAATTTTGAGGTTTTGAAAAATGCTTTGCTGTCTTGACAAGTGGAAGACTTTCGAGTGCACACGTTAGAACCTCACAAGATCGTACGGTTACCTAATCACCAAATTGTCACTCGTCCTTTACAAAATGCTTACCAAATCGTGTACCAGAAGCGAGTGAGACTTGCAGACCACACCACTTTGCCTTACGGACACGCCGATCTGCAGTATAAAAAAGGGACCCCTTGAACAGAAAAGACAACACCAAGATTGACGATGACTTCAACACCGTGTGATGAACCCACTGCAGACCTCAAGCTGAAAGAATACAAATTTCCCGTGGTCTTGCCTGACTATTGTGATTGTGCCAGTCGATTGAACACATTCAAAAAATGGCCTAAATGGAATGGATTACCTACTTCCAACTCTTTAGCCAGAGCAGGATTTGTCTACTTTGGACAGGGAAACAAAGTGCAATGTTTCAGTTGTGGCGTGACCATTTACATGAACCCTAAAAATTCAGCTATCCTGGAACATATCCGATGGTCTCAAAACTGTGCTTGCCTTTCTTTGGCGTTTCCACCGATTACATTACAGTACTTTGCGGATGGTACAGTCGACAGGTATAAAAAAGGAACCCCTTCTAAGCCTAACCATTCATTCTGGCTTTCAACGTTGACCGAACAAGAAGAAAAAAAAGATGAGTGCTTTTGTCATCCTCCCACCAAAGATGAATAAGAATACTCATGCCACCCACCCACCAAGGGAGAAATCTAGTGTGAATCCAAGTGCCATCACGACTTGGAGTGCGATGCGGTGCCATTCGACGAGGCGGATTCCGTACGCGTTGACAGCAGCGATTCACACGATCAGACGGATGCCGTACGCTTGGACATCGTCGATGCAGCACCTCACCGTCCCTTTTACGATGCAGGAACACCTTTACTCTTTATTAATCGTACACATAATTGTCATACCTACAGGAGTAAAGAATTGACGATACCTGTGGCTTTGCGAGGTTATTCCAAGTTTGAAAGGCGACTAAAGACGTTCCAAGACAAGTATCCTAAATATTTACTACAAGCAACTACTGCCAAAGCTTTAGCCAGATCTGGATTTATCTACTTGGGAGAAGGAGATAAAGTTCAGTGTTTCAGTTGCGGTGTGAGACTTCACCAATGGGAGCCTACCGACTCAGCTTACATTGAACATGCCAGATGGTCTCCGCACTGTCAGTTCTTACCTTTAGTAGCCTTAGAAGAGTACGGGTATGATGAGCCAGATGTCATACCTACAGGAGACAAGAAGAAGTAACATGTCGAATGATACTTTACAATGGTACATTCGTGGTTTGCCTTTGGAGTTCCGAGAACGCATTTACAGAGAATAGATTCAGATACAAGTGAAATGTAAAGAACAGTTACATCCTTTACGACATACATGTTTTAACCATTGGTATCTGAATGTTATAAAAATACTGATTAGTGTCAAGATATTCAAATGGTCAGACATTCATGAAGGATTAGAAGACAACTTTAAAAGTTTGGAGGGCACCACCTACAATGTGTCAGTGATCCATAGAATTCGATGGAACGAAGTGAAGGTAAAAAATGTTACCAACAGACAAGAATACCAAAAACTTTTACTAGAAGTGTCACCTCAAGACGAAACGTCTTTACGTCGACTGACGTGTAGTACGGTTCTTCTCACTGATCATCTTCGATATCCTTTACCCACCGATTCCATTTGGCTAAAGTGTGAGTATTTTGTCACCAAGAAGACTAGTTTAGAAGATCGCATTCGTGACTTACATTCGAAGCTGCGAGTACGCATTTACAAAGAGTTTGTCCAGATCCAAGTGAAACGTAAACTCAAAGTCATTCCTCGATTTTTAAACTATTGCTACTTTCACCGTATCAGAAGCCTGATTCTGAAGAGAAACTATCACCGCTATCGTGAAGAACACAAAAGAGAGTTACTTCTTTCCAAGTCGGAAACTTTACCAGAGTACATTCGTGGTTTGCCTTTGGAGGTGCGAGTACGCATTTACCGAGAGTTTGTCAAGATCCAAGTGAAACGCAAACTTAAAGTCATTTCTCGATTTTTAAGGTATGCTTACTTCCAAACTGTCAGAAGAAAGATTCTGGAGAAAACCTTTCATTGTAGAATCCCGGGAATAGTTTATCACAAAAGAACCTGGATATAAAAACCCACCATGCCTGATCTGTGGTCTTCACTTGTGAAACGGATTCCGTGGAAGGAAGTCAACGATCGTGTTCAGACCTTCGAGGATTATAAAGACTTAATACAAAACTGTTTCCATTGAATTTTGGACGCTATGCAGTGTGTGTCTTAGTGACTACCTTTCTTGGATTTCGTTTTCCAGGACATTCGTTGTGGAATATTTTTGAGGATCAGTGTTTGTCTTGGATTATTTTGGAGGACCCGTGGTTGTTTTGGACTATTTTGATAAACCATCAAAAAAAAAAAACATGACCATTCATGCTTTATCGGTACACGAAAGACAAATTGTACTCAAAGTGTTGAGAGTGGTGATGAAGACGAGTGGGGTACCTCCGTGTGAAGAAGACATTAGTCATACTTTATCTACCTTTGACACGTTTCAAGAAGTGTGCCTAGTTAGTTGGATGCAAAAACAACTTACCGGTTGGAAAGATGTACGTGACTGGAGAAAAATTGGTTTCGATGTTTGGCTACAAGAAGTACCCCACTTTGCCAAAGATCTGGCGCGTCACTAAGTTTTCAAAAGTGAAATGGGAACCTAAGTAAAACAAAATGACCTTAGAAACAATCCTGGAAGAGGAACCTGACACAGTAGAGAAAGACCACACCGTCGTCGTCGTCCAAATACAACCCCCTGAGGAACACACCCCCTCCTTACCGTCAGAGACATTTCATTCTTCTACCACCACAGAGACCAGAATACCACCAGTGCCTGGGCCTTCCATTCCTAGGGCAGTGTTTTGTTCTTGTTGTACATTGACTTGTTTGTACAGAACTTTAATTCTTTTAGTGGTAGCCCTAATCTTGTACCTGATCATTTTTGCCGTTTGCGTTTTTGTACTTCATGACTTGTAAAAAATGTTTTTGTTTGTTTGTTTTGAAAAAAAATAAATAAACGTGTATGAAACGTATAAAATGTCTTGGGTCTTTTGTCTTCTCAAAAATCTACCTACGTCAGTCATGGCTACATCTTCTTTTGCCTCGTCTACCTCTTCTACTTCATCTGTGGTCAAAGTGATTGACAAAAAGTTAGATCGTCCCAGTTGGGAAGCTTTGTATCTGCGCCCTCCCTTTAACATGTTGATTGCTGGACCCAGTGGTTCAGGCAAAACTGAATTTGTCAAACGTTTGAGCGAACACAAATCTCATCTGTTCGATCGTCCACCTCAACGCATCGTGTGGTGTTACAAAGTGTGGCAACCGTCTGACACTTTATTGAAAGAAAGTCAAGGAGAAGCCATTTCGTTTGTAGAAGGCATCCCTCGCGAAGACAATGGGATCGTGTCTGACGTGAGTCAAACACATCTGGTCATCTTCGACGACATGTTAGGAGAAGACGAAGAAGAAATTAAACTTTGGTTTACACGAAAAGGACACCATCGAAATGCCAGCATCATTTACATTACTCAAAATTTATTTCAACAAAGTAAAGCCCATCGTACCATCAGTCTCAACGCTCATTACGTGGTGTTATTTAAAAGCCCCAGAGACAAATCTCAATTGCAAGTGTTAGCCAAACAGTTAGGCACTCCTTGGCTGAATTATGCGTACGACGATGCCACTCAGACACCTCATGCGTATTTACTCGTTGACTTAAAACCGACCACTCCCGACTATTTGAGATTTCGTGCATCAGTCGCGAAAAAAATGCACAAGTTTGTGCTCATTTGTTAGAAGCTAGTCTTAAAGAAGTGTTACGATGGTTTACTTTGACGGCACGTCAATTGCTGCAAGACATCATTCACATCCCTCATCAAACTCAACGTTTTTTTCAAAAACATAAAGGGGCGTTGTCACAACTAGCCGATCCTAGAATCGATCCACGGACTAAAAAACAAATCATTTTAACACCTGAAGGGAGCAGTTCTTTAGGAGGGGTCATGATTCGTTCCCTTTTGAAATGGGATCCTAATGCCCAAGCCAAAAAACCCAAAACACCAAAAAAGAAGAAAAGCCCTAAAAAGAAAGCCCTCAAGAAAAAAAAAGTTCTGCTAAGAAGAACAAAACACCCACCACCACTGGCACCCTCAAGAGAGGTGCTGCTGCCAGGACGCAAACGTACACCCGCGAGACACCACCACAACATCCAGCAGTGACGAGGTCTCCTCTTGCGTCCACTTCTTCATCTTCTTCACCTCCCTTCATGATGATGATGCCTGCCAAACCGGACTTAAGACAAGTGTTTCCTAATTTGATGCAAAAATGGAAACCCATTTCGAAAGTCACCACTCCGGGGCCCTCGACTTCGGCTGATCTGGCCATGGCAGCGGCCGCGAACAAAGTACCGTCCCCTAAAACCAAAGTCCAAGAGAGAACCGGCGTGTTACAAAGTTTAGTGGATTTATCCAAAGAAGAATTGAGACGATTTAGTCCATTGAAAACACCTCAACGTCGAGTGAGGCCTGTCATGAAGATGGTACGTCGTGCAGACAATCAGTGGAGACGTGTTCCAGTATAAAATAGAAGGGTGACCTGCCAGAGACTTCAGACTTACTCCTAACCTCTAAGATGGCTCCCAAACGTGCACACCACCACCACCACCAAAAAAAGAAGAAAAGCAAAAAAGGACGACTTCCACCTCGTCTGGCTAAACATTGGGACGTCTTGTCTGTCCTGACCAAATCCAATCCTCCCATGCGAAAACAACTCATTCAAACAGCCCCCAAAGAAATCATCGATACCGTGTGTGAATGTTGTTTGAACGTCTTGAAAGGAACGGTACCTTTGTCCAAGATACAGAAACAAAAATTAGGTAAACATCGGAACGTTCTTCGCCAAATGGTGAAAAAGAAAATACCTCTCCAGCAAAAGAAAAAAATGTTGGTGCAACGAGTTGGATTTCTACCCATGCTGATAGGACCGTTGTTAAAAATAGCGGCTCCTTTGTTAGGAACGATTGCTGGACCACTTTTAGGAGGTGTCATGCGATAAAAAAAAAAAAAAAAAGGACACCCTTCTCTGGAAAGACCACACATTTTTGTACCTTTGGATGAAATGGAAGGACGAAAACTGACTTTAGTGCCGTACAAACGATGGATGGAATTCCATTGTTGGAACGAACAACGGATACCTCATTTACCACCCAATCCTAATCTCAACGAGATGTCACAGTTACAACAAGAATTACAAACGCTGATGGAACGAAGCGATTTGTCAGAAACAGAAAAATCGCAACGGTACGGTCAACTCTTACAACGTCTGCAACTCTTTCACCAAAAAGCTGTCGACGAAACAGCTCCACCCACTCTGAGAGATTTCAAAACCCTGATGAAAAGTGAACCTAAAGTCACCACCACCACTAAAACAGACACCGCCACGGGGACAACAGAAGAAGACGAGCCCCGAGAACTGTTTCAAACTCCGTCTGCTGGCATACCTAGTCAAATTGCAGCTTCCTTGTTGATACCCTCTCCTACCCCTCATCGAGAAGCCATGAAAGCTTGGGTTTAAAAGAAGATGTCCACTCCTTCTTCAGCAGAAGAAAAAAAGAAAGACAGCAAGAAGAAACCTACCATCATTACCCCTTCTTCACTACCCACTCCTGTGGCTCGTCGAACGCGTCAAGCCGCTTCGTCCAAACCTCACGACACTCAAAGTAGTAGCATCGAACAGTGGTTGACTTTTTGAGGAATCATGGAGAAACTTTTAGCTACCATTTACTACAATCCTGGCCATGCTGCTGGTTACGGAGGAGTTCAAAAATTATATCGAGCTGCCAAAAGTAAATTGAAAAGTGTACGTTTGCCAGAAGTACGACGATGGTTACAAGAACAATCCTTGCTGGAGTTGAAGACGGGAGATTGGGTTCGCATCGGAAAAACCATACGCACTTTTGACAAAGGTTATTTACCCAACTGGACCACCGAATTGTTTCGTGTCACTACACCCGTGCGTGGACGCGAACCTCATGTCTATAAATTGGAAGACATGCACGGTGAAGTGCTCAAAGGAACATTTTACTTGCCTGAGTTACAACGAGTGACCAAAAAAGAAGACGCCTTGTACGACATTGAAAGCATTCTCGAAAAAAGAACACGCAAAGTAGGCAAACGTCGAGTAGAAGAAGTCAAAGTAAGTTGGAAAGGATATCCTCCTAGTTTTGATTCTTGGATTGCCGCTTCCCAAGTCGTCGACTATAAAAAGAAGAAGAAGAAGTAACCTAACATGCCATTCAACACAACCACGACTTCGACTCCTTCGCAGAGTTCTTCTCTTCAAGAATTACAAAAACAACCGCTCTGGGTGTGGTGCGGAGAACGTGTGCCTAAAAATCAAATCGTCTTTTTCTGCCAAATCTTTGTAGTGTATTGTGTCATCGGAGCAGCTATTGCCAATTTGAGTTTGCAACAAGGGGACAAACAATTGTGGACCATTTTACTCAGCAGTTGTATCGGTTATCTTTTACCCAGTCCCTCTTTGAAATTTACGACGACGGACAACAGTCACCACAACAACAGCAGCAGCCAACACCACGGTAGTACGACCAACGTCAGTCCACCTTCTTCCAGTCACCACAATACCACTCCTCCTTTAGATCCCTTTGAACATCATTTGAACTCGAGTGACTCCTCGGACGCCAAAACTTTGGACCTACTATGAATGACCAATTTTATTTAACTTTACCCAGTGACAGTTCCATGGATGTGTTTCCCAACAACACCTTATGTTGTTTCACGGCCAAATTACCTCAGTCCATTCAATTAGATCACGATGCTCATTGGGAAGTGGCTTTGGTAGAAATCATTCATCCTACGCAAATCATGAACATCGACGAAGGTCAAAACACTTTCATCGTGGAAATCTTGAACAAGGGAGTGCATGATGAGTTGGAGAAAATTAAACCTGGCCTTGAGCATTCCAGAAAGGTATTCATGACGACCACTCCCCCCTTTGCGAGCCATACCATGAGAATTCCTAAGGGGTATTATTTTAGTGCTAAACATTTGGTGGACACCATTGACACCATCTTCGTATCCCAATTTGGCAAAGCCTTAAACAGTGCCCAAAAATGGGTACGAATCGCTTACCATGATGTGGCACGCCGTTTCATCTTGCATTTTTTCAAAGAGAAGGGCGAACTCATTGACAACAAAAAAGACAAAAACTTACCAGAGCAGGACAGAAAATTCATGAACATTGAATTGTCTCCTGGGTTGTATGCTATTTTGGGTGGAAATAAAAAGTATACTAGTAAAAAAGTCGCAAGCAACGTAGAATTCAAACATGCTTTTCGCACCCCTATCGAATTGAACGTTGGACTGAATTTAATGTTTGTGTACTCCGATGTGGTAGAGTACAACGTGGTGGGACACACAGCTGCTCCATTACTGAGAGTCATTCTTTTCAAAGTGGATACTGCTGCTGGTGCGTACGAAGAAGGTGGAAACACGTTTCACGTTCACCGTGAATTTGTACACCCTCATTATCTTCCAGTCAGTAAATCGTATTTTGACAGTGTCAACATTAGTATAAAAGGAGATTTGGGACAAAGTGTGCCATTCATTGACAAAGGAAAAGTCACGGTGAAACTACATTTTCGAAAAAGGTTCTCCAACGCATTGTAAAAACAAATTTATCCAGTGTACCGAGGAGTGGCTCGACAATGAGGACATGGTTTAGGAGATATGTTAAAATCGGCTTTTCGGACGGTAGCCCCTATTTTGAAACCCATGGTGACTCGAGGATTCCATGCCTTAAAAGATGCCGCTTTGACGCAAGGAAAAGAATTTTTGCAAAATGTCCTCATTGACATACAAAATCCCAAAGAAGCCTTTATGAGAGCAGGCAAAAATGTATTGATGCACACTGGCAAAGATCATTTGGGTCTTCGAGAGAGTCCTATAAATTCACTTCACGCTTCTGGCCCTGCAATTACTTCTTCCTCCACTTCACAGCAAGGACAAGGTAGAAAGAGACGACGTCGAAATCCCTTCAGAGTTCATAAAACACACGGTGGTGTTCCAAAAAAGAATAAGAAAAAAAGAACCGTCAGAGAATTAGACGTGTTTGATTACTAAAAGCCATTGAAAATGATGCACCGAGATTCTTACGAATGTACCAAGTCAGAACTGGATATGTTTACCATGCCTCCCACCATGATGACGATGCAAGAATCTCAATGGGTGGAATTTCATCCTGTATCGTCTTTGACGGATTCAGCTCCTATCGAATTTTAAATCAAAGGACAAACCGAAGATTACATCGATCTGAATAACAGCTACTTGTACCTGAAACTCAAAGTGATCAAAACGGCGGACAGTAGCCTTCCGGGGCCGATGCCCAAGTGGCACCCGTCAATAATTTCATGCATTCTTTGTTCAGCGAAGTAGATTTGTACTTGAATAACAAACTGGTCAGCAGCAGCTTGGGTACTTACCCTTACCGTGCTTACTTGGAAAATCTCTTGACGTACGGAAAAGAAGCCAAGAACACTCATCTGGATGCTTCGGTGGTCTGGAAACCTGACACCTCGGAAAAGTTCAACGACACAGCGGTGTCAGTGCCGGCGACGCAACCCGTTGATAAAACTATAATTCCAGCAGAGAAGCACAATTTGGGATTGAACGACCGTAAAAAGAAAATCAGACGCAGTTTAGAATTAATGGATCGTTTGCATTTGGACATGTGGTTGCAAGACAAGTATTTGTTGAACGGAGTAGATGTACGCCTGAGACTGAATCGCAGTAGTCCCACTTTCCATTTGATGGCTCATGCTAACGAGTGGAAAACCATCATCCAAGAAGCCAGACTTTACGTGCAACGTGTGGAAGTCTTACCAAAAGTAGCCAACGACATCAGTCAAACGTTGAGCAGAACCACTGCCAAGTATCCTGTGCGACGAGTGGAAGTGAAAACCTTTACCATTGACGCTGGACTCCGATCCAAAGTCGAAGATAACGTCTTCCAAGGACAGCTCCCCAAACGTTTACTGATTGGCATCGTCAGTAATGCAGCCCTCAACGGAGTCCACAATCAGAATCCGTTCGAGTTTAAACACTACAACGTCTCCAAGATAGAAGTCAGTCGAGATGGCAAAACGTTGTGTACCAGACCTTTTGAACCTAACTTTGGCGACGCCCAGAAAAATTACTTGCGATCTTACCTGAGCCTGTTTGAAGCCACAGGACAGTTAGGCACCAACACCAGCCACGGCATTTCGTACGACGATTATGCAGGAGGGTATGCGTTGTGGGGATTTGATTTCACTCTTGACCAAGGCAGTGACGAAGGACATTTCCACCCTATAAAATCAGGCCCACTTTGTGTGGAACTTCAGTTTAAAGATCCTCTACCCGACACGGTGAACGTCGTCTTGTATGCAGAAGTCGATAATACTCTAGAGATCAACAGTTTGAGAGAAGTGATTCTAGACTATTAGAAGAAGAAAAAAAAGATGCAACACTTAGAAGAAGAACCTATGGAGATAGACGAGGGATTTTGTGAAGTACAACAGTCACAAACTATCACGGATGATGACGGGTTGATTCATCCAGAACTTCCAAAAGTAGAAGTGAATAATACTGTTCCCGAGTTTGTTGGATTTATTTCTCGATGGCCTGAACAAGAAAAACATTTAGTCTCCTGTTATGCTAAGGAATTGACTGAAAGAATTAACAGCCTGACCCGAGAACATTGTCATGGATGTCAAATTGATCATCCCAGTCAGAAACAACACGACCAATGTTTGATGATGACAGGCGAAGAAAAATTGGACTAATATTTGGAAGAGGCCTGGTCTCAGATCTCGGAAGAAAAGGTGTTGAGACAATGGTATAAAGACTTGCAGGATTCTTTTTCACCTCCACTCACTCCTCTGGAGATCCATCGCATCGAAGCTCTCATTCAAGTCAGTACAGAGACTATCCGCCGTGAGAATTCGTGGAATTACTTGACAAATCCATTCAAATTTAAAGTCAAGTGTGAATTGATGACTTATCATTTCCTGTGAAAAAATGGATTCCAGGGAACTTCATTACCTGTTGACTCGCAGTTCCTACACTTCTTCTTGGAATCCTGTGGTGTGTGCTAAAGATGAACTACCTCATCGCAAACCTAAAGACGTTCATGCCTATGTCATCAATACCGACGACAATCATCGACCAGGAACCCATTGGGTAGCTGTGTACTTTCCCAACGATCACAGTGGTGGTGTGGAATATTTTGATTCTTATGGATTACTTCCTTTGGAAGACGATATCATCGACTTTATGAGAAGAAATGCCATCTCTACTCGATTCAATAATGCCCGATTACAAGGATCGGATTCAATGGTGTGTGGACAATATTGTGTACATTTTCTTTATCAACGCAGTCTCGGATATTCCTTAGAACATTTAGTGACTTGTTTTGATAGAGACTATGCTCGAAACGATGCTAAAGTAGAACGATGGTTTTGTGAACGTTATGGTTATCTCTTATCTTTAGCTCAGAAACGTAGTGTGCATCAGAATGATGTAGATGTAGAAAAGTGGAAGTTTAGTTTGCCTTCCCAACGTTGTCAACCCTGTAATAATATCTTTGTTTAATATCTTGTTCGTTGTTAGTTTGCATTTTTATGTTAGAGAAGCTTCTTCTTGTTCATTAAAAAATGTTGATTTCTTGAAAAAAATGGTGTTGTGTGGTTTTTTTATTGAATTTGAAAAAATATTATGTTCTATCTATCTCTTTCTATCGATCTGAAGTTACCCCCTCTATCCATTTTCTCACTCTCGATCTGAACCGATGTTTTCCATCGCGTCCGCGCTTCAAGCATATAAAGCGGTGCGTTGGCCAGTGTAGTCACTCTCGTTGACTCGTCAAGATCTCAACAACACTTCAAGAAGATGGCAGCAGCCAAGATAAGCAAACTGAACGACGCTATGGTGAACATGCAGAGGGTGAAGCATCATTTGATGGAGACCAACCCTGAGAGAAAGACAATGATCTTCCTACAAATGGCTCATGATCTGGTGGAAGAAGTCCTAAGGGAAAAAATCATCATTGACAGAACAGAATGGGAGGAGAGACAAAGACTGCAGCAACAGCAAAGACAATAGCAACAACAACAACAAAAACAACTCTTGCAGTCCATAAAACTACCCGACGGAGAAGTCAGCTGTAAGATAGACTGCGATGAGTTTGCCTTCTCTTTTAGCAGAAAGAGAGCTTGTCTTAAAGCCGTGAGACCCGTGGCTAAACGTGGTCGCCCTGCTGCGGCTACCGCTACTGCTACTAGAAGTTAAAACAACATAACTTCTTAACCCCAACGGTCCTTTTCAGGGCCACCCAGTAATCAAGAAAAGATTAATTTTCATATCATTGCCATATATATATATATATATATATATATATATATATATATATATATATATATATATATATATATATATATATATATATATATATATATGTGTGTGTTTGTATGTGTTTGAGTTTGTCTTTGCCCTTTCAAAAAATTCCCTTTCCCAAAAAATAATGTTTGTATAGAGAGTATGGTGTGTGTTTGATGAAAAAAAAATGGTGTGGTGTGTTTGATAAAAATAAAATAAAAAATAAAAAAAGGATTGTGTGTTTGTGTTTGATAAAAAAAATAAAAAAATAAGTAAATAAAAAATTTGCATCCAGGGTGTGTGTATGTGTTTTTTATCAAAAGTAGTTTCTTTTAGGTCCGCGCACTGGGTCTGTGTTTTGGGGTAAGGGTCATGGAGTGTAAAATCCGCGAAGCCTGGAATGACGTCATAGGGATGACGTCAGACGCGGTTAGTGTGAGTAATGTTTTTTTAGTTGTAAGGGATGTTTTCCTTCACGTCCGCGCTTCTAGTATATTAAAACAACGCCTTCCCTAGTCGAGCTACCCCATCAACATGAATAAAGTAGAAATTGTAAGACAAATTAGAATGTATCTCGAGGTGGCCTGGCAACTTCTACACGACCTGGAGAAGAGGGAGGAGAAGGAGAAGAAAGTAGCCATCAGGCCCCACCCGATAATGGAGGAGAAAGAAAATTGGGATCCTGAAGCGGACCATCCTCCGTTTGCTTTGAAAAACTCCAAGCGCTGCATGAGTGCAGCCACATGGAGGGGAAGCTGCCCCGCTTGTCAGGCTAAGCCAGGGAGGTGCCCGCACCTCTAGATGTACTAAAAAACCCAACGGCCCTTTTCAGGGCCACCCATTTCACAAGAAAAGATTAATTTTAATAATTGCCATAGGTGTGTGTATGTTTGTGTGTTTGTATAGAGTGTGTTTGTTTTTTCCCCACTCCAGAAACAAAATTAGCCATTCCCTGGTATGTGTTTGTAGAGTGTGTTTGTATAGAGTGTGTTTGATTAAAAAAAGAAAAAAGAAAGAAAAAAGGGTTGTGTGTGATTGTATGTTTGATAAAAAAAAACAAAATAAAAAAGGATGGTGTGGTGTGTGTTTGATTGTGTTTGATAAAAAAATTTATGTTTTGGAAAAAGGGTATGTTTTCCTTCACGTCCGCGCTTCTAGCATATAAAGCGGCGTCTTCCACAGTTGCGCCAAGTCTGCAGCGAACAGAGAAGAAAGAAGTCGAAACTAAAACGCTAGAGATGGAGTTAATCATTCCAGAAAAAGCTCTGAGTGCACTGAAAGGAATAGGTCTTTCAGTTGCATCAGGTTGGAGCCTGCGAGCTCAGGAGAAGAGAACTACTCTTCTCCTGATATGGGAAAATAAAATAGAAGAAGGAGAATACGATATAGACGGCCTGGACAGGGAGTAAGACAACAACAACAATGGAGGCGTATTAGGCAGTTGCCGTCCACACATCAGAGACTTCCGATGTCAACTGCACCTCCCCTGGAACCAAGGATACAACCGCCTACTACATTAACTACAACATTGGCTACAACAACAACAGCTACAACAACAACAACAACAACAAAAACAGCGATATCTTCAGCTGTGAACGAAAGACCTCTGCTACCTGCGGTAAGCAGTCCGCTAAAAGGGGCGAGTCAAGCAGCAGAGGAATTTGGTAAGGAAAATAAACCTCAGCAAGGGGCCCCAAAACAACTCTCCCAAGGGGGGAAAAAGGGGAAAGCACAAGAACCTTGTACCGCTACTATCCCAAAAACGGCGCCTCAAACCAGGGAGGAAAAAAAAGAAAAAGAAAAAGAACCGGCATGGACATTAGTTCAAGGTGAAAAACATATATCACCAATCCAGACATCAAAGGCAAGGGTATTACAACAACTACCGAAAGCTACTAAAACAGCAGAACCAGCCGCTTCAATAAGCCCTCAAACATCAAGGGCACAATTAAATCAAACTCCGGAAAAACAGGCGGAAAATAAAGCAGCGGCGGAAGGGTGGAAGTCACCCCCATCCACCCCAAGATGTAGCCGACGCCTGGAGAGCAGTGGAGACCCCACTATGCAGAATAAGGCTGCACAACTTTTTCATGATATATCGTTAACTTGGGGCATGCGTAGCCTATGGGTGGAAACAGAATAAAAAAAAAATGAAGCCGTTCAGTTCGTCGACAATATTAAGATGGTCATCAAAACCAAGACTCAAGTAGATTATGGTGAAAGACAGACCAAAGCAAGCAGAGCACTGGCAAAAAAGGCATGCGTAGCCCTACAAAAATGGAAGGGGGTTCGGCGAATGCCCATTAACAATAGCTGTCATGATTGCAAACACCTTGATGGCGTTCCACGAAGTGGAGATTGAGCCTATATCGTACCCTGGATTCTATCACAACACCACCGACATGGCTGATTTCATTAGTCAGAGCGCCATTAAAGAGCGAGACAGGAATATGACCGCCGATTACATACCGGAAGACCTGGAAGAGTATGTCTGTACATGGCTGCTACCTCAGCCACCCAAAAGTCCTTCTGAGGGCTAAAGAATTGCAAACTGCCTAATGGTTTTCACTTTGGCTTGAAAACCTTTCGAAATATAACCAAATTTCAACACAAATATGATCAATAATCCACCGAATCCAACGACAACTTAATAATATCTGATTAAGATCACAAAATTGAGAGGGTTACTTAAACCAAAATTAATTTATTAATCTTTTTTGGAAAACATATGTACACTCTGTACACGAAATTTCAAAATTGTTAGGATAATAGGAAAATTTTTTAAACTGCGGAAATTTGACCGTAATTGCAATATGTGGCTAACACACAATTGGTATTAGGGACAGCCCGACTTAGTTTAACTGGGCAAAATTTGATCATGTATGTACGTTACTGGCGTTTCAGATTTCGTCACTCTTCGCGCCTTCGCTTGCTTAGTCCGTGCCACCTTTTCCACTCCAGACTGACTACTTCAAACAATTCAATCAACAACGTGCGCTGTAGCGCGCACTCATATACCTGTAAACATTGTGGTTCTAGTCCTATGTACAGGTATATCAACACACCTTACGATTTCGTGCGCTCAATGATCCCTCTCGTGGGGTAACCATGCATTGACTGTAGGGTGTGTTAAATGTACTACCTCTCCAATAGCGCGCATTCAATTTAACCGCTTCGTGCGGAATCATGTTGCGCTGTAGGGGTGTACATCTGTGTCAGGTGTGTTACGAACTGTTAACACACCTGACAAACTAGAAATGTGTTCAATCACATATTTAATCCCCCTAACGGGGGTAACTAGTCGTACATGCCCGAATGGGCGAACACGACTTAAATCCAAGAATAATAATAATAATAAAACAGTTGCGCCATTCACACTTCAACTGAAGAATGAATACGATTGAATTATTGCAGGAAGCCTGGGACTGGATGGTGGAAGTCAAATCTCACAGAGAACGAATGATGTGGTGGTATCCAGTGAACCTACACTGCGAGATTCAATACTTAACCCACATAAACATGGCCAAGTGCCTGATTCAAGAAATGAAGGAGGAGGAAGTAAAGAAGATCAAGAACTCCTCCTCACCTTGTCGAGTGGGGCTTCTTAAAGAAGCCCTGGATTGTTTAAAAGAGATAGAAGAAGATTTGAAGTCTCCAATCCTCACTCGACAAGAAGCGGCCCTGCTCCGAGTTCAGACCATTCTTAAAAAAATTATGGAGCAGGAAGTCCAAAAAATCAAGGTTATGTGGGCTAAGGAAAAAAAAAGAAGAGGAATTCAATCGCCTGAACTTGAACTGGATGAAAGTCCAGGCAAGTTCAGGCGATTGGGACATCCCGACTGGATACCCCAGAAGAAGAAAAACAACAAGTTCCACCTCCCAGGCTTCCTAACCAAATGTTGGAGGAAAAAATAATCCTTCTCCAATGGCCCTTTTCAGGGCCACCCATTTTTCAAGAAAAGATTAATTTTCCCAATGATTGCTCTACTTCTCTCTCTCTCTCTCTCCCGTTGTTTCCTTTTTCCCGTTCCTTTCCCGTTTGACCCCCAAGTATCCCACACACCTGTTCGATTCCCGTTTGACCCCCAAGAGGCCCACAATGCTAAATTCCCGTATGACCCCCAAGTGCCATCTCCATGTTAATTTCCCGTATGACCCCCAAGTGCCCCATTTGACCCCCAACACCCACATACTACTACTACTGTATCTAACCAGGATTTATTGGGAATATTTTGATTAACCCAAATAAACTCAAACCCAGTTTCCGATAAGATCTTATGAATGATCTATATCCACCTACTTCTGCCTAGACCATTATTATAATCCTGCAATAGTCTCAGATACATGATATAAGATAGTTTCGTTTGTTTACCATTAATGAGATTTACCCAATAGCCAACCATTCTCCTTTTTATTTGTAAATGTAGAGGGGTTCTACCAAACTCACCATAAAGCATATACGTGGGGGTGGATTTTTTAACTTTTAGCTCATATCTTAGAAAGTCTGAATGAACCCGTTCCATCATATCTAAGTTTTCAAAACACCATATCGCAGCTGCGTAGGTGAGAATTGGAACTATTGTCATATCAAAAAGTTTAAGCTGACAGTCAACAGGAAAATTAAGATTTAATATTCTTTTCTTAAGAAGGTACATAGCTTTCCTGGCTTGACAAATCTGATTCTTAATTCCAAATAAATATATACCATTCCTCGTGGATCAGTCCTAAATATTTATAATTTCTGACAATTTCAAGTTCCGAATCTCCTAATTTGAACTTCACATTTTGTCTATTTCTACATTTCCCAAAAGTCATAACTTTCGTTTCGCTTGTATTAATGATAAGTTTATATTTTTTGCAGTAATTAAAGAATACGTCAAGATTATTGTGCATATCTCTTAGATTATCTTAACATTCAGCGGTATCGTCTGCATTGAGTAAAACAAAAAGTTCTAAATATCTTACTGTATCTACATCCAGTAAATCAACTGTAATGCCATTACGATTCGAGCTCAAAAAGTGATTCTCGATGTCATTTAGATACAGGGCAAATAATACAGGAGAAAGATTTTTTCCTTGTCTAACTCCTTGATTGCAAGTAAATAGCCCTGATTTGTTTCCATTGTGGAAGACACAAGACTTTACATCCATATACAGTATTTTCCCATTTATAGCAGTGTTAATCAATTTTCTCCACAAGCCAACTCTCCATACCCTGTTGAAAGCCTGAGAAAAATCCACAAAAGTGCAAAGCAATGTTTTATGTCTTCTATTTAAAAGTTCTATTAACGAATATAAGACAAAGATATTATCAGTTGTGGAGTATCCTTTGCGAAGATCTGTCTGTGCCTCAGATAGGAAATTGTTTTCTTCTAGAAAAAGCGAAATTCTGTTGTTAAGAAGAGCAGTAAAGACCTTACTAAGACAGCTCAGCCCTGTAACACGTGGAAAGTGCATCGCTTACAGTACAGTACAAAATATATAAATTTTAAGTAAATACTAAATAATTTACACCGCAGTTGATATATCTCTCAATTATGACCTTGAAATGATTGAACTTCGCACAGTTAATCAGTTCCATTGTATACATGAATCCAGAGATTCATATTTCTGTTCCATATAATTCTCAGTGTTCACAGTTCAAGATACAAGTAGGGCAGTGTAAGAGGTTGTATACTTTAATCTAGAGACTCATATTTCTGTTCCATCTAATTCTCAGTGTTCACATTTCCAGATACAAGTAGGCCAGTGTAAGAGGTTGTATACTTTAATCTTGAGACTCACATTTCTGTTCCATCTAATTCTCAGTGTTCACATTTCCAGATACAAGTAGGCCAGTGTAAGAGGTTGTATACTTTAATCTAGAGACTCATATTTCTGTTCCATCTAATTCTCAGTGTTCACATTTCCAGATACAAGTAGGCCAGTGTAAGAGGTTGTATACTTTAATCTTGAGACTCACATTTCTGTTGCATCTAATTCTCAGTGTTCACATTTCCAGATACAAGTAGGCCAGTGTAAGAGGTTGTATACTTTAATCTTGAGGCTCACATTTCTGTTCCATCTAATTCTCAGTGTTCACATTTCCAGATACAAGTAGGCCAGTGTAAGAGGTTGTATACTTTAATCTAGAGGCTCACATTTCTGTTCCATCTAATTCTCAGTGTTCACATTTCCAGATACAAGTAGGCCAGTGTAAGAGGTTGTATACTTTAATCTAGAGGCTCACATTTCTGTTCCATCTAATTCTCAGTGTTCACATTTCCAGATACAAGTAGACCAGTGTAAGAGGTTGTATACTTTAATCTAGAGACTCACATTTCTGACGCATCTAATTCTAAATGTTTACAATCACACATACATGTAGGTCTGTGTAATCTGGAGCCGGCATACTTTGGGGTTCTGGAAAAGGTTAAAGTAAATGGTGTGAAATCATTTCAAAGGTAGTAAAAGGAAGAGAATAGTGAGAACATACAATATACATTGAATGAAGATTGATAAGCCTTCAGATAAGTAAAGTATGGATCGCTGCAAATACAAATCTTTAAATTATGGTGTTCTACAGACTGTAATTTCTTTCAGGGAGGGGGGCTGGGGAATGGGGTGGAGGGTGGTATCACGTTTTTTCAAGTGCGAGTGTGACTTATTATTGATACAGCGAGCAAGGAACGAAGCAAAAGAAATCTAGACTGACTCAATCTTTCTAAAGTGAAAATGATTGTATGTAGATGTAATTAAGGTGTAGACCTGCATGTATTTTCATCGACAAGGGTGAAGGACAAAATCATTAAATGCCATTATGCCAGACAGAATTCATTGCTAAATGAAATTGTAAGTAAGGCATTATTGTTGTAAAATTACCGCATCAATCAACCACATAAGTGATTGAGTGAGACGAGAAAAATAACAACATAAGAAATAACAACAACAACAACAATAATACTACTACTACTACTACCACTACTACTACTAATAATAATAAAATGGAAGGAGAGTAGGAATAGAAGAGGATGATACTGACCACTCGTGATAATTTTTACCGTAAAATGCAAAACAAAAGATACCATAATGTTTAAATTTCACATACACAACTCTTTCAGTAGTTACCTGATTTCAAAGTAGGTAAAAAGGACTTATTTACATGCAAGTTTGCGAAATAAAGATGACCGATCATGAACGGAATAAACATTGCAAACATCGCTGTCACTCCATTTAATAGCGTGTGTCAAGATGTACTTAAATCTCAGACAGATGATGTTACAGATGATGATGATGATGATGATGATGATGATGATGATAATGATGATTATGATAAAAACTTTAAATAATATAATCCTATACTCTTTTCTGCAAAGAATTGTTGTAATCATTTTTTTCTTTTTCCTTTCTAGCTCTTTCTTTATTTTCCCTACTTGTCTGAAATAGCGTTTACCGACTGGAGTGCAAAGCGGGAGCTTTTATCGCTCAGAATCGTATGTAGTCGAAGAAATTGTGAGTGAAATCAAGTAGTTTTCTTCGGGTCAAGCCAAAGTATTTTTAAAATATAATACCTGTAACTTCTTACCCCTTCACATTTATGATACTAAAAGGGACCAATGTTTATGACCTTTAGAGAAACAACATGTCTGTTTGTTAGGTTGAAAAATGAGGAGAGTGCCACTTTAACCAATATCGGAAGGACGGACGGACGGAACGATACGTTCGTACAAGGATAATACTTTATACTCCTGTCATATTCATGGTTGAGAATAAAAGGTAATAAATAGGGCATGGAATAGAACTTGATTATCATTTTCCAGCGTCTATACGGGTACCTCTTGAGAATTCTTCATATAAATAATTTATTCACAAAAATATTATACAATTGCTTATATTCTTTACAATAAACAGAATGACACGTCGATGGGATGGCACCGATATTTTCCCACCAGTTCATATGAACCTTTCAAAGTAAGTATTTCAAAGCAACTTTATATGACCATATTTACAGAGAAATGTACTGCATAAGAGTATAAAGAAAACAATCAATAATTTTGGATTTATAGGTGAACAATTTCTGCAGCGTATACACATACATACATACATACATACATACATACATACATACATACATACATACATACATACATACATACATACATACATACATACATACATACATACATACATACACAAAAGAATTTGGGCACAGACGTTAAATCCTATTACCTACCTATCTACCTACATTCATACCTATCTATGTACTTACTGTACCTACCTACCTACTTACTGTACCTACCTACCTACTTAATATATAGTATTATCACAGTAACGCGATCTTGATTGCTAGATTACGTCGAGTTGTCAGCATTAGAAAATCCGGATCATTACGAGACGCGAAGCGTCGAGTCATGATCCGGATTTTTATGCTGACAACGAGACGTGATCTAGCAATCAAAATCGCATTACTGTGATAATGATATTTTTGTAATATACCTTTCAATTTTCAGATAATTTAATAAAATCACTATATCTAGTTGAAAAACACAAGAAATTGCTAAACATTTCAACCTCTTTAGTACGAACTTCATCTTAAAGCATAAACCGAATTACTTTTTGAACGGCTGACATGCGCATGCATATTAGTTTTATGAATGAAGTTTGTGAAACAACGCTCGCTCAGTTTGACTACCATCACTGTCAATAACACGAATTCTGCGACGCTTGAGGGCAGACTACTCATATATGTGTTTTACAGTTATTGTGCAGTTCTGAAATTTTGCATCACAGAAGTTTTCACCAGCTGACTGGAAGTCTATTTCAGAGGTCAGGTTGAATGCGGATGAACTGTTTCTGGCGAAACATTGTGAGAGGCTCCGATGGGAACTTGACACGGGAATGACAACATTATTTTGACAGTTATTTACAACAGGATTGGATACATTGTTATAACTTGATGGTACATATTTGTTGCAGAGAATATTACTCATTTATAATTTCAAATTCATCCATTATGCGTGAAACTCACGAACGTTACCATTTATGAATTTCCGTAAATGGGTTGTACTGTACAACTGTAATGTTTTAGTACGCGATTTCCGAATATGATCTTGTTTCAGACGAACATTTTGGCAATATTTTCCTACTTCAAAATAAAGGAAAAAATGCTTTTTTATTGTTGTTGTGACAAAAACATGGTTAAGACCTTTCAGATATTTTACATATAACGCAAGGTTTCTTAACTAACGTCGCTGTGAGAGCTTTGTTTACAGCTAGTGTTGGCATTCCATCGCTAGGGGCGCTCCTATTGTCACCAGGAAACCTCGAGGATAAAGTAGTCTCAGCCTCGTTTGAGAGTATGGTGATACGGGTTTGGAAAACGATAGTATCGTTTTCCTGCTTGTAGGAAATGACGGTAAAATTCTGGCTCTTTCTTGGGTAGAAAATTGGTAGGTGTATAATAAATGTACTTACCTACGTATTTACTGTATCTACCTACTCTACCTACCTACTTTGGCGGATGGCTAAATAGTTTCTGTGGGATTATTTATCTGCTGTATGTACTGCATATTTAGTGCACTTCTCTTCCTTCTCCACCTAGTACTTGATGACACCAAATATAACAAATATCGCAAAGAATATGTAAAAAAAAAAAAAAACGGAAAAGCGGAGGAAATGCCTGAAACTAGAAAATTACAGCAATTGTCTCAAACGATTTATTTTTTATCGACAAAGTTTCAAAGCTCCGACAAGAAAATTAAGGAAAGTTTATGCTACATGCTCTTATGAAAACACTGTACTAATTGTTATTTGTTTTCAATATTAAACTACTGTGGGGTATCCTTGGGCAAGGCACTTTACTCCAATTCCCTAGGCACTAAATAACCTACTTGTTTCGCTGTAAAACCAAATTATCTAGGCCCGAAAATTATTAGGAACAAAGTTTCTTAAGCCCACACAGACCTCAAGTTATAAATATTTAGATATGATCGTATAAGATTAGAGTATTTAAATGACCCATAAACAGTAAGTGTTACACAAGGTTTGCGCTTGATGCTATATTGGGATATACATTTGTTTATCGCCAGTGTCCAGCGAATCCGTCTACTAGAAGCTGACCTTGCAGAAATCCAGCAGGAGAAAGAAAAACTCTTGAGAGAAGCTGCTAATATCCGGGGATACATAGACATGTTATATTGTGGCATTTATATTTATATTACCTTAATTGCCCTAATATTGTTTTATTTATATTTATACTACCTTAATTGCCCTAATATTGTGGCATTTATATTTATATTACTTCAATTGCCCTAATATTGTGGCATTTATATTTATATTACCTCAATTGCCCTATATTGTGGCTTTTACATTTATATTACATCAATTGCCCTAATATTGTGGCATTTATATTTATATTACCTCAATTGCCCTATATTGTGGCTTTTACATTTATATTACATCAATTGCCCTAATATTGTGGTATTTATATTTATACTACCTCAATTGCCCTATATTGTGGCATTTATATTTATATTACTTCAATTGCCCTAATATTGTGGCATTTATATTTATATACCTCAATTGCCCTATATTGTGGCTTTTACATTTATATTACATCAATTGCCCTAATATTGTGGCATTTATATTTATATTACCTCAATTGCCCTAATATTGAGGCATTTATATTACCTTAATTGCCCTAACTAACTTTTCTGCAGTTATTTACTTGCTAATTGTTACTCATACTAGAATAAATCCCGTTTTAGGGTGAGTATTCGTATTTCTTCGAATAAACATATATTGTTGATAAAAGTCAGTTTAAGGAGTCATATTATTAAACCAAAGAATTCATTGAGTTATTCGTTTGAAATAAGTGAAAAATTTATTGTTATTAAGGAAGAGAGTGGGTGTGCAGCTGGACTGGAAGGGGCGAAATGTCGTGGAACTAGACTACCGGCAAGTTTATGTGGAGGCACTAAAAAAGTGAGTAACCATGGTAATAACTCCAAATTGATGGAATGCCGAGATTTGGAGTAAATACTGCTTGGAAAAAAACCAAACAATCTCAAAAATATGCTGCATTGAGATAGTCTGAAGAGTAACATATTTTTAGATAAAGAGCACGATATATGTGTTTTTAAAGAATTATCGCTGGGTTCTTCTGGGGCCTCAGCTCTACTACACGATTTTGATTTTATATAAGTTGCAGCGAAGCCGTTGACATAGTTGGCAGTGTATCTACTACTTTACTGCGAGACGTTTTGAACATTTTTTTTAAAGAGACTCTTTAGAATAAAGCAGACCAAATTATGTTTTTTTTTTAAATTTTAAAGTCTTTTGTGTCTACATCTTTGCTTACTTAGTTTCAATTTTTCTCGTCAAGATAATTAGGTCATAGTGAAGAGGGTTGGATGCAGCTGAAGAATGGGAGCTAAACATTGTGCTGCTTCCTTGCTTGTTATTAACAAACCCTATTATTAAATTTTAAAGTCGGTAATAAACTGTCAAGAGCATCTCCTATAAGCTCCTAGTCCTATTTATTTAAAAGGATAATGCAACTTGCAACAAGCTAGAGCGTATACACACACACACACACACACACACACACACACACATATATATATATATATATATATATGTCAAAACACTTTGGTCTTATTCGTGATACGCACGATAAACACTTTGATTTATTTTTACACAACTTTCTTGGGATGATAGCAGCATAACATAGATATGTAGTTTACCCGTTTTAAACCGTTTTTTTTAAATTTTGTCTTCCTTCTTTCTTCTATTGTTTATCCTTTGTTTGTTTATTTCCCCGTCATTTAAACATGTAGGAGTCAAGGATTTGTCTTGACTTTTTTGTGTTGTGTTTGGTTTTTGGATGTAAATTGTTTCTTCACCTAACGAAGAGCTTGTTTATCTCAAAACGTTGAGAAACTTTTGTATTTGCGCCGTTATCAATTTTTGTGTCATTATATATCTATATATATATATATATATATATATATATATATATATATATATATATATATATATATATATAATGGTAACGCCGCAGTTACAAAACAGTTTCTGAGCGTTTCTAGTTAATCAAGCTCTTTGTCAGGTGAAGAATTAATTTTATCAACAAAACAAACACGGAACGCAAAGCCAAAAGAAAAATGGAACGCAAAGCCAAAAGAAAATCGGAACTACTACTGTTATAAAACAAAGGGTCAAATCTACAAAAACAGAAATAACACGTTAAATAATGGGGAAAAAATAACAAACAGATGTGAACCGATCTTGAAATGAGTAAACTACATGTCTAGTTTGTGTTGTTGTGTTGTTGTGCAAATAAGGTTCAGTCCAGAGTCCAGACACTAATAACTATATGACCTAAGGAACCAGCCTATGAATGGTGCTATACTAAAACACGTGTTTAAAAGAATGAAAGTCGCTCATTGGAAGAAAATAATTACCGAGAAAAATATTAAAAAATTCTTAGAAGATGCCAGTCTGCGGGTAAATTTTATGCATTAGTAGGCTTGAACCTCAAACCATTTATATTTTCTCGCTGTCACCGCAGATATACCACTGAATGTAAACAGAGATATCTCACCTGGCTGGATTTGTGAAGTGGGCAAATTGCAAGGCTTTTTTTTTCTCATAAACGAGACGCGCAGTATATCATTTTCATCGTTTTAAAAGTTTACTCTTGGATAGATAATTCATAGGATGTAAATGTGATTTGTCAGTCTTATCCACACAAAGTATAGGAATCTGTCCAAATATTAACGTTACGGTCTATGGAAGTTGAATTATTTTTCCGTGCCTATTAAAAGCATTTGTTCTATGTTTGTAAACCCGAACAACCAACCAATCACCACTACCTGCTCCGGACAATTTTGTTTCTTCTGCATCCATTCGATTTAGATCAGTATTTGGATCATAAAAATGTACTGCAGAAGATGTTCCTATCAGGAATAAAATAAATATCCTCTCAGCAATGAAAGCTTGTCATATTGTCATAATAGATCGGTAACTGTAAAGATGCCAATTTACATTATGATTCTTTACTTGTCGAATGTATTCAGAGCAGTAACTAGATTGAATATCAGACAATTTTATTCTGTCAAACAAACACACACCCACACACCTACACATACACACACACACACACACACACACGAAAAAAACTTGAAACTGATCTCTTCTCCTCCGTCTTTTAAAGGATAGAGCAGCAGCTGAAACAGTACCAGAGTGACAGCCATGATTGTGTGTGTAGAAGGTGAGTTTTTTGACATCTTTTGTCGTCGACCACTTTGGTTTCATGCGTCGCTTTCATCAAAAATGAGAATTCGAGGATGTAGCCATATTTCAACGTCATGCAGTTACGCAGTGAGTAGATCTGCATACTTTAATTGTACAAGCTTTCAATTATATCGAACCTAATTACTAAAAGATTCTTTAACTAAAATTGTTCTATGAAATCACTCTTTTTGCTATGGTTATTCTCCACTTTTTAAAAGCAAAGAATTTCTCAAGATAGCCAGCAATGCATTTGTGACAAAAGAACCACACCAACAAATCCTTACACCTTGTCTCATTCAAAATAGCTCTGATGGTAGAACGCTGGACACGAAACTTAAAGGAAAGGATTTGGAGTTCTCTGATCTAATGAAGAAATTGTAAGTAGAAGGTCTATATTTCTTTCAAATAGGCTTTACAAATTGTTGACTTACTAAAGAAAAAAGCGCGTACATCGTTTTTTAGATTACATTTATTTATATTTATCATTTGAGGAATAATTTTATTTGAGCCTTTGAATTATTTATCTACACGCATACATACATACATACATACATACATACATACATACATACATACATACATACATACATACATACATACATACATACATACATACATACATACATACATACATACATACATACATACATACATACATACATACATACATGCAGAAAGAACGAGATATGATTGAGATAATTCCAATAATAAAAATAAAATATTAAACAGAATTGCTGCACTTTGAATGTAATGCAGGTTGATCATTGTTCAGTTATTTGATATTTTTAAAAATCTTTCAATTAAAATCTCACACATGATCATTAAATAGTCTGCAATAATGCCATTTTAAAAAAAAACTGTTTAAAATAAAAGTTACACTTAATAGACAGAGCGCATTAGCAAACGAGTAAATTGTTTGTGTGTGTGTGTGTGTGTGTGTGTGTGGTGTTTGGGAAATATTATTTTTATTTTTTTTTCATTTATTGCTTCTTTTGTAGTATCAGTCTGGAACGAAGAACTACAAATCTGAAATCACGACTTCCAGAAATTACATCCAACAAGTATGTCATTATCTTTATTGTATGTTATTTCTTATCATCTACCAGACATGTATATATCTTTATTGCATGTAATTTCTTATCATCTACCAGACACATGTATATGAGATTATCTTTATTGTATGCTATTTCTTATCATCTACCAGACATTTATATATCTTTATTGCATGTAATTTCTTATCATCTACCAGACACGTGGATCATACACGCTGTACTGTGTGCATAAATTTGCAAAGGCACGGGGAAAGAGTTCGAGCCCGAGGGTTAAGTATTTTGTTTCGATATAAATTTGCACACATCAGACCTTTTATGGATGCTATTCGTACATGATAAATTGCAAAATGCAAACTAGATCAACTGCAACAGCCCGCCATCACAAATCTCCACGCTTTACACTGAATATTTAAAATCCATTTTTTTCACTTCCCTCTCTCCTCTCCCCCTCTCCGCAACCACCCCACCCACCACCAACAATGATCCAGGGGTCATAATGAAAAGTCTATCATATATACCATGCGTCTTTCTGCTATGACTGCATATATAAAGTTAGTACTTTTGACTTTGACACCCCCCACCCCCACCCCCCACCCGCATGCAGGAGACTATAATGGCACCCCTATAGGAACTGGCCACCATAGGGGTAACATAACTGCAAAGGCTAGTGAATCTCCAAATAGCCGTATTGGAGGAGACGCAGTGACGGAAAGAGAAACGGAGGGTATCAAAATATTTTCGACTCATTTTAGGTATCATTACACCAGCTGACCAAATCAGCTATTATCCTAGTCCCTAAAAAACATAATTATTTTCCCCTGATTTCCTTGAGATCTACTGACCATTGAATAATGTTACTTGTATTCAATAGTGATCAGCAATAAAATCTAAACAGAAAATAAAATGTTTAGTGTGTGCAGCCTCTTGACTTTTACGCGCATGATGAAGCGAACAGGTGTGGTTTCTACCAGAAAGGTCATTTGCACTTCTTAAAGTTCTGATCTTTTTGAAATGGAACTATTTTCATAAAATGCAACATAACTTATGCTGATATTTTTAAATGTTTGCGTTCACGATGCTTGCTGATATTAGTAGTGCTTCACATTTTATCAGAGGAAACTTAAATTGTTAAATACCCCCCCCCCCCCCCGAAAAAAAAAAACAAAAACAAAAAAAAAACAAAGACAAGATATGTTAAATATTATGCTTGGATATGAATGATTAGATACACATAACAACTATTCAAATACTTTATTTGTTAAAATCTTATATTAGTTTCCATTGAAGACATTCTTGAGACATGTCCAAACCTAATCACTTGAAAGATAAGACACCCGCATATTTGTAAAGATAGATATATGCCTATTGCTTTATGTACAGAAATTTTGAAATTTTAAGACAATATGTACAACAATAAAAGCAACAGCAACAACAGTAGCAGACAGGTACAGCCATGGGTAGTTAAGGTTTCCTCTATGATTACAACATGTAACACAAGTACAATAACGATATGCAGCAAAATAAATAAGTAAAATTGTAACGACTCGATCTTTCATTTGTTAGAAACTTGTTCACAGAGGCAGCCCGAAACAAGGTATTATTGAAACAACAGTTGGCTGAATGTAGGGGTAAGATTGCGGAGTACAGAGAGAAGCTTACACTGATGGAAACAAAATTACCAGGAGTGTTAACTTACTCGTAAGTAAGATATGTCTTGCACATCCAAAACAAGCCGCATTATTAATCAATCAATCAATCGATCGACCAATCAATCAATCAATCAATCAATCAATCAATCAATCAATCAATCAATCAATCAATCAATCAATCAATCAATCAATCAATCAATGTACTTTGGTTGATCAAAATGTAAGTATAAAAATCCTACTGATAACATTTCTCTATGTACACTACTATCACTAATGCAACTACTAATACCACTGTTAATTAATGCTGCTGCTTTCAGTAATAATGCTAGTGCCACATTTACTACTACTCTTAGAACAACCACAACTTACTCCACAACAACAACAGCAACTACTACTACTACTACTGCTACTACTACTATACTATTGGATTACTTATACGGCTCATTTGCAGACTTCTAAGCCTTTTTCTATAAATTGTATTATGATGACAGTGCACGAACCAACGAAAGAGAGAGGGAGTTGTTAAAACACAAGATCGGTGTCCTTGAGGAAGAACTTCTAGAAGTGAGACGTTACAGGTATGTGAATTATTGCCTACAAATAAGTCAACTCAGAGTAAAACACGTATATGTGAATAATTGTCAAAGACAATTTTGGGAAGCGTACCAAATAAGATTACCATAAATTGATTGCAAATTCCGTGACAGTGGTAACATTTTGTTATAATGACAGGAATGAAACAAGTTTTGGAAAATAAAATAAATTCTAGGATAAAAACTGCTTGAGACTGATTGTCTTGTCGCGTAGTTTCTTTATAACGCATTGTAATAAAATGGGTAGATGGGTTTGAATATACCGTATTGTAATAAAATGGGTAGATGAGTTTGAATATACCGTATTGTAATAAAATGGGTAGATGAGTTTGAATATACCGTATTGTAATAAAATGGGTAGATGGGTTTGAATATAACGCCTTGTAATAAAATGGGTAGATGGGTTTGAATATACCGTATTGTAATAAAATGGGTAGATGGGTTTGAATATACCGTATTGTAATAAAATGGGTAGATGGGTTTGAATATACCGTATTGTAATAAAATGGGTAGATGGGTTTGAATATAACGCCTTGTAATAAAATGGGTAGATGGGTTTGAATATAACGCATTGTAATAAAATGGGTAGATGGGTTTGAATATAACGCATTGTAATAAAATGGGTAGATGGGTTTGAATATACCGTATTGTAATAAAATGGGTAGATGAGTTTGAAAATTATTTACGCACACTAAAGGAACAGTGTTTTTGTTAAGAGCATGTAGCATAAACTTTCCTTAATTTTCTTGTCGTAGCTTTGGAACTTTTTCGATGAAAAATAAATCGTTTGAGACAATTGCTGTAATTTTCTAGTTTCATGCATTTCCTCCGCTTTTCCTTAATCTGCTTTTTTTAAATACATATTCTTTGCGATAGTTGTTATATTTGGTGTCATCAAGTACTAGGTGGAGAAGGAAAAGAGGCTTAGGGAAACATGAAAATAACTGCGACAACTATGAGAAATGAAACTAATGTATTCGTAGAATATGAAAATTTCTAAACCTTTACTAGTATATGTTGTGTGAGATTCGTTTTACGAAATATAGCATGTTTTATTTCATAATAAAACAATAATTTACCCAATTTTGTATGGCTAAGAAAGGAACTGGAGGAATTTCTGCGCAGAAAGAATTCCGAGCTAAGAGACCTAAGGTGAGTAGTGTCAGGTGTGCTACGGAAAAGAAAATACTACATACATACATGCATACATACATACATACATAATTCATACATACATACATACATACATACATACATACATACATACATACATACATACATACATACATACATACATACATACATACATACATACATACATACATACATTCACACACGCAAACACACACATGTGTGTATATATATATATATATATATATATATATATATATATATATATATATATATACATACATACATACATATATATGATGTAGTTTTGCTTTTCTTCATCGCAGAATATCCAGTATGAAAAATACTTTTTACCTATTATAAACACACGAAACATACATGCATACAGATAGATAGATAGATAGATAGATAGATAGATAGATAGATAGATAGATAGATAGATAGATAGATAGATAGATAGATAGATAGATAGATAGATAGATAGATAGATAGATAGATAGAAAGACAGATAGATAGTGTTTGATTGCAGCACAGGTGTACACTGTGATATGTATCTAAAATTTGTACGGATGGATTCAAAATTTACTTGAATTGATGTAAAAGTATTTTTGGTATTCGGTAGTAAGCAAATGCCGCTTAGTAACTGCTTTCTATAAATTTTCCTCTGAATTAATATTCATTCATGTTATTTCTTAATTCAATTTTTCAGCGACACCACCCATTTACTGCATAGGCAGATATATATTGCCAAGGCAACAGCCAAACTCAACCAATCAGAGGCAGACAGGATGTCACCTCACCCAGAGGTCGCTCCATATGTGTAAGCCCAATACTTCCTCTTAAGGTTTTTTACACCGTGTAATCTGGCCCTATGACTTCAAATCAGCACAGCAGAAACTAAACATTGTAATTAATTTTAACTGCTAGTAGTACCTAGATTACGTTATGCTAATTGTAAATATTTAAAAATATTTTTATAAACTGCCGCTAATACAAATAATTTTGTTCCTAGAGAACATGCACGTTTGCACACCATGGTGGTCATCTATTCAAACCATAGTGGTCACTGATTTTATGGGTGGGTAAACCTCAGCATTGCAACCACATCTTGAAGCAATCAATTCAAATCTGAATGTAAACGTTTTCGGTGAAGTTTTAGAACCTAAGTAAAATAAGAGTGTTTATGGTGCAATGACCAAAGTGGCAACGCAAGATCCCTTTTTTCAAAGTTTAGAATTATTTATGATCATTTAATCGCTTGTAAGATGCTTAAGAAAAACAACAGCAGCAGCATCTGCAACAACAACAACAACAGCAACAACAACAAAAGAACAGAATGAGCAGTAGGGCCTATATGGTGTAATCGATATATCCCTATTTTCTGGGTCTTTCTTCATTTATGAATTTGAAAAAGGAATCAGTAGGCCTATTTCTATTCTTTTTTTAAAAATCTTTTCATCATAAGCTGTTACCGTATACGGCTCACAGTTTGTCAGTTTTACTTAAATGACCTTGGAAACAGTGCACTTCTACTGTATTGACTGGTCAGCTTGTTCACGGATAACGTCGCAAATAACAGCAGACCGAGCCTTAATCAAGGGAGGTAATGCAGTCTGTAATTCTGGACAATGAATCTCTTCATTACCTTTAATGGTGAATTTCGGGAATTCGGTTGGAGTAAATGTTTCCCACAGAATCAGATATTTAATCTACACATAATGTTCTACAAAAAGCATTGACAATTTACATTTTGAAGATTTTCATCACCATTGACCTTTAAATTGCTAAGACTGATAGCCGTTCAGATAAAAAAAGAAATATAGGTTTTGCGTGTATACAAGGAAAATAATTACATCAGAGACTTTAAGAAGAAGGATCTCTCTGAAATCAGTTCTTGTTACGATTATCGGCAATATATACTGCAGGAGTAACAATAAATGACGACCACTGCCAACAACAACCAAGCGCAAAAAGTAACTAACAAACGAACAAACAAACAAGTAAGGTCATTAACAGTGGTAGCAGCAGTAAGATCAACAACACAATCAATGATAATAATAATAATAATAATATTAATAATAATAATAATAATAATATTATTATTATTAATAATAACAAAAACAGCAACAATGATAATACTAATGATCATAATAATAATTATTACAACAGCAAGAATGATGAGGATGAGGATGATGATGATTACAATCATTTGCAGTCATCTATTACTGTTTATGCTATTACTGTTCTAACAACTATTCATTGCTGGTATTACGTATTTAATTGACTTTAGATACTGTGATTAAAAACTACAGCACAAATAACAATTGCTGACATATGATACAATTTGTCCCTTTATAGCATTCATACAAAACTACACGACACATACAAGGCACACTTTATTCATGACTGATCCTTTCTTTATTTTAACAGAAATTAACCTTTCGAACAGCAGATGACACATATTGAGGAGAGAGGAGAAGTGAGTCATGATTGGAAGCATCCATCGTTGTTTAACAAATTGTTTTGTTTGACTGGAGGAGCTGAAGCGTCGCACAAAGACAGGACTAATTCAATGAGAACTATATATCCAGTCTTTTATTGTGAACACATGCATTTTTATTATGTATAATCTGTATAATAGGAATTTGAATTAAGAATTTAAGTTGAAATACTTGTAGGTTTATGTGTGTATAATATTATTTCATCGCATTAAAATCTCACATGTTAAAATTATTACGAATTTTGGTTTGCGTCTGTCTGCTCGTTGAAACCCGTCACAAATCAATATTGGTAAAAAAAAAGAGCTGACATCAGAGAGAAACACTAACAACAAAACGTCGGCGGTGCCAGCGGGAATTAGCAGCAACAACAACAAAAGCAACGACAACAACGCTCAGTTTGCAACTTTTCAGTTGCAGTTCGATCCTTGATTGATTCCACATGTTCAAGATATGTTTTTCTAGTACATTGAATAAGGTTTACTTTTATTGTGCAATGTTCCGAATTTTAATCTTGTATTCATGGCTGTTTGATCCAGCTTGTATTCATGGCTGTTTGATCCAGCTTGTATTCATGGCTGTTTGATCCAGCTTGTATTCATGGCTGTTTGATCCAGCTTGTATTCATGGCTGTTTGATCCAGCTTGTATTCATGACTGCTTGATCCAGCTTTAAGTATTCATGACTGTTTGATCCAGCTTTAAGGGTTTTAATTTTAATCTTGTATTCATGGCTGTTTGATCCAGCTTTAAGGGTTTTAATTTTAATCTTGTATTCATGGCTGTTTGATCCAGCTTTAAGGGTTTTAATTTGAATCTTGTATTCATGGCTGTTTGATCCAGCTTTAAGGGTTTTAATTTGAATCTTGTATTCATGGCTGTTTGATCCAGCTTTAAGGGTTTTAATTTGAATCTTGTATTCATGGCTGTTTGATCCAGCTTTAAGGGTTTTAATTTTAATCTTGTATTCATGGCTGTTAGGTCCAGCTTTAACGGTTTTGATAATATATTTCTTAAATTAAATTGTATCTTCTCAGTAGTCACACGTTTTGGAGGAATTACTGTGTTTTATTGAATTAGTATTAGTAACTGCATAAAGGGTCGGATGTTTCGCATGCGCGTAGAAGATAGTACGTTGATAATGATGATAGAAGATATCGTTCCGAAAATCACTGCAGAATTTACTTTAGGATGACCATGACGACTGCTTCACATTGATCATCCGCTGATTTCATCTTTTTTTATCGATACATTAATTTGCATTTCATAATTTGTATTTCACAAGTCGTGTTGCCCAGATCAGGTTGGGTCGGTCGCCTTGGTATCTCGCAGGGTAATGGAATTTATTTAAACTACCTTGGCACCATACAGTGTGTCGATGTGCCGTTAAACACCAAACAAGCAAACAAAACCGTTGACGGTTGTTAAGTCTAGTGGTTGCAAGTGCAATGGGGTCAATATAATGAATTGCTTTTATGCAGACACTATAACATGGATTGGCAAATATCAATTTTTGTATCACAAAATTGAACAATAGCGGTTGCAACTTTAATATCAATACAATCAAGCAACCAAAAGTGTTCGCGTAAGGCAATTCCACACCCAGCATACAAACTTGCTTAAATTGTCAACGACAGAATGTAAACCAGCACTAGAGCCAATCCACAGTATCATGCAATGGACAAATAACAATGAAAAGGGTACAAGATACATATACGATCGGAGGTACGAATCTTCGTCTTAAGGTTTAGATTTGTCCTCTGCTCCTGAAATTTTTACAACACGTAAAACTGCGGGTTTCCCTTGGAGTCGGTTTACCCCCCCCCCCCCCTCTACCCCACATTCAACACTACCACTTGCAAATAAGCGATTTAGTATACAGGGCGTGCTTACAAATTCTTACAATTGCCATGTAAAATGTTAGTATAAGTATTGAGAAGGTACTTATTGAAGGTAGCAATTAAAATTAATATTATTTATTTATGAACGCTACAAATGCACTTTGCAATTACTATAGTTAATGATCATTGTGGTAGAAATGTGTCAGATTGTGAAGGATTTTGGGATGCTACTAACCGGTTATGACCCAGATACTTGGATCTGTAGGCGGACAGAGAACAGTCCCAATAAAATTTACTTTTATGCTTTGCCTGCATAGAGACCACATGATCAACACAATTGTGTTCCATCAGTTCCCTTATTTCTTTTCCCCTTTCTCAGTTCTTTCTTCCTCCTTTTGGCGCACACGTTTGTGCTGTACTTCTACACACATTGATGTGGCTTCTTCGAACGCTGCCTCTGATATGTCAGCTATATAAACTTTCGATTGCAGGAGTATTTGTGGATAGTATGGTAGCAGACAACTGTGTATGTGTGCATGCACTTGGAAATGGTGCGCATTATCTGGGAAATGTTTTGGTATGCCAATCCTTTCTCATGAACCGGGATACAAGGACGGGTAACATTGGGGTATACGTTGAAGAATTTATTTTTTGTTTGTTTCTTTTATAACGTACTTAAATTGCATTGAAACCAAAGGTTCATGACAATGCCGTACCTGTAGAAATACACGTAAAAAGGGTGATTATTTGCTAAGTTACGCTAAGGCCTTTACTCTAGTTATCATATTTTAATCCCATGAAATGTAAGAGGGTCTAATTGATATTATTATATAGACCAGCAATTGCTGTTTCATTTTGAAGACCTTTAAACCAAGGTCAACATACAGCCTTTTTATTACACGCAAATAACGGTGGAGTCACATTTGCACCCAAGGATGCCAAAGGAGATCAATACATATTACAATGTTATATTCACTGACTAATTATCAAGTGATACTTTGGAAACTGTTACTATACATGGCGCGCTTACTGGAACGATGGCGACCATTAGGTACGCGCGCACTACAAATTTAAGGATCTTCCTCCTAATTTACAATAAAATTACTTGAAAAGTGATGAAATTATACTTCAATCCAGACAAGCAGGATACAAATATTTAGGGAAGGCTACTTTGAGGATGCGAAAAGTCTTTAAGCTCAATAGAAAGGCAATTCAGCTATCGGTCAAGTGTCATATGTATCAGTGAAAAAGTGAGAAATCACACCCTATCAACCTGGCATCTTTGTTATCCAGGGGTCTTCGATCTACGCTCCACATATAAAATGGATCGACGACCTTTGGCTTGCGAAGATGTCAACCTGGATGTTGAACGGGAAAAATAAAAGCCCACTGTTCCTGCACTGTGGGGTACGTTTGATTTTTGTACGCCTCCATTTTGATAATATCAAATGAAAAGAAATAAGGAAAGAAAAAAAGAAACATATAAAATAAAAGAAAGAGACAAAAACAAAACTGATGTGTAGATCTAATCGGGTACTGCATTGCAAAGTTTCAGATCGTTGAAAAGTATTTTCTCCAATGAGTATCCCGTTTCACGCTGTTCTTTTTATATTTTAATTATTTTTCAATTATTGATTAAAAAAGAAAAAAGTGATTGTATCCTTCATTTCAATGCAAAGTTCCACTCACGTTCGCCGGCCCCATCCCCGCCACGCGATATTGTGCATTTACTGAACAAAGTAAAGAACTGCCTGATATTTACAATCACGTCGAATACCCTACGTAGTAGGAGGTACAGATAAGGGCTACACTTTAAGGTCCTGAATATATGGACTTGTATAAGCATAGCAAAATTATTTATGTTTACAACTGACCTTTGCGTTTGGATATTTTAGTTTAAAATGATGACAATTAAATTTTTTAACAAATATTTAAACTTTTTATTCAATTTTAGCAATATAGGCCTGAACTAGATATATGGACAATGTTCTTGTTTATATATCCTTTGTCTTTATTAAAATTCAATTTTCTTTGAAAACATTTTTTTTCTGTTTAAAATATATATAAATAACAATTCAGAATTAAATCGATTGGTGTTGCTTCTGGTGGCATATTATGTAATATGTTATTTTGTTTTATTTATTATTCCCGACATAGGTTGGTCATCGGTCAGATAGCCATCTCATGCCAGTCGTACAAAAAAGTAAAAATATATATGACACAAATAATGGGTCATAGACATGAATAAATGATAACGATATATGACACAAATAATGTGTCATAGATATACATGATTAAGATATATGACACAAATAATGTATCATAGACATGAATATATGATAAAGATACAATATAAAAACTACTTTTTCCAAAGAGAGAGAGAGAGAGAAAAGAGAGAAAAAGAAATAGAAAGAGATGCTGTGTACAAGAAATGTACTAACATGTTGAAAACATAGCCTAGCTACATAAATTAAGATTATACTTATATTGCACTACACATTCCACTTTTCGTTTAATTTATCCCACTAACAACATTTTGAAGCAATATATTTCTCTGTTTTATAAATCGAATATATCTTAATTTTAAATTAATAAAAATACAAATGATGTTGATTTATTTTATACCTTTATATGTACTGCGTAACACAGAGATGTAAAAATTCAAGGACAAATCTGCTTTACTCGAATCTAATATTTTAAGCAGTATTTCGTAACAGATCAAATTTTGGCTTTGTATATTTGTACACTTGGTCTCTATCAACCGAAAAATATCCCCCAAAAGTTGGTCACATCTGGACAGAGCCAAAATAGATGCTTGAGGTTTTCGGGATCTCCTTTAAGAACATTTATAATGTTCAGAGATACCAATTTAAGTCAGTAATGTGTTTGTAAACAAAATTCTTTTTAAAGTATACTATTTCCAGCAGCCTTATTCTTATTGTTAAACCATAACACTTTTTTAAGAAAATTTATAATTGGTACATACTCTAACATTTTACGGTACAAAGAATCAAAGTCTTAAACACAGAATGACAAAAAGAATTTTAATTCATGCAAATTTATTTTGACAAAGTCCACACCAACATGTGTAAACTTAACTCTTTTGGCCATTCAACGCTAAACAAATTCATTCATTTTTTATTTTCAGAATTTAAAAAGTCTTCTAATACATGAAAAATGTTTAAAGTATGTACAAAAAAGTATATATCACTCATGCGTAGTCCACCATAGGAATAATCTTTCACAAAAATGCTCCTCCTAATTCTATCCTTTAATTCATTCCAAAACATACTTAAAAAGAGGAATTAAGCTCCTTTAATATTTTTTCTGCATGATCTGGAAAGACAACAACAGATAATTAAATTCTGACATTGCCAATGTTTCTAAAACAGTCATTTTTCAAAAAGGTGTTAGATTTCTATTTTTTTGTTGTTGATCATTTCATAAGCAAATTCCTAATATCTCCTAATTTAGAATTATCATTACTTTTTAGATCATTTCATAAGCAAATTGCTAATATCTCCTAATTTAGAATTATAATTACTTTCAGCAAGATAACTTTTACCCTAATACTGTGAATAAACCTTAATCCCAGTTAAGATTAATTTTGAGGCAAACTCGTAAATTATCCAGTCCTGAAATTAAAATGTAAAATCTACATATGTAATCAGATATCGTAATTAGATCTGTAACACAATAATACAATTAAATTCTGCAAACACGTTAAAGGCCTGTAAGTTTCTTTGATATATAACCAAGGGCGTTTGTAGGGGTGGGGGAGAAGATAGACTGGTTGAGTAACTTTGAGTATTAGGAAATGTTTTCTTGTGCAGGAGGGGCATTGGATAGCTTGCGTAAGAAACTAACTCTTTGCTTGTAATTAAACGTAGAGCACACTCAATACAGTTTGCTCATCTAGACATCAACAACTAACTAAATTTATTGAGTGCCCCCTTACTCGCTGTCTCTGAATTGGTGTAGGTTGCAAAAAAGAAAAAAAAAAAAAAATGGCCGACGGACGGATCTACGGACGGTTAGACGCATGCAGGCCAGAACATATCGATGGACACTATTGACCAAAATATATCAGTAAAAGTGCGGATATAGCAATTTTATCTCTTATATTTCCCGGTGAAGTCATCTTCAAAGAAATATTGTGCTGTTTGATCAAAAGTTGTAAGTGAGCCCTGGTAATTCACTTAGTAGTGCGTCGGACTCATAATCCATGGGTCGAAGGTTAGATACCCGCCAGAGCCAGCCTGGGTCGGCTGCCTCCGTGTCACCTTGGGAAAGACACTGCTCCAACGTTCTCGGCATCATATGGCCAATAATGTCCTAAGAGTACCGTTAAACAAACCAAATAACCCCTCCCCTCCAACCTCGCCGCCTTCAACAATAAAACCCAAAGAAACAAACATCAAAGCAAATCAATACAAAACAACAACAACTATATATATATATATATATATATATATATATATATATATATATATATATATATATATATATATATATATATATATATATCGTCCAACGGCCAGTTGTCGTGGGGCTCCTTCAATCGTGCGCCATGTTTATCGCGATCTAACGCGCTTGTTTCGAGATAATGACGTCATCAGCTTTACCAGCGTTCTTAAAGAGTGACCGGAATGAATTGAACAGTAAAATCAGACAAAATGAGATTTTAACAGGTAATTTCATGTAATTTAAAAAAATCATAATGAAAATCTATGTTTTCACTAATGTCTTTTTTATGTCAGACATTTTGGCCTTTAATTTTCTATTGTATGCTAAAGATAGCGTCGCCGATCACATGTTGACTTTGTTTACATATTTTGAACACTCTAATCCACTTTGGGAATTTTTACAACTGGATAGCCAATGTAAATATTTGGTTTTAATCATGTTGAGTTCTTATACAGCGTAAAATTTTTTTCACTCGAAATGTATATTGACTACTGACTTTTTCGTTTCAGTATTATTTCATAATAAGCATATATTCCACATCAACAGAAATTAAATCTATTATAATAAGATGTGTATCCATTCATCACTGTCTATTTTTAAATTTCTCTCTCCCTCTGTCTCTCTGTATGTCTGTCTGTCTCTCAGTCTATTGAGTCATGTATAGTAAAGAACAAGCAAGCAGTAATGTAAGTGCACAAACTGCATATAGAATTAACGGAACAAAATTATTCATTTTTTAATTTAATTTTTTTTAATTTCAAAAACACGTAGACGATATAAACTAATAATATCCATACCTTGGTATAACTGGCACGGTCCGGTTATATTCCACGTGACTTTTTAGTGAGTGTCACGAACCATGGACGTCACTTCCGGAAATAAGTAAACTTACACACGCTCGGAAAAACGGTAATTCTGAATTAATGTACATGAATGCCAAAACTTTTTCACACTGATTAAATGAAGTAGATATAGTTGAACACTTTTTATGTTTTTTTTGTGTGAATAGATGATCATAATATTATAACGAACGCGTTAATATTCACGTTAAGTGAACGAAAGGTGGTTACTCGAGGATATATATATATATATATATATATATATATATATATATATATATATATAGAGAGAGAGAGAGAGGGAGAGAGAGAGAGAGAGAGAGAGAGAGAGAGAGCGAGAGAGAAAGAGAATAGGAATTATAAAAAAAAAACCCACAAACGCCATTAAATTGGTGCGACTAGTTTCGCATTTCCTGTATGCTTCTTCAGGCACAAAATATTTTGAAAGAAACCGATGACGTCTACATATTTATAAACTATTACGTCATTGTCATATCGTCATAAATGACATGCATTATCATAACAATCATAACAATCTCATTTGTTTATCGGGATCAGAATGATACACGAGTTACACGAGTCTCTAATTAAAATTGAATCAGTGACCCCAAATCACAATATAGAGACAAACAGTCACACATACAATTATATATCTATAAATTATATATATATATGTATATATATATATATGTATGTATGTATGTATGTATGTATGTATGTATGTATGTATGTATGTATGTATGTATGTATGTATGTATGTATGTATGTATGTATGTATGTATGTATTGTTATGTATGTATGTATGTATGTATGTATGTATGTATGTATGTATGTATGTATGTATGTATGTATGTATGTATGTATGTATGTATGTATGTATTGTTACGACTAGGGGTAATGTAACAAACGAAATTACTCAAACAAGCTTTCAAGATTTAAAATACAAATATTTAATTTCCTTAAATATTAAAATATTTCAACAAACAATAAAAGAGAAAGAATTAAAAATAACTTTCAGTATAGAATATCCTTAAAAGTCCTAAATTGTTCTAAAGTTCACTGATCCGGATGTTAATCCAAATATTCCGAATGAAGTAGTTTCCGAATGAAACCTTTGCTGTACTGATGTGTTAATAAAAATTAAGTATATCCAAATTTTTTAAATTCCAAATAGTCCTTGTGAATATGGAATAACACAAGTTCTAGAAATGTTTCCGATAATTCCACGGAGCTGTATAATTATTAGAGTTTAAGATGCAGTACTGAATCCTAAATGCACTGTGTGCTGATATATATCACAAAAGTAGAATATCCCCACAGCAAAAGAACTAAATTCGTTTATGACCTCTCAATTCAGTGTAGATATGAAGAATGCCAGAATGCTGCTATAAATCCTATTATATAGCTTCTTACTGCGCAAAACAGAATAAGGAAAAACCAATTTAACTGTATTGCGACTTAAAAACAATTTTATCCTTCTAGAAAATGACCTTCCGCAAACCAATTAGAAATTCGGTTATGCGTGACATCGCTAAGTACTTTTACACTAACGTTTTTTTAACAGTCAATAACGTATTGACTCTGAAGAATCATACAATCTAGGTCAGAAGTTCATAACCTCACGCGCTAAATCACTTGATATACTAATGTTACAAGCGACAATTCTTCCCACGACCTAATGAACTGAGTCACATTGAAATACCGTATATGTACTTTCTGCAAGGCGACAGCTGTTAGACTATTATGCAGAGATCATAAATCCATGCCATTATTTTAAAACGAAATAATACATAATTCCGTAACAGTATGTATGTATGTATACAACATAGCAATTGTTTTATTAAAATTTTATAATTTTGATATGATGCTTTAGTATTAGGCCCATTGGGATTCAAAGAATCTAACCGATGAATCCAGTAACTTTCTTTAATCAGTCTGTTCATTTCTCCATGCACAATATCGATTGGCATGAAAGAAAAATCAGGGAAAGAGTTATTATTTGTATTAAAATGTATCGATACATTAGAGGAGAACTGTATCGATACATTAGAGGAGAACTGAGGATCCACACACTTTTTTATATGAAAGCGGTGATTATTCATTCCCTTAGAAACTTGTTGAAGTGTTTGTCCAACATATTGCATGTTACATTTTTTACAGGTTATCAAATATATTATACCAGTATATATGCATTCAGTGTTATATATATATATATATATATATATATATATATATATATATATATATATATATATATATATATATATATATATATATATCTCTAATGGAGAGGATAATAATTTTATTATTGCTTTCCTTTATTTTAGGTTGGAAAAAATTATAAGTGACATCCGACGATAAAAAATAAGGGACTTTTATGTCTTCAACAAGAAAACGAGCAATTTGTTTTTACACGGCGCTTTGAATATGATATGAAAATTTTTTTTTTTTTTTTTTACTTTACTACAGTCAGTACACATCATGAAGACAGTGAACGCTATCCCCTCCGATATAATAACCTTTACAAATCCTAAAGTTAGGTCCCTAAATAATACTGTTGAAATTAATAAACAACTCCGTAGTAAAATGTGAAATATTTCTGCCCCCGAACTCAGATCTGTGGTATTTATTCTGAGAATTAGGCCACAATTACAACACCTACTGTACGTTTTGTAAACACAACACGTTACTATTTACATGTATAAATTGTTGAAACATGTATCTTAGATTTACTTTGTAGTAGAGCAAACATATTTGTTTTGCTTCAAGATTCAACGCATGTCCAAATACAACATAAGCATCGTTTCTTTTCATTTTATTCAAGTATTATTGATTCTTGGGGGGGGGGGGGGGATCGGGCATAACACAGATCACTGACAACATTCATCACAGCGCCGACCTCTGAGGTCCCATTTGCCCCAAAAACCATGTGAGAAGTACAAACAATTATATACTTCTATCAATGGGATTTATAGTTTGGGGGGCTTGAATCGAAAGGTGAAACCGAACTTTTTTTCCTTATTCGATTAATAGTGAGAATTAGATGTAGACTGTAAAGATTGTGACTCTCCTTCTATGTCTAATAGATCATATAAACAAATTAGGACTCGGGATGTTTTCAGGGCCAAATTCTGAGTTTTGGCTTTATATATATATATATATATATATATATATATATATATATATATATATATATATATATATATATATATATATATATATATATATATATATATATATATAATTTACAAGAAAAGACGTGTCATAACTGTATGAACCATATTCCTGCTTTTGTCAAGATTTTGCTTTATTTTAATATGAAAAATACAGATATGCTACGTTTCAATTATACCAGCATGCATTTTTATTTCAGGAATGCCATACATCAGGAATCACGGTACTAATTATATGGACGAATGGGAACCAGTCTAGTAATGGGTGAAGATAAAAATAGAGTATATATAGGTTTGACTGGCCATGATTGGTTGATAATGAAAAGTGAAATCTTAGGGAAAAAAATATTTTGAGGGCTTATCCTATTTGCAACTGAAAAAAGTAGTGACAATATTTTACTGATGGAATTTCAGTCCTAAAACAGACTTGACTTTGGTACACTCATTACTGAAATTAGCACCTAATTTTTTAGGTGCGGAATTGAAAACACATGTTTCAAACACATGCAGATAAGAACAATGCCACGGTTCCTATGGTTTCATGTACAAAGAAGCTTGCTTTAAGGATGGGTCTATACTGAGAAATATAGGTTTTATCATGAGCATTCCGAAATTTAAAGTTATTTAATTTTTAATATCTTGGTGTTTCCATAGGTTTACTATGAGAAATTGAATTAGTACCGTGAGTCCTGCGTTGACATGTGCGGTTTAATGACAATACTGGAACCAACCGTTGTGATATATGAACCAGCATGCAGTTCCTCTTTGTTCAACCCTGAGTAGTACAGGATGGATACAAAAAGTGGCAAGCAAATTAATTTGGTCGTACGGAAAATTGGCAAGCAAATTAATTTGGTCGTACGGTCCATCTTTTCGGCTTTAAGAAAGCGAACCCTTGCTCACAAAAGGAGTTGCACAAGGAAAACATTAAGGACATTACTTTCATTGTTGACCCTGTGAATGAATCCCAAATTATATAAATGGTGGCCCTAAACAAAACAAACCTGAACAAGGGATGGGGTCAAACATTTGAGCCTCTTACAATATCTCTTGACATTATTCTTGCCCATCAAAAACTTGCTTCAATACGTAAATGACTGCGAGGTCCTTGCAAATTAAGATACAGGTTTGGGGTCATATCACCATGTATGGTACAGTAACCTCTCGGTCCCAGTAGCAAGGTATGCCGATCTTCTCTATATATCTCCGCTATCTCCTTCATGGCATACAGCTGACATAGGAAGGTTTATATCTTATCAAGCAGAGGCTGACACAATATTAAATGAATTAATTAATTCGATTCCACTAGCTCTGAAACAAAGTAAAGAGTGAAATAATAGACGCGAACTTCTTTTAAAAGAGGTTGAATTAAATACTATCTCTAAAAAGACATATAACCCATATGCAAAGCTTTATTGGTCACCTGATGTCCATGAAAGAACTAGACTGTTTAGAAGGATATGGATTAAAAATGGAAGGTTCAGTGGCTTATTGTCTGTCAGCTACAAACAAAACAAGGATGCCAATAGAGAATGTATGAAAATTTACGAGCAAGCTATTACTTCATAAGAAGAAAGTATGTTTACTGATTTAGACGAAGCAGCAGTGTTGGATATTAGACTTTCGGAAAACTATGTAATAAGCAACATAATAGGGGTAGAAACTCTAAAAGCTGCTTTGAACTAAAATTTGATGGAGAAATAGCATGCACTCTACGGGAGATAGCTAACTTATTTGCTAAATACTTTAAATATCTATACACCTCAGAGAATAGGTAATTCTCTAGCTAAACAGAGAATACAAATTTATCTTAAATACCCCGTTTTTAATGAAAACTTTACTTTTACTGAAAAAACATAATCCATCAAACAACTTATATTACGTAAAGCGCCGGGGATAGGTAGTGTTCAGAAATTGGGCCTTTTTGTACCACTCTACAAAGGCTGAGGAAAGTGTAAAATGATCCTGCGGCTACATCGCTGTATCTTTACTACCTGCTTTGTACAAATTATTTGAAAAATGTATATATAATAGATTAATACATGGTACAAAATGTATATATAATAGATTAATACATGGTACAAAATGTATATATACTAGATTAATACATGGTACAAAATGTATATATAATAGATTAATACATGGTACAAAATGAAACTACAGAATTTTCGAAATACTCAACAGCAGGGTTTCCCCAAAAAGACTGAGTTGCATCACGGCATCTTTAACTTACATTTGTTTTAGACATAAGGAAAACGTTTGTATGGCATGACGGACTTTTTGACATAAGGAAAGCGTTTGATATTGCATGGCATGGGATATTTTTGGATATAAGGAAAGCGTTTGACCTTGTATGGAATGAACGATTTTTAAACATAAGGAAAGCGTTTGATATTGCATGGCATGAGGGGCTTTTAGACATAATGAAAGCGTTTGATATTGCATGGCATGAGGGGCTTTTAAACATAAGGAAAGCGTTTGATATTGCATGGCATGAGGGTCTTTTAAACATAAGGAAAGCGGTTGATATTGTATGGCATGAGGGGCTTTTAGCCATAAGGAAAGCGTTTGATATTGCATGGCATGAGGGGCTTTTAAACATAAGGAAAGCGTTTGATATTGCATGGGATGAGGGGCTTTTAGCCATAAGGAAAGCGTTTGATATTGCATGGCATGACGGACTTTTAGACATAAGGAAAGCGTTTGATATTGTATGGCATGAGGGACTTTTCATAAAGCTTTCCCTATAAAGCAAACTGTCAAACTCTTACTGTAATTAAGAATCATACTCTAATATATATTGCCCTGTTGCTATAAGTGGCACTAAATTTGAACCTATACCAATCAGACAAGGTGTTTGCAGGGAACGCTGCTTTAAAAGAGAATCTAGTGTGCGCTAGTTATATGAGACACGGCTATATAGTGTAATTAGAAATAGGTGACAATAAATTCCTCTGCGAATCTAGCTCCTGGATTCAGGCATACACAATGCAGTATATTATTATGGATAATTTATCCAGATGTTTCCACCAGTAGTCGAACAACACTCTGAATTTGTGTCCGAAGTAGATACATTTCCAGTGAAAATGGCAAGTGTAAAAATTTCAAACATTGGGTACATAGCATAGCAGAAAGATAACTGCCTTGTAAATGTCGAATTCCCGCGAATTATGCTATTGGCAAACGTCACCTTAATATCATACACATTAAATTTAGACATGTAGTCCCTTCAAGTCTGACCGTTGCAAAGTGAACTTAGTTAACTCTCCCATGTGTGCATGTGGTGATAATGATAATGTTGAACAATATTTTTTCTATTGTCCCATTATTTAATACTCACAGATTCTGTCTCTTTCGCTCTATCTTTCAACTCACTCCTTATGTAACGCTAGATTTATTATTGAAAGGTGACGTGGAACTAAATAACGGAACAAACGAATTTAGTACTTTAAACTATATTATGAGTACTTAATTTATTAAATATTCGAAATGGACAATCGTGTAATGTCCTCTCTCTCTCTCTCTCTCTCTCACACACACACACACACCACCACCACCACCAATTAATTGCTGATTTATTCAATTATATACGTATATTTTTCTTTTGTTTTGCTTTGAAATGTTATATGTTTAATAATACATCCAATTTTGACCTGGTTTTCAAATGTGCTCATTTGTGTAGGTGTGAGTGTAAAAATGCTTGTCATATTTGGATAATGCTTGTCATATTTGGATAATGCTTGTCATATTTGGATAATGCTTTGTATGTTCTAGTAAAGGACCTTGATAAGTTAGTTAACTCGCGTCCAGTTCCATATTGTTCACTGCGAATTCTACTAGTATTGTTTCTTCCGCTAAGAATTACGAGGTGATCTCTGAACATAATGTTAGGTATCCAGTAGCCTATCACATTTCAAAATGATTCCAAAATATTGCTTAAAAGTGTTAAATGTGAACTGTCAATAGATTAGTTTTTAAAAAAACAAACGCTGATATGTTTGTGATTTTAACACCATTTTTCAGTACATGATAGGCTATACATGGAGGCCAGTATATTTGGTGGAGGAAGAACCCGGGTAAACCCCGGGAAGAATCACTGACCCACGGAAAACTACTTTTCTGATGTGGAGCGACGCTATGTTCAAAGATGATCACTTTAAACGGCACGGCTTTGAAAAAAATAAATAAATCGTGAGTGTATAGATCGAAATGGACTCTGATGAGATCTTTGTACAGCGTGCACATAGCGTCGTTCCACATCAGAAAAGAATAGTCAACATCAGGAAGAATCCAAATCCACAAATCTTTCATCAACCGATTATAGCAGCATTAATATCGAGTGCTAATTGTTTTAGACAGATTACTGTTTTTCATGCACTATAATATTTTTAGGAAGGGTAAAATGCAGACTTATTCAAAACATGTGAATTACTTTAACTAACGGATCTATTGGTTTATTTGGACGAGTAGAATCCATCTATTTTAGAATTGAAGAGAAAGTTATTTACTAACTAATAAGATTTTAGTGGACTTTGGGAGAGTCCCGATTTCTTCCTCCTAAGTGTGTGTCGTTTAATATGTTTATTTAACATTACTTTTCATTTTTCTTTTAAAATGTACTGTGTACAACAGATATATTTTATCAAACGGAAACTCATCGACCAAAGGAAGAACAATCTTATCAATATGGAATAAGATCCCTTTGATGATGCTGTGAAGAAATAAACAGTTTGAATACAAATATTTAGTTCACTCTTTCAGAAATCTTATTAAAATAAAAAAATTAAATCTTTTTTTTAAAAAATTGACATAAAACACAAACATTTTACAGCCAATGGAGTCATATGACTCACTTATTGGTGGAGACTCGTTGTGTAAAATTATAAATTATTATTTTGATGACTGTTATGGAGTTTTTAAGGACAACCTGATTAGGACATTCAACAAGGGACAGCAAAATTCTATGCTTCTACCTGCAGTTGTTTGGATTACCTCCCATTATCCATTTAGATTGTTTTGTGTATATACGTCCTGCGCAAAGGAAGTCTTGTCATAATACTAGGGCTATCAAGATTGATCTAAATGGCGTCACAGGTCCACAGTAGTGGATGGCAAAAGACATGGAAACCGTGAAGTGCAGTGATAAAGTAAACTCAATAAATTGCAAACACAAGCAAACAAACAACCTTCCCCACCCCACCCTCCAAAAAAACAAAACAACAACAGCAAAAACAAACAAACAAACAAACAAAGAAAAAAAAAAAAAAAAAAACAAAGAAAAAAAAAAAAAAACCCAACAAAAACCATACAATTTTCAAATATGTTTTTATTATGTTGTCAAATAAAACTACTCATAAATGTAAGTACTTTTAACTCTTGTCTACAGTGAGTGTATGTTATCCTGCCACCCAGTGGATAATCCAAACGACAAATCAAGTGACAATGTTACGTAGTGCCTTATCAGTCTAGCTGTCTGTCTGTGTGTGTCTCTGTCTGTCTGCCTGTTTATCTGTTTACATGTACTATCAGTGCACGTGTGTATCTGGTCGAGTGTATGACATTAGGCGCTGTCAGCCTTAAATCACCTCAAATGTAAACATAATATTTATTTTGACAACGACTCACTATATATACAGTAACATAATCACAGGTGTATGATGACTGTCAGACGATCAATAAATGAACACAAATATGGGTCACCACACTTGTGTATACATTCCTACACGTTTCAAGTCGGCTTTCAAATGAAATTACTTAGAATGAGGCGGTTAAGTACCTGTAAGTTTTAATACTAACTAATACTCTATATTGCCTAGAACAGGATTCGTAACACATGGACACACACTGTGACTGAACAATTCATATTACAGGTACATCTGACTGTCAAGAAATTAAACGTTATCGATGGAAAATGAGCATATATCGTCTAAACACTTAGTAGGGTCAACACATTGTATATATCATTTAAACACTTAGTAGGGTCAATACATTTTATATATCATGTAAACACTTACTAGGGTCAGTACATTTTATATATCATTTAAACACTTAGTAGGGTCAATACATTTTATATATCATTTAAACACTTAGTAGGGTCAATACATTTTATATATCATTTAAACACTTAGTAGGGTCAGTACATTTTATATATCATTTAAACACTTAGTAGGGTCAGTACATTTTATATATCATTTAAACACTTAGTAGGTTCAATACATTTTACAGTAAAGATATCTAACACATGATATTGTTATTCTTAATCATTCGTTACGTAATCAGCATGCATGTTTACAAAAATTACCACAGAGATGATCATACTTTGTAACTAGAGGTTTTAAAACCACGTTCATTGGCTGTTCAAGAGTGGGTTCCGGTAATGGGGGAGGAGGGCGGGAGGGGGGAATGGGTGTGGTGAAGCCGAATCTCCCTTTTCCAGTTAAAATACTACAACTTTCTATGAAATTTAAAAACAAATAAATGTCCTATTTATGCCAAATTAACCATGTCTATCTCAAAATCCAACCCTCGTAAGAAACAATAAATTCATGGACCAGACTTTGACTAGAGACATCTATCGTAGTATGTTTGCACCCATTCAAGGTTGTCATAATTGCGAGAGAGATAGTTGTTGGGCAGGTTTCATGAATTTACTTTGCGTATTTTGAGTCTAGTTAGAGTGATATTGTTCATTTTCCAGCAATTACTGCGAATTCGATATTTCACAACAGGAGTGCAGGGGTTGTGCCGTCGAGGATATCTGTTCATGTAGTGTTAAGAATGAAACCTGTTTTATATTTTTTTTACTGTTTGATTTGGCGGGGTGGGGGTGGACTACCTACATTAATTTCCATTAATTTCAGTTATTGGAATTTTGAATTGCGGTTTTTTGTCGAAATTACAAACAATCAAGGCTGCCACGCTGAGATAATATTGTATATTCGTCGTGTATAAAGGAAATGACCGTGCGTCCGGGAAGGGTATAGAGCAGGGTTGTCCAACCTTTTCGCGTGAGGAGCCACATTCCAATCTTTCTTCTCACTCACGGGGCCGTTTATAAACTTGGTCTACGTTTTCCACTGCCAGTCGTCACAAATTACAAAAGGATGTCGGGGCGGATAGAAACCTTTGGCGGGCCGGATTCTGGTTTGCGGGCAGCAGCAGGGGGGGGGGGGGGGAACCGACCAAATTTGTGGCGACCTCATTTTGGGAAATCGACGCTTCTACAAAAATGGTCGATTTGAGAAGCAGGGAGGGTGAACCGATCTTATTTTGGGAAATCGACGCTTCAACAAAAAATGGTCGATTTGTGAAATCGAGACTTCTATCAAAAACAGGGAACTGAAAAAAAGAAGCTCACCCAGCGTGCAGGTAAACCTAGTAGGATTACTCAGCGATGAGATATGTAATTGAAATCGGCATTTTATTAATAATAATGAGTGATTCTGCGCTAACCATGGAATCTCATACAGCTAAACTGGCACGACAACGACTAGATGCGATTAAGAAATATCTTCCTGTTCGTGATTCTGTCAAACAGCAACTACAACAACGTCAGGAAGCTCAAGTGGAATTTACAGAGGGTACAGAGCAGTTATTTAAACCAATTGTCGAACCAACCAAAAAAATTGTTGCAGCAACTGAGGCAACACGAAAAACTCTTGAGACATTACCCGCTGACATTGCTGGTCGTTTTCAACCCCAACCTGAAGTTCAGCCACCGCCAAAAGTGAAAATTAACACAATAGATAAATTTATTGAGGAAGGTATTGACGCTATCAGGGATCCAAAAAAAATAATTAATATTGCTGCGTTTGGGTGGGTTGATAGGGGCAGATATGTAAAACCTGAATATCTTAAAACTCTAAAATCTACCGATTGGGTTAAAGATGTATATCACGTTTCATCTGGTATACAGCAAATCAGGTCTCCGGAAAATATCAGGGATTTGAACATCTTCGCCAAAGCAGTAGATGAATATGAAGCAAAAATATTACAAGAGAGGAGAACAAAACAAGAGGAATGGGAGCGTGAACTTGAAAAAACAACAAAGGAAAGGAAAAAAACGGGCGTAAAAACTCGATCTGAAAAAAAGAGAGAAACAAAAGCTAGGTCAAGAAAAAGTCAGTCTGATCCGGAACCATGTTTGGAATCACATGACGAATCGCCACCTTATGTTGAGGAAGAAGAAGACCACGATCTGACACTTGACAGATTACATCCTACGGAGGGAAAGGGTTACAAGATAACTCGTAGGAAACAAAAACGTCTAGACAACGACAATAATCGCGATCATCGACTCTGTCCCGATAACGTTCTTGCTGATGTTGATCGACTAGAGATTCTGATTGGTGGAAGACGAGCCGGCAACAATTCCCCTGAAATTATTAACGAAGCAGCTGCGATATGCCAGCGATTATTCACAGGTGGTATCATGGATATTAACGTTTATCGGGTATTGATCGACGAAATTACTGACGATTACTACAGCGATTACGAGTAAGTCCGTAGTCACAATTAGATCCGCGGTGATAAAAAATAACATGATCATACACAATGCTCAACGTGGACCAATCATGGTTAGGGTGATAAACTCACGATCGCCAGTATATAAAGCTACTTACGGAGATGGACTTGGTGATGTTGTTCAAGGACTATTTAGAAATGTTGCTCCAAAAGCGATCCCGATTGCAAAACAACTAGGAATGAAGCTATCGATGTTGTTCGTGATAAGTGTATTGGCGTTGTTGGTGATGTTGCTGGTAAAGCATTCTCAGCAATCAGAGACAGACTTACACGATTAATACGACGAAGACCGCAACTACCCAGCACCGAGGTAATGCCAGCAGCTGTCAGTAAAGTAATAAACCAAGTTGCAAATGCGCGATTGAAAGAATTAGCCGGAAATGCGAGTATTTCTAACGCTGAATCTCAGAATGTCACTGCGAATTTGATAGCGGGTAGTGGTCTAACTCATCGTCGATATTAGACAACTGTGATTATAATAAAATGTTCAAGCGTATATCTGATCCTGCATTTGACATGGACGCACCTATCCTCAAAGACGAATCTGTACGTGACCATCAGTATTATTCTTACGAAGCACGAGAAGCAAACCAACGCGGGAGAATTGAATTACAAGTCCAAGATACATCTAGATATTTTTTACCCGCGGAGGCATTCATTGAAGTTCAGGGTAGACTTTTGAAAAACGATGATACTGCATATGCAGCAGGTGTGCAATGTGGGTTTGTTAACAATGGTATTATGGCATTATTCAATAGTGCACGATACATCATTGACGGTAGAGAGATCGAGGTGTGCCACGACAATATTGACATTGCCACAACAATTATCGGGTTGGCCAGATACAGCGATGATTATTCACGGTCTGCTGGTCCATTACTGACCACCCCGATCATAGGTCATTTCTCAAGGTACAAGTAACACGGGATATCGCCGCTGCTGATCTTCAACCAGATGGAATGATAGCTAGACCTGCGGCTGCTTTTTCGGTACTAAAGGATGCTAATCTAGATTTCAATTTAGGATTCGCAGCACGTAAAAATCAAATTAACTCTGATGTGAGATTTAGTTGTGCAATTCCATTATCGCATATCTTCGGTTTCTGTAGGAATGTTAGAAAGGTTATATTCGGAGCCAAACATACAATCGCACTGGTGAGAAGGGGCGCTGACAATGATGCAATATGGCGTTCCGCTGCTGCTGATGCTGGTAAAATAACATTGACAAGACTCGCATTGTGGATGCCAACGATGACACCGTCAATTACCGAAGAACAACGACTGCTCTCATTCATGGATCGCGGTGGTAAATCAACATTGTCGTGGCTGACGATGACCACAGACTCAATCACGAGTACAACTGTTGGTACCTTCGCATGGCAGATCGCATCACAACAGGGAGTTTCAGCACCACGGCATATATTCATAGCTTTTCAGGATTCCAGGCGAGTTGATTCCCAGGTACACAACTCGATGGTGTTTGACAATATCCAAGTAAGCAAAGTTTCTCTGAGAATAAACGGACATTAGGAACCATCTGAAGAAGTGTTATTGGATTTTGTTAATAATCATGTTGCACGTGCGTATCATCGTTTGATGACATTTATGGGACGTGATCAGAATGTTGATTCTGGTTTGCAGATATCTCAGCGCGATTTTGCAACGCTATATCCGATCTATTACTTCTCACTGGAACATTTGGACTTGTTCAGACAATCAGTCGTTGATATACATTTCCGAGCTCGAGTAGGTGCACTGCCAACTGCTAATACTGCCTACAGAGCCATTGCTGTAATACTATCAGACAAAACAATGCTACTCGAAGGCGTCGGCGGGCGAATGAGAGTCATTGATGCTCCAGTCGAGAACATGTAAAAAAAAAATGCATCGAAAAATCTGCTTGCAGATTCAATTGGTAATTTATAATATCGTATAAATGTCATATCATGATGTTAATGTTACTTTGACACCTGGTCAGATTAAAAAACTGCGATCTGCGGCAAAAAATAAATGTTGAACAACGATATTGCTGAAATCAACGGCCACAGACACCGGCCCAAATAAACTATCATTGATTTAACGTCAGATGAAACGTTTCAACGACGCTAAGAAATCAAAAAAAGGTATACGACTTGATCGCTCCGCAGCTGCGGTCAACGATATGTCAGCAATCGGTGGTATATTTCCACTTCTTGCAGCTATACCAGCATTAATCGCAGCTGCAGCCCCAGCTGTTGCAAAAGCAGCCGCACTTGGCGCTGTTGGGACAGCTGCTGGAATGGCACTAGAAAAGGCAACAGGTCGTGGAATACGACGCAATGACCACGGACGCCGGCGTTCAAAAAGATCCACAAAAAAAAAACCGCGGACCATAAGTGGTCTGGGTCTAAGATTACCAGGAACCTATCTAGGTCGCGGTCTAAGATTACCAGGAACATAATTCCTATGTCTAATTTTGATTTACTTGATGCTGTACAACAATTAAATATTGGAAAGTTCAGAGGTGTTTTCATGCGAGATCAACTACCAAGGCGACCAAACAACGTTGAAACTGGTATCATTAATCTTGATTCCACGAGTGGTCCAGGTACTCATTGGGTTGCTTATGCGATTGATCCATATAGTGTTATCTATTTTGATTCATATGGGCTAGCACCACCAGTAGAATTTTTTAAATACATTCATCCGCGTGTTCCGTGGTATTCAACGTTACCGACACAAACAATAACAGATTTACCAATTTGTGGTCCAGAAGTACTTGCTGTTCTTGAAGCAATATCAAAGTCTCGTAGTCAGTTATCTCGTTCACCACCGCTACATAAAGTCGTACATGAATATACGGCCGGTAAAATCAACCATGCGCGACTGTTAGAAACACGCTCAGGTTTATAATGGTTGATATTTACGGAAGATCCAAACGCAGACCAGGTCCACAAACCACTGATGATTTATCAAAATACGTGACTCACGACGAGGTTGATGATCTTATGAACTTGACCGGGGTCGACTGGGATGAAGTTGTTGTTTTTTAAGATCAAGATGGGCGGCTAAAGACGAGTAATATCAGGTGGGTTGATATTATCCGACGGGTTTTAGGTGCTGGCGCAGACAACATACCTGTATTTACTGATGCCGGAAGAATCAGAGACTCCAGTATATCAATCACAACAATTAGAGATCAGATCAACGAAGTGCGAGCACTCTGCGTTGCTAAAACCGGTGATACAATGACGGGTGAACTCAACATGAACGGAAATCAAATTGTTCTTCTGAGAGAACCAGAATCAGACGATAACGCTGCAACGAAGAAATACGTAGATGAACATGATTCCAGTCATAACACCACACTAGACAAGTTGCGAGCCGAGTATGATAGTCACGTAGGAATGTTTATTAATTTTCGCAGAAACATAAATAAAGTCACTGATGATTTCTTTGGAAATCTCAAGGTGGTCAACGTAAAACTAGCTGATATTCATAGTGATCTTACAAAAATCAAAGCAAACTACGCGGATATATCCGGTGGTCTTCCAGCTGTCATCGAAACTATCAACAAAGTACAAGAGAATCGTGTACATACGGTAAAATCTGGATCAGCAACATGGTCAAAACAAAATAACACTATCAAACATACCGCAGAAGCTACTGGCGTGTACAGCCTCTCAGTGTTTAGCGCTGCGAAATTTAGTATATTTACTACATACCCATGGCGTCATTCAACCGATATATTTCCGGAATCAGTGTCAATTGTGCTAAATTAAAATACCGAGGAAATATTTATATTGGATCCAGAAGATAAAGATTTAAACGCAGCGTTGTACTGGTGGTGTTTGGAATTCGTTGGAGCAACACCACAATTAATTATCTGAATCCGATTTTCCTCTGGAAAATTCAAATTCGTCTTAGACAGATCCGTGTTAGTATAAAATGGCATCGTTGAATGTCCAGGGAATGTCCAGAGGGCATCGTCAGCGTGTAAACACGCCTCACAAGTTTGATCTGGATGATCGTACACAATTTTACAGGTATAATCAAGTAAGTGCATGGCAGGCATCATTGAAAAATATCATCGACGGTTACATGATAAAACAAAAGAAGTATAGTAGACGTATCGTTGTTATTGATAATGTGGTTTACGCGGTATCCGCAGTGGTTGCTGGAACAATGACGTTAATCGGTACGTTGTCAGCGATCTCGATCGCCGCCCCCGCCATCGGAATTGGCGTTACTATTTTCGTCGGCGTATTTGGTGTTCTTAATATTATTGCAAAGCGACTGTCAACCTGTGCGGTTAATAAACTACACGAATATACAACGCTACTATCAAATGCAACGAATGCACATGCGCAGATGTCATCGCTAATATCAAAAAGTTTAAACGATGGAGTTATATCAGATGATGAGTTTAATGCAATCAGTGCTGTTTATCATGACGCGTGGCGGTTATTTAGAATCTGTGTAGATAATAATGACAGCGGCCGCGTCACAGACGCCGCAGGAGATAATAACATTATTAAGACAGATTTCTGATAATACCACTCCGTCGACAACTACGATGATATCAGCGGTGTCAACGCAACCAGAATTTGATATTATTTTTCCTACGCCGATAACTTCCCCGAATCTACCGAGTAAATCGAGTTTAGAGATCGCATTGGCACAATTACGAGTTATTCTATTTACAACTATTTAAAATTATTCTATTTACAACTATTTACAATTATTATATTTACAACTATTTACAATTATTCTATTTACAATAATTTTAATTATCTTAATCTAAGCGTCCGAGGACGTTACATGGATATATACAATGGTAATGATAATATATACAGATGTGGCTGATGTTCGATGAATATATACAATGGTAATGGTAATATATACAGATGTGGCTGATGTTCGATGAATATATACAATGGTAATGGTAATATATACAGATGTGGCTGATGTTCGATGAATATATACAATGGTAATGATAATATATACAGATGTGGCTGATGATACAATGGTAATGGTAATATATACAGATGTGGCTGATGATACAATGGTAATGATAATATATACAGATGTGGCTGATGATACAATGGTAATGATAATATATACAGATGTGGCTGATGATACAATGGTAATGATAATATATACAGATGTGGCTGATGATACAATGGTAATGATAATATATACAGATGTGGCTGATGATACAATGGTAATGATAATATATACAGATGTGGCTGATGTTCGATGAATATATTCAATGGTAATGGATATTTTACCCCAAGCGCGTAAATGATTCGCGTTTGTAGATTCGATATACGCGATCGGCCGTAGATCGATTGAGCAAATCTATTGAAGAACGGTTATACGTACCGAAATTGAATTCTTTCACCGGAGCGTTTCGACCGGGCTGATTTAGTTATATTACTAGCTACAGATCTGACAGCACTTGGTTGAATATTGTAATGTTTTCCAGCGGCGTATAATGACGGAAATTCAGTTTCTTCCCCTGTTTGCGTATTTATTCCAATAACACGTCTGGGGGTGGCACGCCCTCCTTGTGGATTTCGAAGATTCCTTCCATCCGCATTTCGGCCCGTCAAAACATTTTCTTGTTGATTTACAACTCTAAGATTCTCAAGTCTGTTATCAGTTTTAACACCATTAATATGATCTATGACAAGATCTTTACCGATCAAGCCGTTAAAACACTCGTAGATAAATCTATGAGCGTAATATTTTTTGTTCCCACGCGATCGTGTAAACACGCTACGATCGAGATCGCAATGTCTTGGATACCACACATTTATTATGAGGATAACCGATAGGTTTTGTCCGCCCCGCCCGTGCGCTTGTGTAATGTCTGATTACACCAGTGCGGTTTGCCTCATAATCATTAAAAATAGGATGTCTCTGAAAATCTTCGACGTTCATTTGTTCCATTTATATAGTAATATTATTTCTTTAATATATATATCATTCGGGTATAAATCTACCTATGGCGAAATCATCCATCGGATGATCATTCGGGGATTGTCTATTGAGATAATCTTGAGCGTCTTTTATAATATATTCCTGTCGTTTATCGTAGTACTGTTTCAGCGCTCTGTATTTTCTTCCACCGCATGAAACACAAAGCTCGCTTTGGCCTCTAACTCCAACTCCACATTTTATACACGGTTTTGGCCCTGAACTCCCCCGACGCACACTTTGCATGTGATAGGCACAATACTCGTAATAGCAATTTTTTTCGCATGGAATTGCTGATCCAATCATCAACCATTTACAATTACCTTTGCCTCGTAATGTCATTATATAATATTTAAGATAATATTTAATTTAGATATATACTTGCCTTAATTATATAATGAGCAGTAGTACCGATGAGGAGTTTTCGAGATTAGCCATGATTGATAGTATTCCCTGGGACAAGACTGTCCTTGGCAGGTTTGATTTTGACCGATTAATGAATAAACGAGAACGCCCAAGAATACCCTTAGATTTACAATTACACGATTACATAAGCGAGGCCAAGAGGGAGTTTCGTGATGATAGAGCGGTGCACGTTTGGTCGACGTTTCGGATCGATCAAGGCGATATCTCCATCGACGCCATGATGAATGACGCGGGCAGCGACAATTATTGGTTATCTGGACCATCGATATTATTTTAAAATTAAATTTATTACGGCGTCGTCCGATGCTGATGACGGTGACAACGTCACTAAATGGATCATCCGAGATAAACGCGATCCTGTTCGAGAATCAAAACCGGGCCGCGGGCGGCCTAGCGATGTTGTTATACTAGATAGACATTCTAGACCAGGGATGTTAACAGGTATCGACAGGCCGTATTATGAAAGGTCATATCCTGTGACTGCAGTTGTTTATGCGATTTATCCGTTGAACGAGCCTGACATTAATACCCTCGCGCCAATGAAGACTTCCGGGCCGTGTGATACTGTCTTAAACTGTGCAGCTCAGCGAGTAACAGAATACTTCATGAACGCGCTACGAGGAAAAGGATTAACAGATATGCGACTCAAAACAATAGACAAGTGGTCCGAAGGTGTAAAAACGCCGGGAGCGCGGATAGCGGATATTGCCCAGCTAGAAAAGAAACTAAAATTTCCAATAAAAGTTCAAACATTAACCGATGAGATTTTATACGATTCTGGTAAATATAGGACGAAGGGAGCCCCAATGGTGATAATTTACCACAACGCCCACGCGTGGACTACGGGTATAACAAAGTTTCCCCTCGAGAGGAAAGTTAGGATTTACAGTGGTGATATGATGGAAGAAATTTATAATATCAGCAAGACTGATCATGTGTCAGTATGGCTGTTTCGGAGTAATGACGCCGGTGTATTTGACCAGTTCGTGTTGCCATCTGGGGTAATTTATCGCAGACAATATCTTCAGACGGAAATGGAACAAGTTGCATTAAAATACACCATAGAGTGCGCGCACTGGGATTCCAAGGAATCCGATACAGATCTCGTAAACAAATTACCCTTGTTTTACGGTACCATCGATCGTTGCTCATTTTGCTCGGCGGAAAAACTCATGGCGACCGACACCCTCGGAATTTCTCGAGGATGTTCAGCACTCTTGTATCGAATATAAACATGGAGGGTTGTGGAATACAACATACGATCATAATGACGTTATCTCGGTTGACATGGTTGCATGTTATCCTGCTAGTTTTCTTGGACTTGGTGAATGTAGTCCTTATTTCTCACGATTCGGACATCCGACACACGAAATGACCAGAGTTGCGATAAATGGCGATTTACCTGATTATGATCTAACTGGATTTGCCTTGATTGAATCATTTGAATTTGACACGCGCGCCCACCCCATTATTCCCAGTTGGTTTGGTAGTCATTTTACCGGGTGTCGTTGGGCTCCTATAGTTCTATTAAAGTGCATGCTCGATGTACGGATACTGGTACGTCTGACAGTAAGCGAAGTAGTAATTTCATATAAACCACAAAAAGATGTTTGGCTACCAGGACAGCAAGCAGACAAAAAAGACAATTCATTTTCGAAAGATATTGGACGAAAGATTATCGGTAAATTTACAAGCGGCGCCGCATCTGGTAATAAACAATGTTGCACACGGCTGATCATTGATAACGCAGAATTAGATTTTGTAATCAACAATACAATGAAGAGAGGAACATTCGTGAGTACGGAGCGAGTAACATTACGAAACGGAAGTGAACTTGGCACGATTTTCAGTTACAATGATGGCGATTCACCACAATTTACTCATTTGAGATCCTCGATGTTGGCTTATGTCTCAATAAACCTCTTATCGATGATAACTCGATTTACTGATGAAGCTGTCAGAGTTGCAACAGATTCGTTTTATATCAGCAAATCTGTCGTAGACAAATTCGGGACAATGTCACTGGTAAACCTTTCAGACGAAGCTCATTGGAGCTCGTGGAGAATCAAAAACGAGCAAATCCACCACTATTCCGATTCTGCGGATTACAACCCCGCTGCAGAGTATTACAAAAATGAGAAATTGTCCGACAAATCATTGGCACCATCAGTTCATGATCCCATATCTAGATATAAGACAGTCTATCTTAATGGTCCTGGTGGTTCTGGCAAGACAACGCGTGCCATTGAATTACTCAAACAGTGTGATCTCGTAGTACTAACTCCGACCCATCGACTCGCCAGGGAGATGAAACTCCGAGGTGTTAAAAGCTGTACTTATCATAGTTTCTTTCGGTGGCGCGGTGATGAATGGCATCCATCGCGAATGGGGCAGAAACATATTCCTAAGATCATTATCTGGGACGAAATATGCACAGCGTTGCAACCGTTTCTTGATTGGCTAAAAACAAGATTAACTGCGATTATCATGTGCGGTGATCATGGTCAACCACCACCATTCACAGGGAAATCACCCCATTGTTGGCTACTCGACCATGTTGATTATTACGAAGAAATGTTGGAAGATCATAGGGCAATCGATGAATCGCTAAAACAATTAAAAGTCATGATGAGGCTTGAATCAAATGAAATCCAATGCGCGATTTACACAGTTGTATTCCAGAAACTACCATCGACGATTTTTGGAAGTTATGGCATCCTAATAATCTGATCGTTGCATCTAGGAAAATAGTTCGTGATACACTCCAATCGAAATAATTTTCGCTTCACAAAGAAAAATTTCCAAATCTACCAGTACCGTTGTGTTATCGCCCAGCGGATACTCGCAAACAAAATATTGATGTTGTTATTCCCGGACGCCAAGAAACACAAAAACTTGTTCTTAATGACATTGTCACTGTTGATATCGACGTTGTTGAAGAAGCCCTAAAAAAACCAACATGCTGGACATTGGGATATGCAATAACAATACACTCGTCGCAAGGACTGACAATTTCAGACACTATTGTTTGGATCGTCGATGATCGTGTCGAATGGTCAAATTTAGGATATTTGGCAGTATCTCGAGTAACAAAAATATCTCAATTACGTAGGGTGATTTATACCGTAAAAGAAAATTATCAGGGGAATATTAACAAGACTATAATAAAGAGAAAACTAGATGCATATCAGCGAAGTGACAAAAAAAAAAAATAAACGCGAGTTTGATCTTGACGTAGAATTCATCATTATGCTGAAACAACAACAAAACAATCACTGCACTCAGTGTAACGCAGTAATGCGCTGGCAATATTCTCCTAATGACCCACGAAAATTTACCGTGGACAGAATTAATAGTAGTTTGGGTCATATACGTGTAAATGTCATGCTGACCTGTCTTGAATACAACAGACATCGAGGAGCCAGCTAGCGAATCCATCGTGGTGGTAATTGTGTATCTTCAGGAATTAATTGTAATTGTTCACGGACAAATCCACGCGTCGGAGCCCCCTCTAGTCTGTAGATTGTGGGCCTACCCGTAGATCTTACTACGCTGGAAATCCTATGGGTAGTTACACTCCAGATAGGATCAGTTGCTCTTTTTTACCACCTTCAAGTTCACCAGGTTCATATAAATACCTGACCGTGACGTTACCGAGTAATGGTTTTTGTGAGGGCGTGCTCTCACTCCGGCCACTAAACCGTATATGTTTATTCGCTATTGCATCGACAGGTTTCATAGAAATTCCACGCGTGACTTCGTTGTTTAATGCGGCAATTACCCTTGGTAATCTTACTACCCATTCACGAGATCGAGTATCAGTAGAAAGTAATTCCTTTGCATACTGATATCCGAATAATCGCTCAGCAAGTGTTCGATTAAATCGTTCGACAATTGCCTGATCACGATGTATTGCGGTGTGTCCGCGTCTAATTTTGACACTATGTTGTTTCATCATCGATGATACTCCACCAAGAAATTCTTTTCCAGGATCAATCTGTAACAACTGTGGCCACCGTAAAGGTCCCCGCGAGTAAATCTTTTTAAATGCATCTGCAACTTCAGTTGCTGTTTTAGTTGATAACGGCTCCGCTTCCTTGTATCTACTCGCAACGTCAACGACGGTCAGCGCATATTTGTATGTACGTCTTTTAATAGTGTCATGAGGTAAAAGCAAAATATCTGCCTGATGAACCTCGTTGGGAGTGCTAACATCAAACCGTCCGTATTGAATTTTTTTAGGTGGGGGTAGATAAATCTGCCATATTGCCTGTTTGGACAACCAGTCTGCAGCAACGTCACGAGCGACACCCGCTGCATTGGCGAGTTTGCTAATCGCTGCTGTACCTTTCCAATATCCTCTTGGACTATAATAAATTGATTCCATTACCATTACCAGACTTTTAATTACCTTGAAATACTCGCATTCCTGGTAAATCTGCCTATGGCAGATTTGCTCCTAACGCCAGTTTACCACGCATGGCCGATCTTACCAACCAGTTGGCCAGCGACTCCCTAATATTTTTATTTTTTTTACAGATTTTAACGCGTGAATCAAGTTGACGTCTGCTATATGACGTTGTTGTAGATCTTGATTTTTATACGCAACGTCATGAGTATGACACGCTTGATCAATCGCATTTATTGGAAATTCGCCTGGTTTTGGCTGATTTTTTTCGTCAAGTCTGATGTCAAGTCTAGTTCCAGGACCACAATAATTTGTTACGACTCTATGGTCTAAAAAAAAATGTAACAGAAAGAAAGTGAAACCAACAAATCAAGTAAAAATCAACAAGCAATTTATTACTAGATAATTAAAATGAAAAATCAAAAAGTCACTTACAGTAATGTGTTTTGAAATCCTAATAATCCAATAAGAATGATTGTTCTAATCACAAGTCCTAAATATAGAATGTGTCCTTGAATGTTATTATGTGCCAATGGTCTCCAAAGTCCTGATGTACTAGAAATCTTGATGTGCTGAAGTCAAAATGAAGTATTCCAAAATCTCTGAATAAGTTCACATAAATTCCAAAATCATCAATTAAAAATCCAAAATCCAAAAGTTTATGAGCACTGTTATAATCCAATGAATATTTAAAATAATTCCTCTCTTAGAATTTGGAATGAATTTTCACAACTGTAATAGCTCTTTACAAGACTGATGGTAATGTCGAACTGAAAAAATGTCCACCAAACATGATATATATAAAGATTGGTCACATGACAGAATGTTCTAGAACATGAGTCATCTTAATGGAATTCTACTTGTAAACAAAATCAACCTTGACCTTCAAATTGAGAAAACATATTGATCAAAACAACCTAATTCAAGGACACTAGTTAAACATGTTTTTCCTGATAACATTAAGATTTAAGCAAATATTAAAGTGAAGAAACATTTATAATTTCCTAAAATATTTATAATATTATATAAACATCATACATAACACCTCCCGTCATAAAGAAAAAGAAAGATTTATGTAATAAAGCTTTCTTTTGAATATACATCTAATACTATAATAACCAAAATTACATAAGAACATGTTTTATGATACTGGACTTAATTACATCAAGCAATATTACATTTCTACGCACGTGAGAGTGCATCTGCAATCACATTGTCTTTTCCCCTGATGTGTTTGATGTCAATGTTATATTCCTGCAATATCAAACTCCATCTCAACAATCTCCGATTTTTATCTTACATTTTGTTGATGAAAGTAAGGGGATTGTGATCACTGTACACAATAATTGGAGAAAGAGCTGAGGTGACATACACTTCAAAATGCTGTAAAGCCAATATCAAAGCCAAACATTCCTTCTCAATTGTGGAATAATTTTTCTGGTGCTTGTTTAGTTTTTTAGAAAAATAACACACAGGGTGATCCACACCACTTTTGTCTTCCTGAATCAATACTCCACCAACCCCTACATCACTTGCATCAACAGATAATTTAAATGATTGGCTAAAATTTGGTGCAGAAAGAACTGGTGCATTCTTAAGCATGGCCTTTAACTTGTCAAAAGATTCCTGACACTTGTCAGACCAATGAAATTTGGTTTTCTTACTCAACAAACTTGTCAAAGGTTCAGCAATTTTGGAAAAATTGGAACAAAATTTCCGATAATATCCAGCCATACCTAGAAATCGCATCAGTTGCTTTTTACAAATTGGAACTTTAAATTCAGAGATAGCTTGCACCTTAGCTTCTATAGGTTTAACTTGACCTTGTCCCACAATATGTCCTAAAAATGTGACACAAGCATGGCAAAACTCACTTTTGCTCAAATTAATTGTCAGATTCGCATCACTGAGTCGATCGAAGAATTTTCGAATGGTTTCCAAATGATCTTCCCATGTGTTGTTGTAGATAATGACGTCATCGATATAAGCGTCACAATTATCAAGACCAAATGTTATCATGTTCATCAGACGTTGAAACGTTGCAGGCGAATTTTTCATTCCAAACGGCATGACTTTATATTGATAAAGTCCATCTGGAGTTGCAAATGCTGAAATTTCTTTTGCCCTTTCCGTCAGTGGAATTTGCCAGAATCCTTTTAAAAGGTCAAACTTGGTGACATATTCCGCATTTCCAATTTTATCAATGCAATCGTCCATTCTTGGGATTGGAAATGAATCAGTTTTGGTGACACTGTTGACTTTTCTATAGTCAGTACACTGGCTTGGGAACAAGAATACATGGTGAACTCCAGTTACTTTTACTTGGTTCTATGAAATCATTCTCCAGTAAATACTGAATTCCTTTCTTCAGATAGTTCTGTTTGAGAGGATTCATCCTATAAGGATGCTGTTTCACAGGCGCAGAATCTACAATGTCAACGTCATGATAAATTTTACTTGTTCAAGTTGGAACATCAGGAAACAAGTGCTCATAGTCATGTAATAGCTGTTTTAGTTCATTTCTTTCCTGTTGTTGTAGATGTGAAAGTTTCTGGTCTAGGTTGTTCAATATTTCTGAATTCCGAAGATTGGTTATACCAGAGTCACTATAGTCTGATCGTACTCCATCGTTGATATCTTCACTGTGTGGGACAGGTACAACTAAATTAACTGAATAATTAGCTGGGCTATCTCTGTCAAAATATTCCTTTAACATATTTATATGACAAAGTTGTTTATGTTTCCGTCTCCCAGGAGTGTTAATGATATAATTTAAGTCATTTACTTTCTTTGCAACGGTATAAGGACCAAAAAATGTAGCCTGAAGAGGATTCTGAGGTATGGGAAAGAGAGCCAGAAATTTGTCACCAGGTTTAAAACTCCTTTCCTGTGTATTTCTGTCATACATTAATTTCATTTTTGACTGAGTAGTGTGAAGATTAGTTCTTGCTACTTCACAGGCCTTTGACAACTTGTATTTGAAATCAGAAACATAATCAAGAAGATTAACCTTTGAATCTTCATTTGAAAGAAGTTTCTCTTTCAATAATTTCAGTAGTCCACGGACAGTATGACCAAAAACTAGTTCAAAGGGACTAAAACCCAACGACTCTTGAACTGATTCCCTAACAGCAAACAACAACAAATGAACACCCTCATCCCAATCCTTTTCTGTATCAAAGCAATATGATCGAATCATATTCTTCAAAGTTTGATGAAATCTTTCCAAAGCACCTTGACTTTCAGGGTGATAGGCAGAAGATTTAAACTGTTAGATGCCTAATTCATGCATAACTTGTTGGAAAATTCCAGACATAAAATTTGACCCTTGATCTGACTGGACAGATTTGGGAAGGCCAACAAGTGTAAAAAACTTCACCAAAGCTTTCACAATAGTTTTAGTTTTTATATTTCTCAGAGGAATTGCCTCTGGAAATCTTGTAGATGCACACATGATGGTCAACAAGTATTGGTTGCCTAACTTGGTTTTAGGTAAAGGACCAACACAGTCTACTATTATTCTACTAAATGGTTCATCAAATGCAGGAATAGGTTGCAGATGAGCCTTAGGTATCTTCTGATTGGGTTTTCCTACCATTTGACAAGTGTGACAAGATCTGCAGTATTTAGAAACATCACTTTTGAGTTTCGGCCAATAAAAATGATTCAAGATCTTGTGATAAGTCTTACGGACACCTAAATGACCAGCCAAAGGAGTTTCATGGGCTAAATTAAGAATTTCCTGTCTATATGACTTAGGAACAACAATTTGATAGCTCACTGACCACTCGTCACCAGCGGGTACATCAGGTGGTCTCCATTTCCTCATAAGGACCCCATTTTTCACAAAGTAACACACTGGAACTTGTGTGGCTTCAGTTTCACTAATATCCCTCTGAAACAAACAAGATATCTCGGGATCTTGCTCCTGTTCAATGACAAGGGATTGTCGTTTGTCACCCTGATTAGAACAAAGAGAATGAGTTGCCAAAAGAGGATCACTGTGATCAATACCATTTGATTGATCAATACCTGAGGAAAAAGTGACCTCATCAAAAGACTGACCAATACATGTGTCAGCTAAAGGAATAATATCCTGATCAACATCACTCTCAAGAGCTCTTTTTGCCATAGCGCTAGTAACTGCACAAGCAGGGTACAAATCAGGGATTTCAGTTTCGACAGGATCAACTTTCTGATCCAAACAAGGCTTGTCAGTTACAAGTGGATTAACCACAACCTTATCTCCAGCTAGGTCATTGCCTAGTAATAAATGAACACCCTCTATGGGTAAAGAAGTCACTGCCCCAACAGTCACAGGTCCAGAAACTAAGTCTGATGCCAAATTTACACAATGAAGAGGAACATTTACAAAGCCGCACTCTACTCCCTGAACAAGAACACTTTCACTTGAAGAAGACTCCTCAGACAAAGGCAACGTACCTGATAATAAAAGACTCTGAGAAGCTCCAGTGTCCCTTAATATTTTAATTGGGATAGGTTTGGCAGAATCACCAATAAGTGATATAGAACCTTCTGACATGAATGGTTCATAAGCCTCCAAAATAGAATCAGACTTGGGTTTGTTTGACCCGACAAATGTATTGCTTTCAATACAAGACTGTGACCTTGACCTCGTAGAAATAAGAGCATTTGGAAAAGCTCTGTCTTTACTCTGTTGCTTATTTTTCAAATTGAAGCAATCAGAAATAACGTGCCCTTTCGTTTTACAATAAGTGCACGTAGGAAGAGATAAGGATTTCTGATCAGTCTTATCAGATGTTTGATTCCTAACAGTTGTGCTGTTGTGAAATTTGGAAGTACTCGAATGAGATTGAAATGGTTTTTTACCAGAAAACTGCTGAGAGGACGATTTATTACCAAATGAAATTTTGTGAGTCAAGGAATAATCATCAGCCATACGAGCAGCATTTTCCAAAGTTTCCACATTCTGCTCGTCAAGATCTGTTTTAACATCACTATGGATGCACCTCTTGAACTCTTCAATTAATACGAGCTGTCTGAGGTTATCATAAGCTTGATCAACTTTCTTGGCTGAGCACCACCTATCAAATAGTTGTTCTTTATCCCTTGCAAATTCGACATGAGTTTGTCCAGTTTCTTTTCTACAATTCCTAAACCTTTGTCGATATGCCTCTGGTACCAACTCATAAGCTTTCAAGATGTACTCCTTAACCACATCATAATCAGTGCTTTGTTGTACTGACAGTGAAATGTAGACGTCACGAGCTTTGCCAATAAGTACACTTTGTAATAACAAAGTCCAATGTTCTCTGGGCCATTTCAAGTTTTCAGCTATTTTCTCGAAATGAAGAAAGTATTTATCTACTTCTTTTTCCTGAAAAGGGGGTACTAACCTAATATATCTAGTAACATCAAAACCTGAACTTGTATTTAAAGGAGTGGAGTGTGCTCTGTTTGCCAGTTCTAATTCTCTTAACTTAAATTGCATTTCCCTTTCTTCTCTTTGCATCTGCATCTGCATTTGTATTTGCCTCTCTTCCTTCTGCATTTGTAGGTGCCTTTCTTCTTTCTCTCTCTCTCTCTGAATCTGAAGCTTTGCCAATTCTAAATCCATCTGGTTCTTTAACTCTAATTCCCTTAATTTCCTGTCAGAACCAGATACAGGCTTTCTCTTCGAACTTAAAGCACTACTATCAAAATTTCCCTTTCCTACTAAATACTGAATTAAAATAATCTTTATCTCCTGTTTTGTCAATGATACTTTTGCCTCAGATAGACTGTATTTTCTGGCAAGCTCGAGCAACTCATCCTTTCTCATGCACTTTAACCCCTGCTGGGAAGGTTTTGAAATGAAATTCTGAACATTAGATGCCATTGCAAATGCTTGTTGGTTTCACACAAAAAATTTCTCTATTTAAAAATCTTTGCCAAAGACAAAAAAAAAATTTCAAGACAAAATCAATATGAATTTCAAAGATAAATTTAATATCTCTAATATGCTTTAAAGAAATTCAATCCCAGATGACGAGCCCCCAATTTCTGTTACGACTCTATGGTCTAAAAAAAAATGTAACAGAAAGAAAGTGAAACCAACAAATCAAGTAAAAATCAACAAGCAATTTATTACTAGATAATTAAAATGAAAAATCAAAAAGTCACTTACAGTAATGTGTTTTGAAATCCTAATAATCCAATAAGAATGATTGTTCTAATCACAAGTACTAAATATAGGATGTGTCCTTGAATGTTATTATGTGCCAATGGTCTCCAAAGTCCTGATGTACTAGAAATCTTGATGTGCTGAAGTCAAAATGAAGTATTCCAAAATCTCTGAATAAGTTCACATAAATTCCAAAATCATCAATTAAAAATCCAAAATCCAAAAGTTTATGAGCACTGTTATAATCCAATGAATATTTAAAATAATTCCTCTCTTAGAATTTGGAATGAATTTTCACAACTGTAATAGCTCTTTACAAGACTGATGGTAATGTCGAACTGAAAAAATGTCCACCAAACATGATATATATCAAGATTGGTCACATGACAGAATGTTCTAGAACATGAGTCATCTTAATGGAATTCTACTTGTAAACAAAATCAACCTTGACCTTCAAATTGAGAAAACATATTGATCAAAACAACCTAATTCAAGGACACTAGTTAAACATGTTTTTCCTGATAACATTAAGATTTAAGCAAATATTAAAGTGAAGAAACATTTATAATTTCCTAAAATATTTATAATATTATATAAACATCATACATAACAAATTATATCCAGGAAGGTGTTTTTCGCCAGGATACTTTCCCCATGGAGTTCCTGGTAATCTCCCAAGTACATCAGCGATATCACCACCCTGGAATGCTCGCGTTGGCTTAGACGACACAAACTTGTATTTCTTTGTACCGCACTTCACGCACGTACCTGTAAGTGCAGGCCTGTTATTTTTTTTCGTTATTTTTTTAGTCTAGTGGTATCAGTGACTTTTCTACATCGAACACAATATGAATTCATAATATATTTATATAATGGATGTAATTGATTTCTAAGCAACGCAGGAAAAAGAACCAACCAAGCATCATCCTATGTTGCCAAATTCAATCAGGGCAATTATTGTTGGTCCATCTGGATCTGGTAAAACTCAGTTGCTACTCAACCTAATAATGAGATGGCTAAAATGGGACAAGCTTTATTTAGTAGCACCATCTGCAGATGACCAGCAATGTTATAATGTCCTTAAGGATTTCAACGAGAGCGCAGAGGAAGCATTGGACGGCAATGACTTCATTGAGTTTATCACAGACATCGACGAAGCACCATCAATCGAAGATCTTGATGGCAGCATTAATAATCTTGTAGTATATGACTATGTCATGCTTGACAATCAAAAGAATCCCGCCAGGATATTTTCACGAGGCAGACATAAAAATACGGATATTGTTTATGTGACGCAGCGATACTGCCAAATCCCTAAAGTGATCAGAGATAACTGTAACTTGTTAGTCGTGTTCAACGGCGTTGATACCCATACGATTCAAAATATTCACTGGACTTGGTGCTCCGGAGATATGGACCTAAACAAGTTTAAAAATTTCTTTGCACCTGCTCAAAAAAAACCTCATGGATTTATTTCGATCCATCTACATGACCCTACAACAAGATATCGCATTGGTCTCGATCAAATCTTTGGTTGAGTAATCCTACTAGGTTTACCTGCACGCTGGGTGAGCTTCTTTTTTCAGTTCCCTGTTTTTGATAGAAGTCTCGATTTCACAAATCGACCATTTTTTGTTGAAGCGTCGATTTCCCAAAATGAGATCGGTTCACCCTCCCTGTTTCTCAAATCGACCATTTTTGTAGAAGCGTCGATTTCCCAAAATGAGGTCGCCACAAATTTGGTCGTTTCACCACCCCTCCCCCCCCCCCCCGCTGCTCGGGCCGTATGTTGGACAACCATGGGATATAGATATAAGTGTGCGTTTGTGCATCACTGTGTGTTGCGTGCATGTGTGTGTGTGAGGGAGAGAGAGAAAAGAGAGAGAGAAAATGATTACATAATTTTCACAGATATATTTATCTTGCACTATACTACATATATGTTGCCTCAGCATTTATGAAATTTCCGTATGAAAAAGTCAGTGTCATATTACTTCTCATGACAATACTCCTCTGCATGATGATATGTAAACTTGACGCCCATTTCCCCGGGTTTATAAGGTACATGTTGCAAATTCCTCAGGTACTAATTCATGGACAAAAAAAAATGTGTACAATTCCATATCTTCTTTATACATTTACATAATAACATGTCGATGGGGTGGTACAGACATTTTACCACCAGTTCATGGGAATATTTTAAAGCAAGTATCTCACAGCAACTGTATATTTCCATAACATTTAGGTGTTACACAAGTTTGGCGTTTGATGCTTTATTATAATATTTAAATATATATCGCCAGTGTCCCGAGAATCCGTCTACTGGAAGCTGACCTTGCAGAAATCCAGCAGGAGAAAGAACAACTCTTGGGAGAAGCAGCTAATATCCGGGGATACATAGACATGTTATATTGTGACATTTATATTTGCATTACCTTAATTATCTATTATTTCAGATTAACAATACGCGTACTTTAAAAAAAGATAATACTCTTTTCATATTTAAATTCAAAAACAATCTGCAATGAACTTTGGCATGTTTCATATAGATTGTCGATGAGGCCCCATCACTGGTGTTGTACCAGCATAATTGTTTTCCTAGATTTACATCTAATTTGTCCTCGTTTTGAAAGGAGTTGGAAACCGTGTAATATGTCGATTTATTCCATCCACTAAGGCATTAAGAGGTTGCTATGTTCTTCTTTAGGCAGACACTTGGAATTATTTTTCTTATCCTTAAAATTGTGTAGTTTTTCTTGTTTCCTTGTTTGTCGATATTAGACCTATTATTAATATTTCAGTCGAGGTAATCAATTTTCAAAAGCACGTAATTATAGCTCCTCTTTTTATATTTCTTTAAGATAATTCAAACTGTGACAAGGAAACTGAAACAGGTTTGAAAAAAGTATCGACGCTAAGTTCCTACTGTAAGGCCTTGAGGAAACCACTAGATATGTGTAGTATAGCAGTTAAAACATAATAATAAATTTGGCAGTATATAAACATAACAATCAGTTAAGTAGACAAAGTTCATACATAATAGAAACTAAGTGTACTCCATAAAATGTTGCTATCAGCTGGACGTTTAAAATGCCATCACAGCAATAATAGAATCACGTATTGTTTCAAGATATATGTAATTTCAGATCGACCAATCATACTTTACTTGTTGAATATATGCAGAACAGTAATTCGATTGACTGTCCGGTAATTTTGTCTGTGAGACAGAAGATAATAGCTTGTAACATATTTTCTCTTCTCTCCAACCTTGTAATGGATAGAACATCATGTCAAAGAGTAACGGAGCAACAGCCACCAGTATGTGTGTAGAAGGTGGGTATTTATTTGGTAATTATTGGAAGAGAATTGTCCACCTTCAAATACCTGATGGAAGCAGTACATTTTATTCTAAAATACTAGTATCGATATCAGATTTATGCAAAGGTTTCCCGTTAAAGTGAAGATAATCGGTCGTTCAGAAAGACGCACAATGAAGAACAAAACGTTTGTTTGTTTTTGTTTTTAGAATCGGAAAGTAAGTCTATATAGAACAAAGATATTAATACAATAATGTACTAAAATTGTTGTATTAAATTACACATTTGGATTCGATGATTCCTTTTTTATAAGGAAAGAATTTCTCAGATAAAACATGCATCAAGGCATTTGTGACCTAAAATCCCATGAAAATATACTTATCCATTATCTCATTCTAAATAGCTATGATGGTAGAAGACTGGATATAAAAATTAAATAAAAAGTGGAGTTTATGATCTAATGAAGAAATAGCAAGTACAAGGTCAACATTTTGTTCCAAATACACCTATCACATTAATGATTTACTTAAGCAAAATTGTTCGTAAATTTATCTTATTCTTCGTATGTTTGCAGCTCTAGGAATATTTTCATTTGAGATACATACATACACATACATACATACATATTCTTGCTGCGTTTAAACGATTGGCCGTAGTATGATGAATGAGTATTTTATGCCTTAGGGTTCAATGTCTTTCCCGGTTGTTTCGGCAAAATTTGGACTCAATAAATCTTATATAGATCATTACTATGATATAATAAATTACAAAAGTCACTGTCTCGTGATCGTCAAACCAGGTAAAACCGGTCTGTGTAAGATATCCTAAGACGAATGTATGTAACCGTTATCTTAAGGAAACATGGAATAAAGTACAGGTATATAAGATAGTTCCAGGGACTAGAATCGTTAAGCATTTTGCAACTGCTAATTACCCCCTCCCGTAGAAATAATAGATATTACAGACTTTCTGTTTTGATTTGAATAATTACATTTTGTTTACAAATATTAAAAATACTTGGCAAATATTAACAAAAAAATAAATATATAATTTATGACTATCTGATTCGTTTCCGTTCGAGACAGTCTTGAGATAGGCTTAAACGTTTACAAGTTAACATACTTCTTTTAAATAAAGGAAAAGAAACACGCACAGCTGTAGAAACTAGTACTCAGCGCATCCTTTATGATTACAAATCAGTTATACAAGTTCTGTCATAAGATTCTAAGCAAAATTAAACTCGCTTTATTTTCATTTTCTTAGAAACTGGTTCTTTGAGGCAACCAAAACAAGTTGCTTCTTAAACAGCAATTGGCTGAATGCAGGGGGAAGATCGCCGAGTGCAGAGAGAAACTTATTCTTATGGAAACAAAATTACCATGGGCGTTAACTTATTCGTAAGTAAACATTGTCTTTCATATCCGTCACAAACTCTACGATCAGTCAGTCAAATTTGTCTATGTATCTATTCGTAAGCTATGGTTGTTTAAAAGATCATCAAAATGTTCTATTACTACCACTTCTGCATGTAGAGATACTAACAATATTCATACCACTATTAATTATTGCTGCTGCTTTCAGCACTGATAATTGTATCTGAATTACAACCAGTTTTTTTTAGCATAACTACTTGTAAGCTCTGCTGCTAGTAACTACTGCTATTACTACTACAATAACAATGATACTAGTCCTACTATTAAAAGTAATTATAATACTGCTGGTGCTGTTATTGCTTCTTCATCCTCTTTCTATCCCCCTTCTTCTTCTTGTAATTGTACAACAGCAACGACTACAACAACAACGGCAACAAGAACAACTTCTACTACTCCTACAACTAATACTATGGATGTTATTACTACCAATATGTTGTTGTTGGTACCACTACTTTTACCAATGTTGCTACTGCTACTGCTACTACTACTATTACTACTACTACAGATAATGCTGGCAAATGAAAGAGAAAAAGAATTTTTAGAACACAAGATAAGTGTCCTCGAAAAGGAACTCCACGAAGTGAAGTGATACTGGTTTGTGCATTTATATAATCTAATGCGGTAACACCAAAGAAAACAGCCACTTACCTCCCGCCTAAATGTTAAACATGCATCAATGTCTAGCAAATTCCGTCACAAATTTAAACATTTGTTTTAATGACAGTTATGAAAAAGAGAGTTTATTTAATTTTTAAAGAAGAACTGTGTGAGTTGTGTTTTTCAGCAATTATTCTTTGCTTAGACCTTTTCCTTGGCTTTATCGATGATATAATGCTGTTATCTGAGAGAGAGAGAGAGAGAGAGAGAGAGAGAGAGAGAGAGAGAGAGAGAGAGAGAGAGAGAGAGAGAGAGAGCTACTTATAGTCTGGGATTATAAGTATCTTCTATAGCAAAGGTATTCTAATGAATAACTCCAGACCATACAAATATCATCTAGAAATCTTAGCCACATTGTTTAATTTTGTTTAGCATCTTCGTATAGTACTTGTGTACATCTTTGGTAATCATGAAAGAAGCGTTGAGTACTACTTTCTAAAACTGCACGTGTTTCTTTTCCTTACTTTATTTGTACAGAAGTTCCTAGCTACACCTGATGCTACTTTTCTCAAAACAAATATACCACACCCTGATGGTATTAAAGCATGTAAATACTACCTTACTAAAGATGAAAGTTTTACGTAGATTATCCAGTGGAAACATTTGCGATTTAATAAAGCTTGTGCTTGATAATAACCTTTTTCAGTTTTGTGATACAAACTAGCCTCAAAAGGTAGGAACAGCAGTTTGTAGTCCTGTGGCTCCTTCTTATGCATCGCTATTCATGGGCAAAATAGAACAATGACTTCTTGAATAAATGCATTTTGAAACCAGATGTATGGCTAAGATTTCTAGATGACAATTTTATGACCTGGAGTCATTGATTAGAAGACATTAAGTATTTATAGACTGTTTAAATCAATTTCACCTTTCAAGTGTCGAAAAATAAAGTATCATTTTTGGCTGCAGATGTCGCTAATAACGAATTTGACGATATAATTACTAATGGACATGTTAAAAACACAAATGTTCAGCAATATGTCGAATATTCTTCTTGTCATCCAAAATCATCCTTAGACGGAATACATTACAATCAAGCGAAATGATGTAGAAGAATTATTTCTGAAGATAATGTCTTTAGAAATTCTTTAACAGATTTATGTCAACATTTGTTTAAAATAAATTATCCAACTGATATTATTGATGTTGGTTTCGAAAAAAAAACTAAACATAATAGACGCAATTATTCGCAAGTAGTATAGGGTGGGAAATGAGAGCCAAGTGGGACCATTGAGAGCCATACGGGAAATTAACATGAATGGGATGACTGAGAGCCAAAAATGGTTCGCTTGGATCTCAATGGTCCCATTTGGCTTGGATGAGGCGATTGAGAGCCAAAATGGTAACAGTGTTAAAAGTGGCTGACCTCAATGGGGGGTTAAATAGTAACATTGTTAGAGTTGACCTCAATAGGTGCAACTATATGTACGTACGGAAATCCTAGGTTACATGTGTCTTTAGGTTTAACATGGATGGGGGAGTTGGGGGCAGAAGTGTTTATGGGGACAGAAGTGTGAAGTGACCAATACTCCGTTATCTACTATCCAACACCCCACACTATACCATCAACACGCCGTGTGTAGTGACCAATACCCCATCATCTACTATCCAACACCCCACACTATACCATCAACACGTCGTGTGTAGTGACCAATACCCCATCATCTACTATCCAACACCCACTTTTTGATCATTATCCAACACCCACCTTTTTGGTTACTATCCAACACGCCCCCACTATCCAAAACGCTTTGTGTGGTGTCTAAAAAACCCACACCTACTATCCGACGAAAAGGGTATGATGTGAAAGAAGGGATGAAATCACACAAACATACCATCCAACACTCACTTTTTGATTACTATCCAACACGCGGTGGGAGTGATCAACACCCCCTATACTTACTAAGGAACTAAAAAAGGGTAGAAGTGCTTTACACACACACTATAATATACAAACAAGGGTATATGGCAAGACTGGTGAACGCATCGCTATACATGCTTGAAGCATTGACATGAATGAAAGAATCCCCTCAGATTCGGTACTCGGACGTGAAAGAAAACATAATCCAGATCGATAGAGAGAAATCTGAAAGAGTAGGTACCTCAGATCGATAGAGAGAGGTTAAAGAGCATATACATCCCATTTTTTTAAAATCCATAAACAACACAACACCATTGTTTTCAAAAATCAACATTTTTAAAAAACTAGAAGAAGCTTCTCTAACGCAAAATACAAACAAACATTTGTAAACACGATCGTATTTACAGGGCTGACAACGTTGTGAAGTCAAACTCGACTTCCACTGTTCTAAGTCATTTTGCCCACGATGCACACTACGTCGGTGTTGATCATATTGGCTTCAACGTCTTTAGGTTTGCGATGAGGGAGTTCATCTTTAGCACGCACCACAGGATTCCAAGAAGCGATGTACGAACTGCGAGTCAACAGGTAATGAAGTTCCCAGGTATGCATTTTTTCACAGGTAATAATAAGTCATCAAGTCACACCTGACTTTTTCCTTGAAAATGTCTGTCAAGTAAGTCGATGAACCACGGGTAGTCTCTGTACTTTGTTGCAAGAGAGCTTCGATGCATTGTGTCTCCAGAGAAGTCAATGGAGGTAAGGAACGATCCTGCAAGTCTTTCTACCACTTTCTCAACACCTTCTCTTCTGAGATCAGAGACCATGCCTCTTCTAGATATTCTTCCAATTTTTCTTTTGCATTCATCATCATACATGTTTCGTGTTGTTTCTGACTCGGATGATTGATTTGACATACATAACAATGTTCTCTAGCCAGATCTGTAAATCTTTCAGGCAAGTCCGTAGCAAAACAGGAGACTAAATGTTGTTCTTGTTCTGGCCATCTCGACATTTTCACTGTCTCTTTTTGTTCTTTTGGTTCTGGATCAAAAACAGCGTCATCGCCTATCTCTATAGGTTCTTCGTGTTGCATCCTTTCTAATAGGTTAGAATCACTTCTCTCAAACTGTTTACTTCGAGAGTATTGTCAAATTCGGCATACAAGATGACGTTCACGGTGTTGACTAGAGATGTGGCAAACTGAAGTTCCACACGAAGTTGGCCTGAATTTATAGGGTGGAAATGTCCTTCGTCGCTGCCTTGGTCGGGAGTGAAATCAAAACCCCACAAAGCATATCCTCCTGCACAATCCTCGTACGAAACACCGTTGCTGCTGTTGGTTCCTAACTGTCATGTGGCTTCAAACAGTCAAGTAAGATCTCAAGTCACTTTTCTGGGCAAAGTTAGGTTCAAAAGGTCTGGTACAGAACGTCTGGCCATCACGAGTGACTTATATCTTGAAGACATTGAAGTGTTGAAAGTCTAAAGGATTTTGATCGATGGCTCCGTTGAGGGCTGTATTACTGATGATGCCGATAAGCAAACGTTTGGGGAGCTGTCCTTGGAACACATAATCTTCGACCTTGGATCGGAGTCCAGAGGCAATGGTAAACGTTTTCACTTCCACTCGTCGCACAGGATACTTGGCAGTGGTTCTGCTCAAAGTTTGACTGATGTCGTTGACTACTTTATGTAACACTTCTACACGGCGCACGTACAGTCTGGCTTCTTCGATGATGGTTTTGTGCTCGTTCGCATTAGCCATCACATGGAAGACGGTACTACTGCGATTCAGTCTCAGGCGTACATCCACCCCGTTCAACAAATACTTGTCTTGTAACCACGTGTCCAAATGCAAACGATCCATCAGTTCTAAAGTGCGCCCTTGTTTGATTTTCTTCCGACGGGCGTTAAATCCCACATTGTGAGGATCGTTATCTGCAGTCAACTCTGTGTCGTTGAACTTTTCCGAGGTTTCAGGTTTCCATACCATGGAAGCATCCAGATGGGTGTTCTTGGCTTCTTTTCCGTAGGTCAAGAGATTTTCCAAGTAAGTTCGGTAAGGGTAAGTATCCATGCTGCTGCTGACCAGTTTGTTATTCAAGTTTAAATCAACTTTGCTGAACAACGAATGCATGAAATTATTGACGGGAGCTACTCTGGCTTCGGCCCCAGGATTGGTGTTGTCTGTTTTGAGCACTTTGAGTTTAAAGTACAAGAGACTGCTATTCAGATTGATGTAATCTTCGGTTTGTCCTTTGATTTCAAGTTCTATAGGGGCTGAGGTCGTCAAAGACGATAGAGGGTGAAATTCAACCTACTAGGATTCTTGCATCGTCGTCATGGTAAGTGGCATGGCAAACAGATCCAGTTCTGACTTGGTACATTCGCAAGAATCTCGGTGCATCATATTTTTCTCAGTTAGTAATCAAACACGTCTAATTCTCTGACAGTTGTTCTTTTCTTATTCTTTATCTGAACACCTTGTTTATGAGCCTTGAAGGGGTTTCGACGTCTCTTTCTGCCTTGTCCTTGCTGTGGCGTTGAGGAAGAAGTAATGCCAGGGCCAGAAGTGTGAAGTGAATTTATAGGAGTCTCTCGGCGACAAAAAAGATCTTTCCCAGTTTGAAGCAACACATTTTTTCCTGCTTTCATAAAGGCTTCTTTAGGATTTTGTTTGTCGATGAGGACGTTTTGAAGAAATTCTTTTCCTTGCGTCAAAGCGACATCTTTTAAGGCATGCAATACTCGAGTCACCAGGGGTTTCAAGATTGGGGCTACCGTACGAAAAGCTGATTTTAACATATCTCCTAAACCATGTCCTCGTTGTCGAGCAACTCCTCGGTACACAGGGTACAACTTGTGTTACAATTCACTGGAAAAAAGTTTTCGAAAATGTTGTTTCACCGTGACTTTTCCTTTAGTGAATAGAATGGTTTGTCCCAGAGCTCCTTTTATACTAATGTTGACACTGTCAAAATACGATTTACTGACAGGAAGATAATGAGGATATACAAATTGACGGTGAACGTGATACGTGTTTCCTCCTTCCTCGTTCGCAGCGACGGCAGAATCCGCTTTGAAAGGAATGACTCTCAGTAACGGAGCGGCTGTGTTTCCCATCACGTTGTACTCCACCACATCGAAGTAAACAAACAATAAATTCAGTCCATCGTTCAATTCGACAGGGCAACGAAAATACTTGTAAAATCGATCGTTGCTGTAAATGTCTTTCATAGGAGCTAGTTGTGTGTATCCACCCATAATATCAAACAACCCAGGACAAAAAAGTGATGGACAATATTCTGGCGTCCAAAAAATGCATTTTGAGACGATGAGCAATTTTATGGTACTCGATCAGGACAGTTTTCTTGGCTTTGTCCAAGGCTTTGCCAAATTCGTCCTGAAAGATAGCCGCAATGGTGTCCACCAAATGTTGAGAAATAAAATAATATCCCACATGAATTCTCAGGGTATAGCTAGTCAAGGAAGGAGGATAGGTTAGTAATGATGTATTGGATTAGTATATGCCAGGATCATTTTTGTCCAAGTGTTCTTGCACTTGCTCGTTCAGGATATTGAAGGCTTGCGTAGGATGAATGATTTCTACCAAATCCACTTCCCAATGAACTTCGGGATCCAATTGTATGGACTGAAGTAATTTGGCCGTGAAACAACATATAGTTTTCTTGGGAAACACATCCACAGAACTGTCACTGGGTAAGGTTAAATAAAATTGGTTATTCATAATTCGAGGGTTCTGGTGTCCGAGGAGTAACTCGTTGTCAAAGGAGAATGATGTTCAAAATGTTCCAAAATAGGGTTACTGTTGTTGTTGTTGTGACTGGAGAAAGGATGACTGGAGTTGGCCGAACCGTTGTGGTTGTTGTTGTTACTGTCCGTACTATATTTCAAGGAAGGACTAGGCAGAAGATAACCAATCAAACTGCTGAGTAAAATGGTCCACAATTGTTTGTCACCTTGTTGCAAACTCAGATTGGCAATCGCTGCTCCGATGACACAATACACAACAAAGATTTGGCAGAAAAGGACGATTTGATTTTTAGGCACACGTTCTCCGCACCACACCCATAAAGGTTGTTTTTGTAATTAGTGAAGAGAGGAATTCTGTGAAGAAGTGGTAGCTGCTGTGTTGAACGGCATGTTGGTTACTTCTTCTTTTTATAGTCGACGACTTGGGAAGCGGCAATCCAAGAATCAAAACTAGGGGGATATCCTTTCCAACGCACTTTGACTTCTTCCACTCGACGTTTACCCACTTTAATTGTTCATCGTTCGAGAATGCTTTCGATATCGTACAACTCGTCTTCTATTTTGGTCACTCGTTGTAACTCAGTCAAGTAAAAAGTTCCGTTTAACACTTCTCCGTGCATGTCTTCCAATTTATAGACAGGAGGATCACGTCCACGAACTTGTCCAGTGTCACGAAACAATTCGGTAGTCCAGTTAGGTAAATGACCTTTGTCAAAAGTGCATTTCGTTTTTCCAATGCGAACCCAATCTCCCATCTTGAGCACCATTGCTTTCTTGTGTCCAATCTTAGGTATGCCATACAATCGATCAAACACCCTCACTTCGTTTTCAGGGGTGACTTCTTCGGGGGCACATCCAATGCTACGATGGTACGATTGATTGTAAGCTTTGAGCTTTGACCAGACTTAGTAACACGTCCATGTATTTGAGAGTGTGTTGATGTGTAAAATATTCCACATGGGTTCTTTGAAAGTTCTTTGAAAACGTTCCACGACACAGGTTTTGGTTTCAGGATTTTCAGTGGTAAAAAAAAAATGAGTGTGCCATTGTTTCAATTCTTTTTGAAAAGGTTGGTTTAGAAATTTGGTGCCTTTGTCTGTTTGCCATCGTAAAGGGTGACGACCACTTTGTTTCAACACCAGTTGTAAAGCGCGTGCTAACTCGGCAGTGCTTTTAGAAGTCAAAAGAACAACCCAAGCTTATTTGGAAAATACATCATTGACACAAAAAAAATATTTGTAACCACGATTGTACGCTGCCAAATGATAGACATCAGCTAAATCTGCTTGCCATTGATGATCGATGCAAGCCACTTTGGTTTGACTTCTTGAAAATTTTCGTATAATGGGTTTGTGTAATGTGTACGTCGATTATTCTTGTATCCATTGTCGTACATCTGGCAAACGTACACTTTTCAATTTGCTTTTAGCTGCCCGATACAATTTTTGAAATCTTCCGTAACCAGCAGAATGTGCAGGATTGTGGTAAATGCTGGATAAAGGTGTCTCCATGATACAACGGCGCTTCTCAATAAGTCACACAATGTTCGATACTACTTTTGGAGTCGTGGGGTAGGGGAGGTTTGGACGATGCTTGACGCATCCGTCGAGTCATAGGAGTTGGTTGTGAAGTGGTGGTTTTTTTCTTGATGTATTTTTTCACTTCTGTCTTCCCTTCTTTCTTTATTTCTTCTGCTAAAGAAGTGGTGGACATCATATTTTTAACACAAGCTTTCATTTCGTAGGGGAGGGTGTCAACAAGGAAGCTGCAATGTTACAAGGTATGGGGGCAGACGGAGTTTGAAATACTTCTCGTGTGTTGTCTTCTTCTGTAGTCCCCGTGGCGGTGTCTGTTTTAGTCGTTTTAGGTTCGCTTTTCACCACGGCCTTGAAATCTCTCAGAGTGGATTTAGCTGTTTCGTCTAAAGCCTTCTGGTGAAAGAGTTGAAGATGTTGCAATAGTTGACCGTACCGTTGCAATTTTTCTGCTTCTGACAAATCACTGCGATCCATTAACGATTGTAATTCTTTTTGTAACTGAGACATCTCGTTGATATTAGGATTGGGAGGTAAATGAGGTATCCGTTGTTCGTACCAACGATGGAGTTCTATCCATCGTTTGTAAGGAACTAAAGTCAGTTTTCGTACTTCCATAAGATCCAAAGGTACAAGTCTGTTGTCTTTCCAGAGAAGGGTGTCCTTTTTATCTTCTTTTTCTTCCCGTCTTTATCTCAAGACTCCTCCTAAAAGAGGTCCAGCAATCGACCCTGACAAAGGAACCGCTATTTTCAACAACGGTCCTATCAACATGGGTAGAAATCCTCCTCGTTTCACCAGCATTTTGTTCTTTTGACTGAGAGGTATTTTTTTTGTGGCCATTTGGCGAAGAACGTTCCGATGTTTTCCTAATTTCTGTTTCTGTATCTTGGACAAAGGTACCGTTCTTTTCAACATATTCAAACAACATTCACACACGATATCGATGATTTCTTTCGGGGAGGTTTGAATGAGTTGTTTTCGCATGGGAGGATTGGATTTAGTCAGAACGGAAAACATCCACAAATGTTTTGCGAGACTAGGTGGAAGTCCTTTTTTGGTTTTGACTTTCTTGGGACGACTAGGGTGGTGTGCACTTTTTGGGACCATCTTTGGTGTCAGGAGCAAAATAGAACTGAGGTCCCTCGGATGCCATACTTCTTTCTTATACTGGAACACGTCTCCACTGATGGTCACCACGACGTATCAACTTTATGACAGGCATCACTCCACGTTGAGGTGTTTTCAATGGACTAAATCGTGTCAATTCTTGTTTGGATAAATCCAGTAAACTTTGTAACACGCCTGTTCTGTCTTGGACTTTGGTTTTAGATGAGGGCACTTTTTAGCGGCAGCCACAGTGGCAAGAGCAGCCGAAGTAGATGCCCCCGGAGAAGAAGAAGAAGTGACTTTCGAAATGGCTTTCCATTTCTGCATCAAATTAGGAAACACGGGTCTTAAATCAGGTTAGGCTGGCATCATCACGAAGGGCGAAGAAGAAGAAGTGGTAGGAGAGGGAGACACCGTCACCGCACTCTGTGGCTTTCGGGAGTACCTCTCTTTCTTTCAGGAGGAGTTGATGTTTTTGTTTTTTTCTTGGAGGGGCTTTTCTTCTTAGGGCTTTTCCTTTTCTTGTGTGTGGTGTGTTGTTGTGGCCGACTTTGAGGGGATTTGGTTTTTTTCTTCCTCTTCTTGGTTTTGTTTTGGGCATTAGGATCCCATTTCAAAAGAGAACGAATAATGACAGCTCCTAAAGAACCACTACCACCAGGTGTCAAGATGATTTGTTTTTTGGTGTGATGTGTGGATCGATTCTGGGATCTGCCAGTTGTGACATCCCACTTTTTTGTTTTTCAGAAAAGCGATGGGTTTGATGGGGTATATGAATGATGCCTTGACGTAATTTACGTGCTGTCAAAGTAAACCATCGTAAAACTTCTTTGAGACTAGCTTGTAACAAATGGGCTCAGACTTGTGAATTTGTTTCGCGACTGATGCCATACAGGGCACGAATCAATTTGGCAGGAGGATGAGATTGAAGGGAAGTCATCTTGAAGACTGTGGGAAAGAAAAGACGTGGTGGATGTTTTATATATTTTTTTTCTTTCAGAGAGTCACCGAAGGTGATGTGTAAATGACAGGACCTCCTGCTTGACACCAATGGTGAAACAATTGGGTACGAAGTCTCAAATAATCGGGAGTGGTGGGTTTTAAATCGATGACTAAATACGCATTATTTGTTTGAGTGGAATCTTCGTACGCATTATTCAGCCAAGGAGTTCCTAACTGTTTGGCTAACACTTGCACTTGAGATTTATCTCTGGGGCATTTAAACAATACCACATAATGGGCATTGAGACTGCTGGTACGATGGGCTTTACTTTGTTGAAATAAATTTTGAGTAATGTTAATGATACTGGCATTACGATGATGTACTTTTCGAGTAAACCAAAGTTTAATTTCTTCTTCGTTTTCTCCTAACATGTCATCGAAGATGACCAGATGTGTTGGCTCAAGTCAGACACGATCCCATCGTCTTCGCGAGGAATGCCTTCGACAAACAAAATGGATTCTCCTTGACTTTCTTGAAGTAACGTGTAAGCCGATTGCCACTCTTTGTAACACCACACGATGCGTTGAGGGGGACGATCAAACAAATGAGATTTGTGTTCAATCAATCGTTTGACAAATTCGGTTTCGCCTGAACAACTCGGTCCTTCAATCAACATGTTAAAAGGATGGCGCAGATACAAAGCTTCCCAACTTTGACGATCTCACTTTTCGTCAATCACTTTGACAACAGAAGAGGAGGAAGAGGAGGCAGAAGAGGCCATGACTGAGGTATGGAGAATTTTGTGAGGAACATGAAAGACACAAGACATTTTATATATTTCATACATGTTTAATGTTTTAAACAAAATAAAAAAACCCCACATATTTACATGTCCAGAATTAAAATACAAAAAAAACACATAAAGCAAAAATGTCATTTTTGACTTTTGTTGTAAGTTCACTTGTTCTTTTTTGTCATGGATGATTAGTGACACGCAAGGTCCTTGGCATAGTGTGCCACTTCTTGTAGCCAAGCATCGAAACCAAAACTTTTTCAGTCACCTACATTTTTCCAATCGTTAAGTTGTTGGTGTAACCAACTAGCGATACACACTTCTTGGTAAGTATGAAGCGTAGATAAAGTCTGACAAATGCCTTCTTCACACGGAGGTACACAACTTATTTTCATCACGATTCTCAACACTTTGAGCACAATTTGTCTTTCGTGCACCGATAAAGTGTGAATGGTGATGTCTTTGTTGCATGTAACGTTCATCAAAAATAGTCCACAACGAATTTCCTGGGAAACGAAATCCAAGAAAAGTAGTTACTAACACACACACCACGTATAGTTCAAAATTCAATGGAAACAGTTCGTTTATCAGTAGTTTGTAATCCTCTAAGGTCTGAACACTATCATTGACTTTGGTGATAGTCTACCCCAAGGCGTCTGTGATAGTTTCTCCCAAGAATCAGTCTTCTTATACTATGGAAATAACAATAGTTTAAAAATCGAGAAATGACTTTGAGTTTGTATCTTGACAAACTCTCTGTAAATGCGTTCTCGCAGCTCCAAAAGCAGATTCTGAATGTGCTCTTCTGAACTAGTCATTCACAGGCGCGTCTTTCTTTTTGATGAAATATTCACACAATTGCCAAATGGAATCTGGTGGTAAAGAATATCCAAGACACTCAGTGATTTCCTTTCTACACTTTAGACGGCGTGAAGGTGCTTCGTCTTGAGGTGACACTTCTTTTAAACGTTTTTGTATTCCTCTAAGTTTGTAACTTTTTCCTGAACGACGTTCCATCGAATTATGTGTAACAGTGTTACATTGTAGGTTGTGCCATCCAAACTCTTAAAGGTGTCATTTAGTTTTCTTGAATGTCTGACCATTTGAATACTTTGAAACTAATCAGTACTTTTATAGCATTGAGATATCAATGATTAAAACATCTATGTCGTAAAGGATGTAATTGTTCTTTGCGTTTCACTTGTATCTGGACCAGCTCTTGGTAAATGGGTTCTAACAGCTCAGGGGGTAAACAATGAATTTGCTCTTCTAAAGTATCCGACATATTATTTCTTTGGACCGACCAAAGGCAGGTAATGAGAGCGCGGAGGCCATCTGGCATGTTCCAAGTAAGCTGAGTCATAACGACTCAGCTTACTTGGAACATGCCAGATGGTCCCAGAGGAGCGGCAAGGTAGTGCTGCATCGCTGATGTCAATTCATACATGTCGCAAGGTACCGCATCGCACTCGAGTTCATGATCGAACTTGGAGTCCACAGTAGGTTCCTCACTCGGTGTCTGTGTCGAGTTCGTCAGTATCGGTGTCTGTGTACTGGCCTCCACATTGAACTTGAAGTTCAAAGTGAGTTCCTCACTCGGTGGCTGTGTGAAATTATTATTCATCTTCTTTTTGTTCGGTCAACGCTTGTAGTCACAATGAATTGTTGGTCTTGGAAGTTGTCCCTTTTTTACACTTAAGCTCAGCGTGTCCGTACGGTAAAGTGTTGTGGTCTGTAAGTCGCACTCGTTTCTGGTACTCAATTTGGTAGACTTTTTCTAAAGGGCGACTGACGATTTGGTGGTTTGACATACGTACAATTTTGTGGAGCTCTAAGGTTTGCACTCGAAAGTCTTGAGCTTGTCCCGACTGTAAAGCATTTATCAAGACATCAAAGTTGACTCGTTGACTCGCTCAATAATTTAGGGTCAATCCTTTGACTTTGCATATGGTATGAAGTCGGCTTTGTCGGTCTCTATATTGGTAGCAGTAATTTTTAGGGCCACCGATGGCAAAACTGATGATCGTCTTTTGGGGGTGCTCGTCCGTCCATGCGCCTAAACGATCTCCTTCGATGGTGGGGTGTTGGTTGCCAGGGCGATGGATGTACATACGACTGTCGGTGTCAAAGTACAGGACTCGATCTCGGAGGTGCAACGTGGGTCATGTGAAGTGTGGCTTTTCTATCGGTGATGGTAAACTCATCATTGGATTGTTGAACGTGTTCAATTTTGTCCATGACTTTAGACGATGTTAATTCTGCCGGGGTACTAAACTCGATCCAGACAGGAAACTTTAAACTATGGTGATGAATGGATAGTCTCAACCGATTGTCCTATTTCGCTTGGCACTGCCGTTTCAATGTTTCTAGCAAAGAATCCCACAAATCGGTAATGAAACCTGCGGCTTTCTCGTGGGGTACTTCAGACTTGAATTCTTTAAAGTTGACGGTGTAGGTGTAAGGCGTGGTTCAAAATTTTCTGGATGTTACTTTTTGCGTCTCTCGAATGCAATTTTCGGGAGCTACGGAACGACTTTCTTTTTTAGGAGTTCGAGACTCTCTTGATCTTGTGGAGATGGAAGGTGTGGTTTCAGGCTCACTCGTGTCGTCTTCAAAATCACTGGCATGGACTTGGGCTAACACTTCAGCTAGCGGCGTATGAGGCGGTACGGAAAGTCGTCGTTGTGGCCTCTTAGTTTCTTCTTCTGTTTTCTCACTGCGATTGCGTAATCGTTTCATCTTGATGTCCAACTTTGATCTGATTGAGTTTTACACAGGCTCTCTCCCTATATATAGAGAAAACGTCTTACCCTCATAGTAACCTATTCGTTATTCAACTTTCAAACAGTGAAGACGGAAGAGCAGTCAGAAAGGCTTACCCATTTTGGTCAGAGATTTAGCTCAACAGACAGCTGTTGCTATCAGAAATTTAGAGAGAGTCCTTGGAAAGTATACCAGTAAGACTAAGGACTACTCCTCCTCTCGAGATAAAAGTCTAGATACTTGCTATATCTGCCAGGAGAAAAGACACTGGGCTCCAGAATGTCCACAACGTCAAAGCCAAGGAAAAGAAAAGAGAGACAAAGGGAAAGATACATGTTATCATTGTCAAGAAAAAGGACATTGATCTTCAGAGTGTCCTAAGAAAAAAGTTGAACAACCAAGAGAGGGATGAGGCAGAGGGCTCTTCAGCACCATCATGCCTGTGAATAAATTCAAGAAGAGAGACAGACAGTGAAAGAAAAAATGGACTTGAGTGATGTGTTGTGAAAGTTCATCGTGATTTCAAAAAGAGAATATACCAAAAAGGAAAAAAGTAAGTGTCTCTTGATTTTGATTTCGTTTTATAGTATGGACGCACACACGCACTCATACACAATCAAATGATGGGATTTAAGTTTTACTTGATTTGACAATTTGATTTCTTTTCTAAGAAATGTGGGTGGCCCTAAAAAGGACCGTTGGGGGGTTTGTTTGTAAAAACAAACTTATGGACTGGACATGATGAGCTTTAACTGTCTCAATCCCTTTCCACGGCAAGTCCTGCTCCTCCTGCTGTTGCTGCTTTGGTAGTGGTAGTAGTTGTAGTCTATGGTGGTGGTGGTGGTGGTGGCATCTCAGTAGTAGTGAGAGTGGATGATGTGATGGGCTTAGAATGTTTAGCCCGTGATGGTCTCTTTCTCATGGGTTGAGTTAAAGAAGTCTTATACATGTTTCTCAGATTCTTTAACTCTGCTAAGATATCTTGTAGCAGACTCACCGTTAGATTTTCACCACTCCCTTCCTTCTGTCCTTCACACTTCAAAGATTTCTGCTTCTCTTCTTCTTCTCGCTTTCTTCTTTCCTCTTCTTGCTGAAGAAATGCTTCTTCTGCTTCTCTCTGACGCTGCAAATATTTTTCCAAATTTTCTCTTTCTAAAATCATCGATCACGGGTAAGGATGGAGAAGAAGGTGGTACTTTGTAGGTTGTTTCAGGCGAAAATTCTTGCGATTACAGAAATTTCACAAAATCCAAATTAAAATCTTCTGGATGAATGTTGACCACTGCCGTCGTCGTACTATCACTCTGAACATAAGAGGTTTCCGTAGCAGGCTCACCCCAATACATCGTCTTCGTTGTATCAGTCATACTTAAGCAATGCCTCAAAAGGTAAAACCGTACGAACGCTGTGGCGTCTATATACTGAAGGTGACGTCACACCCCAATCGGAAGAGAGACCCTACATTTTGTAACGCGCGTTTGGATCGGTAGACCATTTCGATCCGTTTCAATCCGCTCTTTGGCTATATATATCAGCGTTTTTGTTACATAGTTTCACCTGTTCTCAAGACAGGATGTATACTTCCGTAGAATCTTCAAGTATCGTATCGGGTATGCTCTTTAACCCGGACTATCCCATGTATGTAAAAACATCATGGGGTATTACTAAGATTACAGCTACAGCTATTTGGAAAAGAGGAATCTATGTGGCGAGAGAAGGGTGTCTATGAGAGTATTGATTTATGGACCTGAAGTGCGTAGAAGTTTGAGGAGAAGAAGACCAGTGAAGAGGTGTAATATGTTTTAACTTGGTTAACAAAACTCCAACGGCCCTTTTCAGGGCCACCCACATCTCTCAGAAAAGGCAAATCAAAAATTGCCGTAGGTGTTTCTATGTTTCTATGTTTGTTTGTGTGTGTGTGTGTTGTGTGTGTTTTGGGTTTATGTGCATATTCTGTCGCCATAAACACTTCTGTCCCTATAAAACTCATTCCCATGTTAAACCTATAGACACATTTAACACAGAATTTCCCGTACGTACCTATAGTGGCACATATTGAGGTCAACTCTAACACTTACTCTTCAACATCCTATTGAGGTCAGCTACTTTTAACACTGTTACCATTTTGGCTCTCAATCGCCTTATCCAAGCCAAATGGGACCATTGAGAGCCAAGCGTCCATTTGTGGCTGTCAGTTGTCCCATCCATGTTAATTTCCCGTATGGCTCTCAATGGTCCCATTGGCTCTCATTTCCCACCCTATACTACTTTCGTACTTTTATTTCATTAATGAAAATATTTATTTTAGTAACGGTAATACAAACAAAACAATTAAGATGCGTTATAATAATTATTGTGCAACTTCAGATGATATTTTTTGTATAATTTGTAAAAAGTGTGGCACACATTATGTTGGACAAACCCGTCAGCAAGTATCTAGTAAACGCATAAACATACATAGATTTGACATAAATACCTCTATTGATCCATCTTTTTCATCGCCTGTCGCCGCAGGCTTTAGTGACGGCTTCCAAATGTTACAATACAAGATTTATTATTATAATAATAATAATTATAATAATGTTTATTTGTAATGCACGCCACTTACCTTTGATACATATCCACGCATCATGCGGTACAAAAAGGTGTTTTATTGTGTAACAGAAGAACATCGTATCTATTGGAAGTGTTATACATGCAAGTAATCATTATTGTATTTTTTCTAATTGGGTGAAATACAAAATAGACATTACACAGTAATCACACAATATAAATTAAAGAAAACCCTAAAGCCTGCATGGAGCAACATAAGTTTTGTGATATTGATCTAGAGCCAATGTAGCAGAAGTTGATGATAAAACAGCTTCTCTAGTAAACATTGCTAAAGTACTCATCATAATTTTTATAGTATCATTTTGTATAAAAGTCCTAAAAAAAAATTTAAGTTGGATTTTTTATATGCAAAGGTGGGTAAATATTTTCTTCGTAGTTCTCCGTATAGCGGACAAGCAGTAATACAATGAAATTCATTTTTGATATTAACATTGCAAAGTTGACACAATATTACTTCATAACAAATATTTTCATATCTTCCTGTATTACCTCTGATTTGCAAGTTACCCGCTCTAAGCATAGTAATTATGTAACAAAAGTCTCTATCTCCCGACAATTCTAGATATTTTTGACAAGTGCAATCTATTCTCAGTGAAAAGGCAGTCTTTCCATTGATTCAATCTCATCCTTAAGTTTGTGCCTAAAATATCTTCACAACTCTGACTAAACATTCTAAGAAATTTATTTTCATCATTTACGCCCTGACTACACCAACCATTGCCAAATCCATACGTAAATAGAAGCTTTTTAAATTTGTTAGCCCAGCAATCACAATTTTCTCCCCATCTTATTTGTAAATTGTAACATTGTTTAGGATACATGTCTTCTGGCATTTTTAGAATTCTAAGCCAACATTTCAAAATACGTTTATATTCTGTATACTAATTCTTCATAATTCATTATATACAAATGCATTTGGAGTGGATTTAGACATACCAATAATATATTTAGAGAATCACAAATGAACTTTTCAATATCATTGCCATCATAAAACCCCCAAAACTACCTCAGCCCCATAGTTAAGAATGGGGGTTATCGTTGAGTCAAACAGATGCAGCAATTCAGTTACAGGCATTCTGACAAAATTTTGAAAGATTTCGCTTAAGAATATGCATAGCCTTCAATGCTTGCAAAGATTGAGTTTTCTGGCACATATGTCATGAGATTATTGAAGAAAATATGCATCTTAGATACTTGTAATTCAATCTTTACCTCTTTAGGGTCATATTACCACTTTTCATAATCTCTGCGATAGCCACCTCTGCAAAATACAATGACTCTTGTTTTTTTTCTCTCTATATTCACTTTTAATTTCCACTTTAAGCAGTATTGATGAAGTCTATTGAGCGTATTTTGCAACTGGTGGGCAGTGTCAGCAAAGACAATTAAATCGTCTACATTCAACAGTAAAAATAGTTCCTAAAGTTCCATATTAAAACTACAACTTGCTCTCCTAAAATAATCCTAATTCGTACGATTCAGAAAGGAGCCGGAAGAATCGTTGCGCAGGAAACAAATTCTGAGCTAAGAGATCTAAAGTGAGTTATAACTGTGGATACTAGTTTAGATAAACTACCAGAAAGAAAAGATTATATTTAAAACTAAATATATCCCACTTAGGAACATGTTTCTGTACATTTTTCATTTAATTATTTCCCATTCGTTTCATTTTTTGTTTTGATATTTCAGTGACACGATTCATTTAATGTTAGGCAGATTTATATTACAAAAGCAATTGCCGAACTCAGCCAATCAGATGCAGATAAAACAACTTATCCTGCTGTGTAAATGTACTGCTTTGACTTTAATAATTGAGAGCTCATGAACATCTGGATCATGAAAATCAACAGTACTGGCGTCAACAGCAAAAGACAGTTTGCAGTTACATGCCAAGAATAAAGAAACACACAAAATGGAGCATTACTTTTGACAGCAGCAGGTGTAACAACAACAGCAATATATCAGTAGCAGGAACAACAACAATGACGACAACAACAACAGCAGCCACAGCAACCAGAACAACATAAAGATGATGGTGATACTTTACAGTTCTCTACTCTTATGCTATTTTTATAATTTTGTGAGACAATTTTGTTATGGATTAATATCTTTGTATGCTCAACTGACTCTGGTTGACTGACATTATGTACTAAATTAATTATATTTATAGGTAAATCATAAAGATAAACATAAAATGTTGACATAAGAAAAACCACGTCACTTTATGGATCAGTGGTGCAAGTATATTTTAATTCTTACCGGTACGGTACCGACCCCCCGACCCCGTCTTTCCGGTACGGTCGTACTGGTAATAAATATCTTAATGGTACGGCGTACCTGACCGTACCGGCTTACTTACAACACTGCATTAAATTCATACACAACTGCATAGAAGGCATATAAAACGCGCGTTTTGTAGAAGTATTTCATCCATGAGATTTTCTGATCATCAGATGATTACATATTGCATAAAAGTGATACTAACGAGGCATTATCGTCAGATTGCATTATGTAAATGTTAAAATAATTTTTGAACTGATTTGAAATGGGAAAGAAAATCAACACCACACAAAGTCAGGCGTAATCAAATGAGTACTGTTTTTTCCAATCTTTCACTGGAAATTCAATAAATTTATTTATATATTTTTGCGTAATAAAATTGGAATGCATACACTTTAAGCTAAATGACTTGTGTATGTGTGACTAATTAAACAGTGTTAATAGTTTCATTGAATTAAAATCTCCATTTGGAACCCACATAAACAAGAGCAGCAACAGAATGAAGAAAAAAAAATATAATCTCGCTATCATACGCAATAGGCATTTGGACCACTTTGGTGTTTTCTGCATTAGCCTGAATCTCAGCCGATCGAAACAGCTGGTTGAAATAGAGTGGTTTTGTTTAGTATAACTGCTAAACCGCATATATGAGAGTATTTTTCAAGATGGAAGCCTCAGGTCTGAATCAATGTTTTGCCAGTAATTTTCCAATAAGTATTGTTTTGATATAAAGGTGTAGCGCACCAAAGACACTGAAGTGGCAGCTATTTCTCTCCTCTGGTTTTCTTGTCAGAGCGGCTCCGATTTCCTTCAAACCCTTTAACCAACTGTCGCGACTGGCTGGCACATAAAACCACTGCAAAAAAGCCCATAATATTCTGCATGCTTGTGACGTTGAGATTGAAAACAAAGCAAAAAACAATAAATAAATAACCACAACAGTTAAACATTACTATCAAGAATTATAGCTTCCGGAAGAACATGACAGTTTATCTTGTCTACATATTACAGAGATGAAATTAGAAACAAATTCAATCGCAGTGTTACCAAAAATATAACTTCTAAATTTCATACATGAAGAGTGGGGACGAGCAACATTGTGACAACTTTTTTTTTTAAAGTCGGAAAATGTGAAAACTTTCTGCTCTTTCCGGTGGACCTGATTCCATCAAGGGAAGGTAGATTGTATAACCCATATCTTACATACAATCAATATACATATACAGAAAATTATATGTGGGCTGTTAGGAGCAAAGTTAGAAAATATGTAATGGCAATGAAAGCCATCCCCGAATGAGGATAGTATAATTACTGTGAATAAATGAGCATAGGTTTTTTTCAGGGCAAGTCACGAGACACTGGACCAAACAAAGGCTATTTTATCGTATTTTCATTGTAACGCGTGGGACCTAACACTCATGTTTCTAAGTCAGAATTCAATGTTTCTTGGAAAATTACAAATCAAAATCAGTTTTGAGTGGCATAACTATTCTTGAGTCTATTTTGTTTCTAAAAATACGCTGCTTTTTCTATTATTGTGAATGTGTTAAGTTTGAAAATTTGATTTGGAAGGTGTTCAAATTGGATTCAAAGTTGGGACAGAAAACTCAAATGTTGTTCACACTTACATCTCTTACAGAAATGAAATGTTTCCCGCCACGCAAACAAATCAATGTGCCAGAAATGGGCTCCAGAAGTGCACAGGAGTATTTGTGGAACAGTTTTAGTCCACTTTTGACACATACAATCTTGTTGCCAGACGTTTGCAAGAAACTATAATTGTCTGCCCCAGGTGTGCCAGAAAATACTCAGGGCATTTAGCCAGAAAGTGTGCCATAAGCAAAACAGCCTTAGAAGTGAACCAAATGTGCTTGAATGGAACTACACAGAAATATATGTGTCACAAAGATATTTAAATGTTTATGAGGATTAATTGCTGTAATCTTGCAACATTTTCCTCTGTTTCCCTAATATTAAACGTTGTATTGTAAAATTTTTATAATCTCATCTGCCTTTAGTGATCTTCATGTTTGTTAATGTAAAGAAAAAATATTTGGAAATATCTTAAATAACTCCCTTGCAAGAAATACATTTATTATTCATAACAGTTATCATCTGGCGAATTCGATTCAAACCTTATTGTACTAGTTCTTTCAACAACATTAAAAATAAATAAATAAAAAAACAAATAAACAAATAAATAAATAGACAGTTAAATACCATAAAATAAGTGTATTATTATTATTTTTAAATCTATGCTGGAGAAAATAAATATTATTATCTTTCAATATGCATGTCAGGAACTACTTCCCATATTGTTGGCAGGATTGTTTCTTGCTTTCTTTTAACTGTCTAATATGTATATGTGTCTTAATGAGAATCAGAAATACATATGTCATTGAAGTAATGGTGTTGTATAATATTAAAATAACACATTTATCCGACTTTGTTTGTGAAACTTTAATCAGATTTCTTTGTCAATCACAGGGTTCATACAGCTGTTGGTAAAACAAATTCCAGACCTTTTCCAGATTCTTTTCAGACTGGATTGCAGTATTTTCCAGACCCCTCTGGCACATGTATTCGAAGATCTGTATCACTATAAATCAACATGTGGTATCCGCATAATATAAACAGTATCCACCAATCACAAGTGGGTGATAGGTCACATGTTTCGCCAACCGCACTGAACCAGCAGTGCCATCACTAGACCAAATGGCACCCCAGGTGACGAATGTCTTTAGCAAAAAAAAAAAAACCACACCAACCCAAAATTACATCCTTTTTCCAGACCTTTAGGGCAAAATCTGTATTTTCCATACTTTTTCCAGGTCTGGAAAAAGCACTCTTTTTTTCCCATACTTTTTCCCAGACTTTCCAGACTTTCCAGACTTTGTACGAACCCTGCAATCAACTGTCTGGATCTGCAGTTGTGGATCTATCCCTGACCATTCACTAAATATCACTACACTAATTCACTTCCTTTGGTTTTTTTTCTTCATTCTTATTCATTTTTAATGAAATACGGTGTATTAGTTACGAGTTCAGATGCACCAAGATTATCTGAATTATGTTAGGCACATACATGGACACAATCTATCCAGAAACTTCTCTGAAAATAGTTGAATGTGAATGAAAAGACTCGAAGATTTAGTGCAAATGTCCTCTACTTCCTAATCAAAACATGGTGCTTCTCAAATATTGCTGACATTGTTAAAACATGGTATGCGCTGGCATGTAGATTTGAAACCAAACACGCTATTCTTCGTTTCTTATTTTTGCCTGCCATGTTTGACACAATTTGCATCTAAAATGGGTATCAAGTGAACATGTGAGGTAGAATTCTGAAAAAGCAGTTGTACAGTGATTGTATTGAAAATGTACACAGGCAGGACAGGGAGCAGTTAAATTCAGATTTATGAGAGAGGGGAGGCACAATTTGAGAAATGTGGATGCTACATCTATCGGTGAGAAAGGGGGAAAAATGAGCTTGCAAAAAATTATTGTTTTGTCACAAGCGCGTTAACAGAATTTGTCTCGTAATATTCATACAAATAATCTAATAATAATTAAAATTCACAATTAGGACTTAAGACATTTAATTTCTTCACTCGAAGCCTTAGGATATCTGGAAGGGTGTGTGTGGAATAAAATCAGGGGACAAATGCAGTTCTACACTTGTGCTGATTTAAAATAAATTTGATCAAACTTGTTAAATGATTATAACATTTTCTCGCAAAAGCTCGAAATACATAGAAACGTTTCATCTCGTTTAATAAATTTCATTTGAAGCAAACATTCGTATAAGATTCTATATATATCAATCGATTCAGGGCGAAATTTAACGCAACTGGTTTTGTGTTTGGGTAAAGATATTGATTAATTTGGTGCTTACTACATTCTTTAGCATAGATTCTGAAGAAAACATCAACCAGGACTGTGTATAGCTGCCCAACCAAAAGACGTATACATGTTCTGACAGTCTCCGACATGTAAGTTGGCTGCTGTCTTGTTTTAAACACAGTATATTGGTCAATAAAATGGAATGTATTATTACATGCATGCAAAGATTAAAGCTCTGTCCTAGGTGATACTAAACTTTGCATACATTCTTGACCAACTTAATTCGCCTGACACAATTCAGATATTGAGTTCCCAAAGTTACAAATGTTAGACTGGTGTATTTTAATCTGGTCTTGAAGCATGTAAACATATGGTATTACGTCTTTGTTTTTTTTTTCTTCTTCTGACCACTAAAGGAGCAAAGTTTCGAATCAGTAACAAAATATGGTAGCAACCAGTTTCTTTATTAACACACCTTGGCGAATGGCGTTTGAAGGTGAGTTAAATTACAAGGTTGTCTTTTGCTAAACAGCTGGACACTTAGTGGAACCAAGGCCCGCAAGTAACTTGATGCACAAAAATACTATGGAAATATTTCTTCTTTTGATTGTGTGATTTGTCTCCAATATAGGAATAAGCCATATAGAGAATGGTGATTGTTTAAGTACAGCTGAGCGTCACAAATACGGCTTATAATTAAATAATTTAATGGTGGCTATGTTTACAATCCCGACCGTAAATAAATAAATTGACGCTTCTCATAACTCTTTACGATTATATGTGTGCACTTGTGTGTGATCTCTGTATTACTGTTTACTCTAGTTTCACATGTATTTTCATGTGCAGCAGTCAACATTTTAATGATAATCATGGAAGTGAAAATGAACTTTTGAAGCCAAATAATTTATTATGTCGACCTTATCGTTGCGATGGTGGCTAAAGTGTCGTAGGTTTTATTTCCTTTGGCAAGCAAAGGCAGACTTATGCTAATTAGTATGGATTAAAAAAAAAACAAACATCACTGAATCCGGTGAATAATACAGTATTCGTTACAACTTGTGAAAAACTTTGTGTTACTAGTAATATTTCTTTCATAATCACCAACATTATTATCACCACTATTGTTAATGCTACTACTGCTACAACTATTACTGATATAAAGCTTTTTTTGTTGAAGGTAATATGTTTAAACTCTTTGAAGCTAACTGGTTTTTGTATATTGAGTTTTACATTTAATGAATAATATTGTTTTGGGAGAAAATCTACTCTGAATATCACAACATATGCGCATGAGTAATGCAGTATGTATATGTGATACTTTATTGTATTATACGAGGGGTATTTGACTAGTTCTGAATATTGTGCTATGGCTTTTTTGTTTCTTTGAACCTGTCAATTTAATGCCAATCAATAGACAAAATAACGTTCTATAACATGATCTACAGCTGCACCTGCAGCACTCAGGACACTTGCAGATATATGCATGTGACGTAACATAGGTAAATGACAGTGACCTACAAATATAGAATAAGAACACTTCTGCTACTGAGTAAAGAGCATACTGTAAAATCCCGGTGCTCTTAGGGTATTGTCTGACTTGTATCAAGATCGACTTCGAAAACATGTACGGATGTAATTCTCTCTCAATTTGGTGGTAGTTTTAGCGTTTAAAAGATGATTGCAAATTCATGGAAGATGATCCACTTTCTTGAATACCGTTGTCTGTGATTGATGAGCGGGAAGTGGCTGCTGTGAAGGGAGCAATTGACGAAGATGCTCAGAACACAGTGGACACTAGTTTCTTTATCACGGATATTTGTTGGCGGATCATCGAAACAGATTCGAGTTGAAATTGCCAAGCATCTACTCGCCATACATAAAATGAAAGACCAGAGACATTTGAACGAGATCGTCTGAGGTGTTGAAACATGGATTTACTTTTCTGAACCCGACTCAAAAGAGTTAAAAAAAACCCAAAAACAAAAAACATTTGGATGGGAGAAAACTAGCATAGACCACAAATCGCTCAACGTAATCAGACTGTTAAGAAAGTTTTATACGCATTAATGTTTCGATGCATAACGCCATGTAGTCCATATATCTGTGTCTGATTCTGCTAGTGTCTAGTGTCGCTGGACATTTTTGCCTCCAAAGTGTTGCCAAAGTCGTGGAACACAACAGAACCACCCGTCCGGGCACTTGTACCAGAGGTGACCATCTACTCCATGACAACACACCGGCGCATAAATCCACTGTAGTGACGGACTTCCTGAAGAAGTACAACATTCAAACTTTACCACATCCTCCACACAGCCGAGTTTTGCTGAATCCCGTCATCAAATATTCGCTTGGGGGAAGAGGATTTTGAAAGCTGCTATTCGGATGAAAGTAGAGTTTTTCAGTGTATGTTCAACATGCAAAAAGTGAATACAAATGACATTTAATATTTAGTGGGCTGTACTGACGTACTGTTTACTAATAAAGAACTTTGTTTTTACTGTGCACTAATATACAGAGCTTTTTAAAGACCCATCGTATGCAGGAACAAATTAAATGTTTTTAACCTTTGCCTTTATGAATTTGTAATATATCGAAATGTCACCATCGTAGCTAGTAGTGAAAGTCACTTTTACAGTATCTAAAGTGAGTTGCATAATACTGTTCGTTAGCACTTAGTAAAGTTCTTTCATTTCAGACATAAAATGATGATTGCCAAAATCAGGCAAGTTAGCGAAAGCAAAGCATACTGGTTTTGTGGATAATCTGGGAGTGTGTATATATATATATATATATATATATATATATATATATATATATATATATATATATATATATATATCTATATATATATATATATACGTGATGAAAGAGAGTATCCCATTGTGATTGTACGGTTCATAATCATGTGAAAAGAAACTAACATACACCTTATTAGACATACAGTTTAACGGTTGAGATCGCTAATTAGTGAAGTGGATGTTTAATCTCTTTTAGATCTCCAAATTAATTTATTTAGGAACATTTGTTTTCAGATGGAATTGTGTATGTGTGTATGTCACCCCAGGAATATCTGAAACGCATAATTTATATTGTAATATTGCAATTGAATTCACTTGATCACAAGCATATACATGTGTTCGAAACATTTATTAGTCCCTTTAATGTTCATCTTTCTATGTCATCTGCATGTCAGAAATACTAAAAATGTTAAGCTTTTTTAATTTAGTGTGAAATAGTATCTCGATTAAATGCTAGTCTATTTTATACTTTGCATTACGATACCGTTTATCTTTCATACACATTTATGCTTAAATATCTTTGTAAATAAAAGTGTCATAATATTTGACAACAGAGAAATATAGGCAATTCTGTTCTAAATTCATAAAGACATTTGTTTTCAATCTTCTACATGAGTAAGAATAAAAACAGCAATTCTAATTTAATGCATTCTTTAAGTATTTTCTCTATAATCGTTTATTTCGAAACTATCTTTTATATTTCACTTCACACTCGGAAATATATAATTATTATTTTCTCTTTATATTTGTAGAGAATTCATCATATAAATGCCGAAATGGCAAGTAATTGTCGGTAAGTCAGTTTAACGTTTAACCTTGTAAATAACGACCTTATTCGATTCTTAAGGCGTTTCATGTATATTTGTGACTTTCTGAGATGAAGAATACATTTAATTGATCGATACACCAATGAGGTACTGGATTTGTGGCATTCATGCTTCTCGAGTTTTCCTTTCACCAAGTTTAAATGCAGACGTAGTGCTTGTTTGTTAGTTTATGACCAACATGGTATTCTCTGATGACCCAATTCACATTCATTATTGGAACTGTGCAAGCACATACAACAATCACAAATTCATAAATATTTTCCTTAGATTATTTTACGATAATAACCACAACAGTGTGCACTATTAACCATTTAACATTTTTTTTTATCAGACGCCTTCCTCCAGAGACCAGACGAAAAATAAAAAAGACTTCCAATTAGCATTCTCTCATATGAATGGCTAGTGTTGAATGAAAACTCTAGTTAGGCCTTTTACAATGTAGTTGGATGCCATGATACAACAATTCAAACATTTTGTATACTAACGGGCTACACAGAATAACATTTGAGAATTGAAGATAAATGAAATATTTTATAGGTATATAAATTGTGTAGAAAATACAGTCTGGTACATGCAAAAGTATTAAACATATTACAATATTGTGGAATGAATGTGTAATTTTTATAAAAGTTTCTTACCACATGGAGTATAGTTTGCATCTTACTTTATAAAGGTAACTAGCTCATCATCCAAACCACTCCCTGATTTTTTCTTTCATTTGTACAGGTATGTCAGAGAGGAGGACAAAAGTGTAAACAAACCCGATACAATAAAAAGTCCAATCGCAATCCAGGAGAAGAAATATCCGAAGAATACAGATCTCATAAAAATGATTAAAACCTTGAGGATGATGCCAAAAGACGGAAAATATTATGCTCAAAAAACAATTTGATTTGTAAGTATTCCAAACCATTCAAATGTAATTGTACAATTATTTCTATATCGTTAAAGTAAATTATGTCGACGTTTGTCTATTGCTATTTATGAAATATAGACATACTGGTTTAAATAATCATCTGATAATTTTGATTGGTTGGTCGTCTTGTACAACTTTTCTTTCTTTGAAAAAAATAGCCGTTCAATCTTTTTGGACAGTTTCACCAGAGCGATAGAGATACTGTCCTTAGCGCTGTGATGTTCCACGATGAATATATTGGTTCAGTTCAAAACAAAAATATGTGGACATTATTTAACAGAAAAAAATGATTTCATTTATGAAAATAAGTATACATTTGCATTCATGAAATTGTTTATGATTTCGACTTTCTTTCAAGGTAAATCGCTAAGAAAGTCACCCATTATTGTTGTCTTAGTTAAGTGGTTGCAAAGTTGCAGTCTATAACAGAAAGAAACGACCAAGTATGTGACGTAATATGACAAGACAAATTATATATATATATATATATATATATATATATATATATATATATATATATATATATATATATAATTGGCAACGTTGTGTACGTAGAGGTATTTACATGAAAACAAATTAGTGAGAAATGCTGTCGGGTCAGGTAAGAGCTATGAAAAAAACTAATATTAATAGACATAATTTTTTATGAAGTTTACTAATATTGGCTTTTTAATGTTGCACATAGGGTAACGATGATGTGATTAAGCTTTTGTCTTGATTTTGCACTTTAACATTTTATTTCAACAGGTTATATTGCATAGTTCCGACTTGCACTAAAATGCACAAATCGGAGATAAGAACATTTTTAAACTAATGCGTCAGATGTAAATTCACTGGACCCCCAATTGGCTTATATCTTATATTACAGGAAGGAAATTCTAAAAGCGCTTACTGCGAAAGGAATAACAGAACTGGACACAAATCAGATAGTACAAGATATGCTCAAAGTGTAAGTGATAAAAATATTTTTTAAATGACTTATCAGAGAAATATGTCGCCACGCTTGTCTCTTATATGTATTCTTCTCTGACGTGTTATACCAACTTAGCCTAAATTACTAACGAGACTTGCGTAATCAAAATTCTAGACCCATCAGGTACATCTACATTCAATTCTCAGTTATATACTGCAATTCTAAGTCTCTATTTCGGAAACTCTAGAAGATGAATAGAAAACTACAAGTTTATATTTGCATTCGCCATCTCTATTTCTAACGTTTAGCTACTCAAGTTAGTAATCGCAATTAATTTGGATTAAAAAAATGCCCTAATTTTAAGGCTTTTGATTTAGCCTGGGTTCATGCAAATCAGCGAAGTGCTGCGGGTGACCCAAAAAAAGATCCGTCACGAATATTATCTGAATTATACAAGAATTAAATTAGATGTAAGGAGAGTAGGGAATTGTGTCTTTTTAAAGGAATACGCAATTGTACATATTTCATTACATTATTTCAGTCTAATGTTTGCTCGGCAGGCTAATAAACCGTTTGGCTCCATACTTTTTAATTTATACCACAGCTGTCTCGGTACTGCCGTATTGGAAGTACTTTTAATTTAAATGGATACGAATTGCACGAATGTCTATGGAGGAATAAAGAAGGGTTACGCGGAATGCAAATAAGTTCACGTAAACGGCGTTATGACGCCACTGTTTTCTAATAATGCTAGCGAGAGAGGAATCGTTCATATGAGAATATAAACTTTAGGAATTCAGTCCCACTGTACCAAATTTCAGTTGAATCAAACCACTCGGGTAGAAATTATATGAATGTTGAAATCGTTAACAGATAATTTAAACAGTTTTGACGCCGCCGTCTCCGTCGCCACTAACAGCACGATACCTATATCTCGCCTCTAACCAGTGAGACGAAACAAATGTTGATATTTCAAAAGAAAACGATTGGTAAAACTATTCAGATTCAATTTTGAACATGTACAATCTCTAAGAATTCTAATGCTTTATATAAACTTACAAATAAGTCTAGGAATGTATAGTCTGCAATCGCTAATCACACCTGAAACAAAGTCAATGAAAGGATTCAATAATGAATCTGAGTCGAGAATACATCTATGCATTTGAATATATGAAAATTAATTCTGAGTTATCATGTTTTCATTAAGATTACCGTAAAACCGTTCGAGTTGTAAAGAAGTATTTAGGCTCATTCGTAAAGCCGTTGGCATCATTATGGAATATAATAACGTAAACTTCAGAATAAGAATATTTCTCAAAACTTCATGGAGCAAACCTCTAAAAATTGGGATAGTATAACTTGCTTTCAAGATATTTCTAACGGAAAAGGTATTTAGAGTCCTCTCTTAAAAAATGATTGCATATTAGCAAATCTACATATAAAATGGAGAACCAAGAGATACTTAACTAGGAGCCACAATATGAAAGATAGATGGAAAACATAATAATCAGTTTTCAGACTACTGGATAAAGGAACTCTACGATAGTCCTCTAAGTAGCGTTCTGAGGGAAACGGCAGTATTGTAAAAGGTCTCTCTGATTAATTCAGCTACTTTGCAGATCACACATATGTTGAATTACCACCCATATTAAAGTTACAAATACATACTCAACTTTTATTGACAGTTTACGTAGTACAACAATAATCTCATGAGCCTCATTTGAAAATGGGGGGGGGGGGGGGTTGAAGTGGTGCAGTATCCTACTTTTCAAAACATACCTAATATAAATTGTTTGTCATAATTATGTGAATAGAAATAAATGTCCAAAGCTTCAGTGGTCTTCTTAAAGAACCCTTTCTTCCAAGAGTAATTTAAGTTCTGTCTTAGCACCCAGTATTGTAACATTACAACTTGTGCGAAAAATCTCTAATTATTGAATCACATGCATGGAAGGAAATAACTAGAAAAGTTTCCTACAAAATTCCCAAATCCTTGATTTTTTTATACGCTTTTTTTTCTGTAAAATGCAAATATTCCTTTTCAGTATTAAAGTGTATAAAACAGGATTATCAATAGCGTCTTTCTCATGAACTTCATACCAATTGGTGTATTTGATTTTAGAGCATTAAAGAAGCAGACGAAAAACATTTAGTGGAGAAAATTGAGATGGAAAGGTATGGCTTTCATCGCATTTTACCGTTCATTTTCGGGACTTAGTTAAATAAATCTTTCAAAAATATAGTTTGTTTCCACCGATCAAATAATCCATAGTTGAGGGTATGAATACAAAATATGAATTCTACTACTATAATTTATTTTTAACAAGGTCAAATTTGTTCAAGCTGATAGTCTCAATAGATTGTCTAAATATGAGCAAGGATTCTCTAGAATGTTATTTAAGAAGATATTGAAATCTTGATAATTATATTTGCTGACATAAAAAGGATTTATTACAAGTTTGGGTGGCTAATGAGGGATATTATCAGGTCAGCAAGAAAGTCACGTGCAAAATACGAGAAAGTGGTTATTCAATACATTTTTTAATCTTAACACAAGTTACTTTTGCATGTATATTCGTTAATAATATTTGCTGTTGATTGTTATGCCAGTCAATATTTGCCAACTAAAACCGAGAAAATCACTTTATGCTCTGAAAATTCCCCGAGAAGAAGATGAAAAGGGCTGTAAGTAGAGGAGGGGATGAAGTAATAAGAAACAAAAAATATGGTAAGGTATCTCCAATGGATTACAAAAGAATTTTATGCAAGTGCACCTTGTATTTGTTTTTGTCCTAACTTATGAGCTCGAGTGACACAACTATGTCAATGAGAATAAAGTGCTATTATTAGATTTAACAAGTATTTGAAACATATTTATTAACGTTTTCAGAAAGCACAAGAAAGAGATCGAAAAATTAAACCAAAGCCTGGAAGGCAAGGATAAGCTGCCGAATGAGTGGTGGTATGTAAAATAATTTTGACATATCTTTGTTTTACATTTTTTTTTGTTGGTGTAAACTTGTCATACGCTTTTGAGCGAATGTTTAAGAGACTAAAATTGAATGAGCATCTGCATGATATTAAATCTTTTTAAAAAATATCATAATTTTACTGTCAAATATGATTGTATGAGTTTTGCAAAATCTTTTGTCTTTATTATCATGCTTATGTATGACACTATTTGTAACGTTTTTACTTCTAAGTTAATGAGGTAGTAGGACTATACATTTGCAGTTTTAAAGATTTTTTTACTTGATATTCTGTACATATGTAGTTAACATGAGTGAAAGAATAATATTGGTAGTGGACACGATATTGCAAACTTCTAAAATATAGCCGGTGTCATTGTTGTCTCCCGAGACAGCAAATTAGCACGTACAGGTGGTCGATCAGATGTTACGCTTTACCTGTCAATATCTTTGTCATGTAGTTTCTCCTGTTTGGCGGCTAATCAGATAACGATAAATACAATTTTCTTGATGACAATCGGACTCTGACTAAAGTGGGGTCTTGGCCTTTAATACGTGTTTAATTAATGATCTTATCAGTTTGAAAATATTTCGACCAAATGTATCGTATTACTTCACACATTTGTTACATTCGAAATACTTTGATGGAATCCATTACACTGTATTCACTCTTTGCTTTGCAAAATAACTTGAATATCCCTGCAAAAAAAAAACAAAAAAAAAAAAAAAACACAACATTATGATAGGCTTAGAGAGGAAGCACATGTAAACAAAGACAGACTTTATGACAGTATGGGACTGAGGCAGAAGTTTACAAAATTATAATCAGTAGTCTTGAAATGAGCACGATTTCAACGATGTTGGTCCGATATTCCTACGGCACTAATAAGCATTGCTGTAGGAATGCATATATAACATGCAGGTTCTTGTTCCCTAAGATCTATATAACCCTTGTTCTATTGTGCAAAAGTCAAATGTATTAAGCACGACATCGTGTGCGTGTGTGTGTGTATAATTAGACACGTAAATGTGTTAAATTTAAACGCAAAATTAGCGTTTTCGTGCGACTAATGGTTTCTTATGCTAATATAAATTTATTTACGTTCCTTTTTTAGAGGCGAAAGACAGGAAAAGGTCGATGTATGGTCATCGAAACAGAAGGCAGTTAACTTGGAGACCAAACTTGAAAATTTGACCAGGTAAAATCGTATTAAGCACGACAGTGTATATATATATATATTTGTCAACATCAAATGTAAATGTCAAAATTAAAGGCAAAATTGGCGTTTTCGTGCGACTAATGTTTCATATGCTAATATAAATTTATTTACGTTCCTTTTTTAGAGACGAAAGAGAAGAAAAGGTCGATATAGGGGCATGGAAACAGAAGGTAGAGGACTTGGAGAGAAAACTTGAAAATTTGACACGGTCAAATCCAGTTGCATGCACGATTATGAGCTATCACTCTATGTTAGAATTATAAGACTGCATAACAAATACATCAGAATATTACACAGACGAGACCGAATATCTAATATATATATATATATATATATATATATATATATATATATATATATATATATATATAGAGAGAGAGAGAGAGAGAGAGAGAGAGAGAGAAAGAGAGAGAGAAGAGTTGATATGAGAAGAGTTGACTCTCAATATATCAGCGAGTTTCTGGTAATTTCTGGATCAAAATGCCTTATGTTTGTATCTATGCAAATACTTAGCAAATTATTGTGATGAAAATATGTGTATGAGACCTGGAAACACATGTACGATGGAAAAAACTGTGTGGATAAACTTCATCAATGTGTATACATCTCGTCCTGGAGAATCTTCATTTCTCGTAGTATTGGATTATATTTCGAGTAAAATTCACCTTTTTAATGACTATACAATCTATTTTAGCTAAGTCTTTATTAATATTATGTATACTCATGTATGTATGTATGTATGTATGTATGTATGTATGTATGTATGTATGTATGTATGTATGTATGTATGCATGTATGTATGTATGTATGTATGTATTCAAGCTTGTAAGTATGTACGTATGAATGAGCGTATATACGAAGTCAGATTTTACGATTCCCCGTTAGTATTCCTGTAAAATCAGGAATACTAACGGGGATAACACTTTGTGGTTTGTGAGTCAACCTAAATTTGTCGAGATACAATTTCGTGGTTCACTGTGTTCCTATTAACATACAGTACAACCTTACTTTTTCGTGCTGATTTTATTTCGAGTATATTCGTTATTCACGAAAAACTAATGGACGTTCTTTTTCTGTTTTATGTTATTTTGCAATATATAATTTTTCCAATAGAATTAAAACCTGGCAGAATGCAAATTTAGAAAGGTGAAGAAATTAAAAGGTAAGGAAAACTTGGTATGTTGATAGATAAGTAATAAAGTTAAGCAAAATGCTTTCGCAATAAAGTTTTCTACGTCAATCAAAGCAGGATTCTTGATCAAAACTCCTATACTGATAAGAAACAAAGAAACATATTTAGTAAGTCATAATACCTAATGATTTGGAAATGTACTTTCCTTTCTTGTACACTATAAGGTTCAGAATTATATCTAAATACGTTGAATTTGTTTCCCACGGTATTAGCCCATTTAACATGCCAGAATGGAATGGAACATATTAACTGACTATGTATTTCGGGTCGTAAACCTATATATATTTAATGTTCTACACGTGTAATTATATGTAATTATTTAACAACAGGCTTGATACTACTGTACAAAACCGTTAAAATATAGTTATCATTATAGGAAGTGAGTATTAAATTGACTGGCTTCCTAACATTACATGATGCACAAAGATTCATTCATACCTTTTAAAATACTTTTTGTATCACAGCTTAACTTTATATAGGTTTTAAGCTTTGTATTCTACTGGAATTCGGATCAAAGCACCATCAGTAGCTACTCAAGTATTTTTGTCATTTTTCAGTTGATGTAAACATCTCTAAAAGTATTAGGATATTGGCGAGTTCTGGGCCACTTGACGTTTGAAATTTACACCACCAACTACTGAACTTTGCCCTAGGTCAATGGTCCTCATATTCCTATTAAATATCTAGGGTCATGGGTACTCAGAATATTACTAAAAAGCCTTGGTCACTGGCCTTATAAATATTATAAGGAAAACCTTGGCTACCTAGGCCACCAGCCTTAAAAATGCAAATATCTGGGTTACTGACCTTACACATTTTGTGAGAAAACCGTGAATGACCTAAGCCACCGGCAGTAAACATTTCAATAAAAATCCTGGGTCACTTGCGCTCAAAATTTTATGAAAAACACTGGGCTACCTAGTCCATCTGCCTTTTAAAATTTTATGAGAAACACCTGGGCCAGTCATCGCCCAAAAGAATTGTCATAACTACAACAATCCTAGATCAGTGGTCGGCTGGATAGTGTGTGTTTGTGTGTGTGTGTGTGTGTGTGTGTGTGTGTGTGTGTGGCGAGACAGAGAAGAGACAGGGTTATATATGATTTTGCTTTTAGGTTTTTGAAGTTAGAAAATAAATTTATTTTGTGTATGCTTAATTTGGTGATTTAGTTTATTATGCAAGAGATATACATGACAAATATATTTAGATGTCTCAAAATATACTTACCGCATTGGCACATTAAGAGTAAATAAAGTGCATAACAATTGATCATAAAGATGAAGCTGAAATGTAAAATAAAATGAATATAGTTGACAAAAAAAGTTCTTCGCTGAATCCTATTTCACCTGCATCCGTGTGCTGGCGTGTCCTTCATGCCAAAACGTGTATACACAACTTTAGCGCAAACCATTAACATTATTGGCGCCGCCGCCGCCATCGAAGCTAGAAACGTGGTACTAATGTCTCAGCATGATAACGCAAGGGAGACAATAACGTGTGTTTAACTCTACAATGAAGTCAGTGTAATTGGCATTGTAAAAAAGGTTATGTATGTACGTGCACGTGTGTGTGTGTTTGTGTGTGTGAGAGAGAATTAAGTAAAACAATTGCAGAAAACAAGGTTATTAATGCAAGAAGTAAAACAATAGCCACATCAGCTTTTTTCCCTCCTTTGGCCAGGTTATTAAACTAACAATTATATCAGTCAAAGCTGCTGCTGTTTTTAAAAAACTCTAAACAAATGCTCATTTTTCATATTTGGTTTTGAATTTATCAATGAACAATTCTGCTCTGCCGTTGTTGCATTCGCAACTGCTGCTACAGCCGCTACCGCTTTATACCGTTAATTCTTTAATACAATTTCATATATTTAGATAAAGAGTTACTACTATCATACCAATATCTGTTAACAATTGTTGAACAACCATTTCAACCTTTCACCTAATGGTAACGTTTTTCTCATCTTGAGATTTGTGTTGTTGATAATTTCTCCAAAGTTATTTTCACACACGTTACAAGGTAAACTACATGTGCTCTTGTGATTTAATGTTTTGCCAAAGCTCTTCCATAGTAGATTTGTAGCTGCATCTTTGTCTTTAGCAAGTCATTTTGCCAAGTGAAACAAGGTATATTTGTATTGACATAATTTTTGAAATAATTAATTTCGCTGCAGCTGCCTTACCTGCCATTTATTTTCTTCTTCCGTCATTATTAATCTTAAAGGTGGCTGACTATCGATGTTTACGAGGTATTCATTTTTTTTAAAAGTCTCTTATTCTCATAGTTGCTCTTTCAATTCTGCATTTGTATTAATTTCATGCCCTTTTATTTGCTTTTAACTATTATTGCTTTTCTGATTGTAACTTTCGGCTCTATATGCTGCAGTAGTGCAGGATTGTAATTTATGGCGGATACCGAACACTACCTTTTTTGTTCAACCTGATACTATCAAAAGATAATTTTCCGCCTATACTTTTATCTATATAGCTACATTATAAGATTTTATCTGGCCCACCCTTTTGAGAATTTCAAATTATGTGTTCACGTATTTGTTTGGTAGTGTAATGTTTTACCTTTAATAGAAAAATCTATTTTTATTTAAATTATAAATTAAGTCAAATATTTCAAATTTATGTTTAATATTTTTTTGTATATATCACCTACATTTATATTTAATTGTTATGAGTTTGGGAACGGATCATTTGAGTAATTTCCCGCATTAAGATCTTTTGGAACAGGAGGTAGTTAAAGAGAATATTTTGCTTACCAGGGATCTTTAGGAGGAACTTATTTAGGAGCAGGTTCTTCAACTAGGTGACCATAGCTACTTTCCGTCATTTTACCCTATTTAAATGCATCAAACTCATCTTTAACAAGAATCATGTCTTGTAGAATCTAAACAAGATGTTGACGTCAGTAATATAAATGAAGACTGCATAACATGTGAATACAAAAAATAATTAAACATTAGTAGTGTAAATGGAACATACAAGGAAACAACTGGCAAACACTTAATAACAAGAAGTTGGATAACATGGATTGAACATGAATCAAGAAAGCATATGAAATTTCTGTAAATGTTAGGTGATTTAGAATATCAAAGTCTTTGTCAGATGCAACAATACTATGAATAACACCTTTGACGAGTAAATATCTTCCAGTTGATAACTTAAGCGGATTGCAGAAGGAGCTGTAAGATGGCTACTTTACAACAAACGGAATTAGATTCTTTAGTGGATTTTTATCTGTTAGATAGCTTTTATACACACTCATTAAAAAAATTAAACCGAACTAAACGAACAATGATGTAATTACGTTACAAAGTATATATAAATAATACGTAGGATATTTGTAAGTTAAAAATAACTTGAAGGTAACTTGAAACAAGCATTATGGGAACCATGATTTGAAAATAACTTTAACGGGTAATTTGATGGTAACTTGAAAATATCTTGAAGGTAACTTGAAGGTAACTTGAAAATAATTTGAAGGTAACATGCAAATAAGTTGAATAACTATTAAAGAAAACTTTAATTCCGTTGTAAAATAAAATGCATGTGGTGAAAGGAAAACTGGAAAGATAACTTTACAACCGATTAAAGATCATCGTAAAGTTAAACCTGGCAACTACTTGGAAAACGTTTAAAAAAATTTAAAAAAAGCAAAAGCAGAACAAATAATATGACTAGTGAGAAAACTGAAGGTAACGAGTCAAGCAAGCGTGGCTTACATGGTGTTGCATTGGAAGGTTATAACATTTAGTTCTTGAAAGCTGGCGTAGTTGTTGCTATATATACAAAAATGCAACAATAAGGAGAAAGCACCTAAAAATGAATCAGTACCGGTGGAGCCTACTAACATGCTCCCTGAATCAATTAAAGTACATTCATTTCCAGAAATGTTGTAGATTATAATTGTTGAGTCATGAGTAATTTTAATCAAAGTTACATGAACAAATGGCAAGCGAAACGAACATAATAATTGACACTATTTACCATGCATCAACTTTTACGTTAAGTTACAGTATGCTTTTTAAGACGATATTTAATTTTAAAATAGATTTCCCAACTAACATGGGTATAGAAGAAGTACTAAAATTGGTTATTCCAATTTCTTTAAGTCACTTTACGACTGACTGTCTTATAGTACAATGGATACAACAAGGCAAGATAATTAAGTGAATTTATTAACTGTTTAGTTAATACATTTAAATGGTAGATAAATATTCTAACAGCCATGGAATAAATTTTAGGCTGACGAAAATTTATAAGATTAAGAATAATTTAGTTAAAGAGATCAAACATTGCAGAGGTGTAAGAAAGAAGTATAAAACATCATATGCCTTTTTCTTAAACTTTGTAGAGGTTGGTATCGCAAATGTTTCTGGTGGAATGAGTGTTATAGGTACTAGTTGGGAGTTGCATCGGCCAGTAGACTAAAACTTATTACTTCATTTATCTTCTACGGGGTTTGGTGCAACTTTACTATATTTTGTTACAAAAGCTTTAAAATACAATATAGTATAGAATACAGTTTTCAAACACGACGATAGTGTAACCTGTGCTAAGCTGAATATTATTGATGAAATGTCGAGCAAACCAAAAAATGAAATAAGTCAGGATGAATTTAATATGATCGCTATTGAATACAACAAATGGTACCAGGTACGTGGAGGAAAAAGGTCAAATAGGGTTATTTTCCATTTACTTAAAGTAAAGACTGTCACTACCTAACTCCGGAGCCTATTAACCATACGGTGATCCCTGTGATACCTAAGACCTTACAGCAAAAGCCTAGCTACACAACTGTGGAAGGACATTCTGAGAAGGAAATATAGTTTTCAAATCCCATTGATAACAAAGATAGCACATTATTCATCTCATTACAGAGAATAGATTTTGTAGTTGGCTATTACAATATTTCAAATGATAAAAAACTCAAACAACATTTTCTATTATATAACCGAAAAGAATGAAACCAGGACCATACCAATACCTGATGGTTTTTATAATCTTGAAATGGATATGAAAAAGTCAATAAATGACTGCTAATTGCGCTAGGGAGTGAGAAAATCATAGATATTTAGGAAGATACACCCTTCCAAATAAATTTAAACATTAAGTACAAAAAGATAAAGTATAAAACGTAAAAATGTTAAATTGCATAAAATGTATATAAAATAACATATAAAGATAACAAATGTAAAACCCTTAAAGCATGATTAAAATTTGCTGTGTAAACCGCATTTCTTTAATAGTCCAAGGTTTTCTCGGGTGGTAAGACCTCGTACAGTTTCTGCAAGCAGTTCACGTCAAAATATTAATGTCACACAGGGTCGAAATCAACACACTCAACAAGAATGTGTTTCACTGTAAGTGGACACTGGCATGGCATGCACTCCGGTCAAGGTTCACCTTTTAGAAGGTAGGCATGAGTCAAGTATGTGTGTCTGATGCGTGATCAGCACAATACCATCTTCCCAATTTGTTCAATACGAGAGATGCCGCTTTCCAATAGTGAGTTTGATGTTCTTAAGCTGGTTTGCGGAATTTGCATTCCACATATTTTACCAAATATCAGGATCATGCAGATTTATATAATATTTAAAGTCAGTATATGGAATCATCCATTCGGAAACGTGTGACTGCAGGGCAGCTTTGGCTGCTTTATCTGTCCTTTCATCAGCTTTTATACCAATGTGAATAGGCAGCCAACAGTACAATACTTCTCCAAGACTGTATGAGAACATCATGTTTCTGCAATATGTGGAATAATAAAAGGTTGTCAGATTTAAGATTCTGAAAGGTTTTCAATGTAAAAAATGGAACACGAAAAGATGATGCAATTTGTTTATTGAAAAGTTTAAATGTTGGTCAAAGTTTTGAGTATTGCCGTAATGTCTGCAGTAACAATTGAGGCTTTCTACGTTAATCGGCTGTAGATGGTGCCATGGGGTGTTGCAACTCCAAATTTAATCTCCATCCTTCACAACATCTGTATACAGAGGCGCTATATCTATCTATCTCTCTCTCTTTATATATATATATATATATATATATATATATATATATATATATATATGTGTGTGTGTGTAGAGAGAGAGAGAGAGAGAGAGAGAGAGAGAGAGAGAGAGAGAAAGAGATAGTTTTCTATCGGACATTTATTTGACATTGATAAGCCAGGGATGTGACCTTCTTTGAACTTTTGATTCTGATGATAAAATGTGTCTGAATGGCCTGAAAGGTACTGAAATATACATAGATTTGTCTCGTATAATTTCCCAACACAGTGCATGGCTTTAGGAACGTTAATGAGTTCCCGTGTTGAAGGAAATGCATAACGCAATTCAAATGTGTTTATTCCCAACGATATACAGCGGTGTAGTCATAGGTGGATAATTTAAGTTCCTTTTATCGGCGTATATGAAACCGTATTAAATGTATATTACAGGCCAGTTGAAGAAAAGCAAGCAGATAAGAAAAAGACTGAAGAACAGGACGTCCAAATGCTGAAGCATAAAAACGAAAGGCGAATAGCAGAGTAAATTTTTTGACATATTTTAAACCGTATAAATGTAGAAATCAACGTAAAAGGGATTACAAATATTTAAACTTGTATTTCGTTAAAAATGAGATGAAGGATATATAATGAATGCACATAATTTAAGCATCTTTGTATCTAGCAATTATTGTATAATATTGTTGGAGATTATCTTGTCTGAAACATGTATTTCACATATATATGCCACTCGCAGACTAGTTTGGTATAAACAGTGATATCTCTTCCCACCTCCTCCTATCAAGTTTTGAAAACATGCATGACATAAACCACGTGGAAGCATATTTATCATATTTATATGAAGCAAAGAATACAACACTGTTTTGAGAATTAAATATACGGAATATCTCGTGTACTTTCAGGTTTTCCACTAATGTTTTATAATTATCGATCTTCGACATATGTGACCTGAATATTAAATCCTGTGATATCAACATAATCTGACGATATTTATCTGATGCCCTTGCATGCTAGTTCAAAGCCCACACATCCATCAAAAGAGAAACACAAATAAAAACAATACATTTGAACTACGCACACGCCCTTAATATTTGCTTTGTGGTTAGGACAAGGGGTTGTCACTCTTTAACGCCCGAAAAGACGATGATTAATTTTATTGTTGGTAGCTTTGTGCAAATTAGATGGTAATATCATTCGATATTTCGATGCAGGCTAAAGGTAGCCTTGGCGGCAGAGGAAACCAAGCATAGCAAGGAGGTTCTGGGACTTAATCAGAGAATCAAAGAACTGACACAACAGTAAGTTAATAGAAATTGCGAGTTTTCCTCTCGAGCGGAAATTAGGTATTTCTTGCCGATACACAATTAATTACTTATTGGATATGGAGTGATACAACATATGCAACCTGAACTTAAATACATATATAACGCTCTTTTGTATTTGTGTGATTCATTTGATTTGATCTTGAAACACTCGTATCAAGCCTCTTGGACGATGTTAAATTACTTGAGTAACTTGTTCATTGTTCACGTCCAAGGCACATCAAATGTATTCCCGACATTAGATATTCCTTTCCATATTTTGAATGATAGCGTGTCAGCCTGAAAGTTTCTCATAATTCTTAACATAAATGCCCAGAAAAAGTATAAGCTATTTTCACTTTCCTAATCACGGTAATCATGAGTCTAAAGGAGGCTTTAATGTGTCCTGTGCGTCTTATTTAAAAAAATCATCTAATCTTTTGCTTGTCCTGCCTTGTAATACAAGTGACATTTTCAAGAATGAATCTTTATAATTCTGTATTATTTTGCTTTCGTAAATATACGCTTTCTTCAATAATGATTTCATATCATTTCGGATTACTTCTGCATGATTGGTTTCTTTTTCTCGTTTTTTTGTGGTATGTTCTAAAACATTTTGTTTCTTTGTTCCATTGTTAAAGTTAAATATATTGCCTGCATTACAAGGTATTTCTTTGACAAAGTCCGAGATTTATCTATTTCTATTCCTTTGAAAACTTGCATGTATGTTTCTTTATGAGGAAACTAAACACTTATTCGGATGACTCCCCACAGTTTCAAAAAGGATTTACTTACAAAATCTATTGTCCGAAAAATGACAGGCAATTTATTTCCTCCATTAACATGTTGTACATTTCGCTTCTGAGGCAAATATCAAGAAATCAATAATCTGAATATGAAGCTACATAGATGATTGTTCTGTGGCCGGTTTTAATGCCATGAGAGACAGGGCGAATCTCAATCATAACTCACGTTTTAAAGGCTCCTATAATGACATACGAAGTATTGCAGTATTGCATTTTATTTACAAACTAAATTTCAGTCTAGAAGAGGCAAACAAATCCCGAAAATGCTACTACAGGATAGTTTCCTTTAATGGCAAGAAGACAATTGCCGTTTAGCACACATTGTTTACTAGTGAACATTGTCCCCCCCCCGCCCCCCCCCCCCCCGTTGAGGTTATCCCTTGTATCTTGGCTTGCGTTCATTCAACTCAAATGTTAGAAAATTAGCCTCAAGGAAACAGTTCTATTTGAAAACCTCACAGAGTACAATATGCAAATGATGAAAAGTTCCGTTGATTTATGATTTGAACGACCTGCACAAAGCATTTTATTCTGGGATATCCTGTAAAAAAAGTAAAATGAGTTTGGAGTATTCTTTGTACCTTCTTTAAAAATTGACACATATACTGATGACATATAAAAGACAACATTGTAAACAGAAACACGAAGGAAACTTTAACATAATTTTGTTTTCACAATTCGTAATTTACGTACACTAACAGTGTTTACTGCTTGTCAGGGGGAATGAAGGCAGCAAATGAGGTTGAAACAACAAAGCAAAGACACGCATACCTTATTTTTTAGTTGGTATCGCTAGCTATAGTTTTCTATAGTATGTTTATTAATTAAGAATCAATGACAAATGATACTTTGAAGCTGTAAAGTTGTCCGAAAATTTAAGGTCTTTAAAGCAACCAAGGAACTTTTTTTGTAAAATGCATTTGAAATCATTGAAGAACAAAAATATGATAAATGTCACACTGAGTTAATTTATGACTGAATTCAAAAAATCTTCCCATTTTCTTTCAAGTTAGAAAATGTCAAAGCCACGCTCTCTGATTGAGAAAATGACCTTAAACAGCTTCGAAAAGAAAAAGACCGTTTTAATAGCATGTATTCTAATCGTAGAAGAACGAAAATATCTGACCTGTAAACATGATTTTGTGAAATCGACACAGCGCATCAAAGACACTAGTGAGGTAGTTTCTTACTGCAGCTGGTTTTCTTGTCTGAACGGCTCTGAATGGTTTTCAATCTGCTGAGAATGACTGAGATTTGAAGCTAATGCAAATTAACTCGAAGTGTTCCAAGTGCTCGTAACGTAGGATGGGGATATTGTATAACCTGAGTCATTTACCCAACGTCACACGACCTTTGCAGTAAGGTGCAGACAAAAACAAATAGTAGAAACATTCCATTACAGCAGTATATGTGCATACATGGCGAAAATCATCTTTGGGTAGATAAAAAAGTCAGGATTATAATCGAGAATCAATTCATTTAGTCCAATAAAGAATATAAATTGCTTGGTGAGTTGCCAATGATAAAATAACAGTCCTAACTGATGTAGACGCTAACAATAAGCTCTATATATTTAACCATACTATATTCAATGAGTTGATATTGGTGTCTGATAAAGAAATACTTGTGGTGCGATTGAAATAGTCTTTATAGAGTTACGGTTTATATATTGGCTTGCATTTTCTATCCCCCCAACACCCTCACACACACACACACACACACACACACACACACACACACACACATATATATATATATATATATATATATATATATATATATAGGGAGAGAAAGAGAGAGAGAGAGAGAGTGAGAGGAAGCATGAGAGAGAGATTTTTAGTATCGGACATTTATTTGATATTGTTAAGCAAGGGATATGTCCTTCTTTGAACTTTTGATTCTGATGATAAAATGTGTCTGATAAGGCTGAAAGGTACTGAACCATACATCGATTTTTCTCATAAATTTCGAAACTCAGTGCATACCTTTAGGAACGTTAATGAGTTGCCGTGTAGAAGGCAATGCTTAGGGGAATTCAAATGTGTTTATTCCCAACGATATACAGCGGTGTAGTCATAGGTGGATAATTTAAGTCACTTTTATCAGTGTATATGAAACCGTATTAATTGCATGTTATCTGCATCTGCATGTTAAGAGTCGAAAATAGAGCTAGGAGACATTCTAATAAAACTATATGTGAACTACCAGCAAAACAAAAATAAATGTAAAGAATTTTAATGACATATATAAAGCTTATCATAAGGACTGCAAAACAAAATCCATTTAGGAAAGTGTGATTTCCAAAATGAGTCTATGTCATGCTACGCACTGATGTCACCAAGTTAATAAACCAGGTAAGTACTTTCAGCATCTTGGCAAGCTCAACTTTGCCGGCATGGACTTTCATGTGAAGGTAAGTGATACTGACAAGTTTGAGCGCAACAAAACTATCTCAGTGTCTTTGGACTATACCTGCTGCGCATTAGCGAGTCACAAGAGACACGAGATAATATTCGATATACCTGTTATTGCTCACTGTTGGAACGAGGCATGAAACGGACCACTATGTCTGGATAAAGAACTTAAGTCGCCTGGTACGGCATTACAACAACACAACGAAAAGAAGCATATCTGTCGCCGGTGCCTCTATGTCTTCAGCCGCGCCGACCTATTGGAAGCTCACATAAAACACTGCCTGCTGCAGTATAGTGAAAAAGCCCCAGCGTGTGACCTTACTGGAGCCAGACAAGAACATCCTAGCCTCCTAGTACCACCACCGCCTGATGTGAGTTTCGTGCATTTTTTATACAGATTTCACAGATTTCGAGGCACTAAACGTGCCAGTGGAAGGCCCTGCTGGTAATCCAAAAGAAAGCAACAAGGATCAAACTGCTGAGCGGGTTCCATGTGCCTTTTGCTACATAGCTGTTGGCAGTGAAGGCGCTTCAAAGGAGCTAGTGTAATACAGTAGCAATGACGCTGTTGTCAACGACGCTGTTGCCACTTTCATCCAGATCCTCGAGTGTGACATGGAAGACATCCTTTCACAGCACAAACCAACGTCTGGGTTCTTTTGTCTGTGATAGGTTGCAGTGTAAACATTAACACAGTACTTTTGTATAGCCAGCAAGATCTCATTTCAAAAGGTCGAATCCAAGTATTTTCCAGTCATGCTCATCCATCCAATGTAAGGACCGTTGATGTACATCGCTATCCACACGTACTTCTTGGTAAGTGTGAATGGTAAAGTACGGCGAATCTCTACTTCACACAAGGATCGATTGGGATTCATCACGAATCTCATGACGTTCGACAGACTGATTGTTTCGTGCACAGGCAAAGTCTTTATCGTCATTTCTTTGCATGGAATGCTGAACTATGCGCGAAAGGTACATCCAAGAAATTTATACACTAACACAAGCATATAATTCGGTGCAATACTGAGTGCAGAAGTCATGGCATCGTGAGTTTTATAACGGTTTCGCAGTTGATCAATGTCTGACCATTTGAAGATTTTCAAAATAATCAGCCTTTTTATAGGATTCACATACCAATGATTAAACAGTCTATGCCACTGAGGATGCAGCTGTTCTTTGCATTTCTCTCGAACCTGTGCAAAATCACTGTAAATGCGTTCATGTAGTTCCAAAGGTAGAGTCCGAATGTGCTTTTCTAAAATATCCTATACCATGTGGACTCATGTTCTGGACCCATCAGAGGAACGTAGTGATATGTAAGCTGCATCTTTATACTCTCATTCTTGGAGTTTCACTCCACAACTAAAACACTGTACTTTAAATATCCTTCTCCTATGTACCAAACGTCTGTTTTAGCTAAAGATTTGGGAGTAGGTTTTGCCAGATATCTGGGTTATTTTCCATTGAATGCGTGGACTCGAATGGTAAAATCACCAGGCAAAGCCACTGAAAACGAGTATTAATCTTATGGGTGCCCAGAATGACTTGTGAGCACGTACATATCAATCCTATTTTAGCACACGGACGGCATTCCTTTCGGTCGCATTGCATCGCTCTTGTCTCAGGAAACAGCATCACTCTCGCCGCAGTGCACGGCACCACATTCGTCTTCATTCAACTTTTAGTAGGTGTGTCCATCGCATTGTTCTATGTCGAATTCATCTTACTCGGTAGACATCTTGGCTCATAATGATCTTTCTTCTTTGGAAGTCTCTCCGTCTGTACACTGGAGGGGGCTACTCGTACGGCACCGTGATGTAATCTGGAAGTCGCACTTGGATCTTGGTTCTTGAAGACGATTTGATATACTTTTTTCCAAGAGTTGTCAGACAATATGGTGATCTGAAAACCATACAATCTTGTATAGGTCGTACGTTTTGACACGAAATTCGTATTATTGACCTGCCTTTATACTTCTTTCAATACGTTAAAACTTAACACTTGACTCGTATAGAAGATGAGTTTCAGTCCTTTCGCTTTGCATTTGCTGTGAAGTCGTCCTTTCTTATCTCGGTACCGGTAGCCATAATGTTTAGGTCCACTACTGGCAAACCTAGCAAAACTTAAAACAGTATTTTCGGCATGTTCCTTGGTCCACGCTCCAAAACGTTTGTCTCCGATGTGAGGGTGATAGCATTCAGATAGTTCAATGTAGATGTAACGACAGCGTCAAAGTAAAGATCGTGGTCTCCTAAAGATTCAAGCACCGATTATAATTTTAAACAAGCATTGACTGTCACATAAGCAGCAAGGATGATATTGCCAAACTCGTCTTGTGGAACAAACTCAATGACCTCTGCACAAGTTAAGAAAGATCAAATCTTCGCTAATGATTTTGACGTGTTTGATTGCTTCCTTTATCATCAATGAGCTAAAATTATTGACTTTAATCCACCCAGTAATCGATCTTGGGCAACATCAAACGCTGAGCACAACGTCTCCACCAACAATTCAGCATGTCTTTGGCAAATGCTCGTATTACACCGTTCTGTTGTACATATTCCAAGTCAATGCCTTCAATAGATCGTAACATTGCTTGAATTGGTATTTTCCTTCTGTAGTGTTACACCAGGATGCATAGCCTATGCTCGCATTGGTCCGTCCTTCAAACAAACGTCGCGACGATTCACAGGTTTAATGTCCACCACATCGTAGTCTTCGATGATGCTTCGAAATTCTAGTTCTGCTTTTAAACGTCGATTGTAGTCGTGTTCCCTCATTTCCACAAAGCGGTATCCTCGAATTTCCAAGCTCTGACATTTTTGACAAGTTCTGTCTTACAAATCTTCCACGGTCAACTCTGTAAAGGGATTTTTCAGTTTTCAAATACGTAACACGTACAACATCCATGACACAAACATTCGTGAAATTCGTACACCATCTCTGGGGTTTCCAAAATTCCACCCAATCTTGTTTTGTCCACCGTTTCTGATATATGGTATCCCATTGTCTTCAGTTTGGCGCTCGTAATGTAACCAACGCAAAACTTTGGCCCGAAATCCACGGCTCACGGAGTGATAAGTTTAAGATCGTACAATTGCTAGTTTGTTTTCGGGCATACAGTTTTTTTTCGGTATACTAATCCACAAGCTTTGCCAACGGTTAATGTTTCCTTCAGGGGATTGATATATCCGTGCTCGAGAAATTAATGTCAAAATGTTCCACAACAACGTAGTAGAATCTCTATATATCGGTTCAAACATACCTGAACATTTCTTCTTGAAAATAAACAAAGAGTCGATTGTTCTGTTCGCATGTCAACTGGTTCATAGTAGTGGGCATCAGGCAAATGTGGGAGCACGACGTGTTGATTGTCCTCGGTATTGAAAAGTGTTTATACTCTGTGCAGAGATACTGTCATTAATGATTAAAAAGAATAAAGATAATAATGGTATCAATATAGATGGACATGAATTCTTTATATCTCAGTATTGTTACGACTCTATGGTGTAAGAAAAATGTAACAGAAAGAAAGTGAAACCAACAAATCAAGTAAAAAATCAACAAGCAATTTATTACTAGATAATTAAAATGAAAAATCAAAAAGTCACTTACAGTAATGTGTTTTGAAATCCTAATAATCCAATAAGAATGATTGTTCTAATCACAAGTCCTAAATATAGAATGTTCCGAATTCACGGCTGTGTCCTTGAATGTTATGATGTGTTAATGGTCTCCAAAGTCCTGATGTACTAGAAATCTTGATGTGCTGATGTCAAAATGAAGTATTCCAAAATATCTGAATAAGTTCACTTAAATTCCAAAATCATCAATTAAAAATCCAAAATCCAAAAGTTTATGAGCACTGTTATAATCCAATGAATATTTAAAATAATTCCTCTCTTAGAATTTGGAATGAATTTTCACAACTGTAATAGCTCTTTACAAGACTGATGGTAATGTCAAAACTGAATAAATGTCCACCAAAACATGGCATATATAAAGATTGGTCACATGACAGAATGTTCTAGAACATGTGTCATCTTAATGCAATTTTACTTGTAAACAAAATTCAACCTTGACCTTCAAATTGAGAAAACATATTGATCAAAACAACCTAATTCAAGGACACTAGTTAAACATGTTTTTCCTGATAACATTAAGATTTAAGCAAATATTAAAGTGAAGAAACATTTATAATTTCCTAAAATATTTATAATATTATATAAACATCATACATAACAGTATGCTGATGATACAATATTGTTTTTGGATGGATCTGAAAAGCGCTTAAAAATACAATGCTCACATTAAAATTATATGCAAAGATCTCCAGCCTTAATGTAAAGGTAGAGAAAAAAAAAAAAAATAAAAATAAAAATGGATAGGAAGCATGAAAAATAGCAACAACCGTTTGTGCATAGAATATAATGTATGCTGGATAGATGATAGTTTCACAATATTAGGTATTATCTTCTCTACAGATTTAAGTCACATGATAAATATTAATTATGATAGTAAATTAAATGAAATAAAAATACTATTGACTCAATGGTCAAAGAGAATGTTTACTCCCTATGGGAAAATTATTGTGATAAAATCACTTGCTTATCCAAAATTAAATCACATATTAATAAGTTTACGGAATCCTCCAGAATGGTTCATTAAAAAATTCAACAGTTTAATCTATAAGTACTTGTGGAAAGGGTCAGTTGACAAGATAAAAAGAAAAGTAATAAATTAAAAGTTTGAAGCAGGAGGACTTGCAACAATGATTGACTTAAAATATGTCATACTTTCTCTCAAACTATCCTGGGTCAGAAGAATAATTACCCAAAATACAAAATAGAACTCAAGATTTGAAATACAAATCTTTAATTTTCTAAAAATATTAAAATATTTCAACAAACAATTAAAGTGAAAGAATTAAAAATAGCTTACAGTATAGATTATCCTTAAAAGTACTAAATTGTTCTAAATTTCACTGATCCGGAAGTTATTCCAAATATTTCGAATGTAGTATGTTCCGAATGAAGTAACCTTCACTGTACTAATCTGCTAATAAGAATCAAATATATCCAAGTGTTATAAATTCCAAAAAATATCTCTGAAGTAGAATATCCACACACAAAAAGAACCAAATCTTGTTTATGACCTCTCTATCCAGTGTAGCTATGAAGAATGTCAGAATGCAGCTATTAATCCTATAATATAGTCTCCCACTACGCAGAAACAAAATAAAACTCATTACGTCTTTGATAAACAACTGGGCATTTCGAAATATTGCAACCCTCTCCGAACCAATCAGAAACTAGTTTATGCGTGACATCGCTAAGTACTTTTATACTAACGTTTTTAAAACGGACAATAACGTATTGACTCTGAAGAATCATATAATCTAGGTCAGAGGTTCATAGCCTCACGCGCTAAACCACGTGATATACTACTGTTACAATTGATAATTCTTCCCACGAACTAATGTACTGAGTCACATGGAAATACCGTATATGTACTTTCTGCAAGACGACAGCTGTTAGACTATTATGCAGAGATCATAAACCTATACCATTATTTAAAAGAAAAAGATATATATATAATTCCGTATGTATGTATGTATGTATGTATGTATGTATGTATGTATGTATGTATGTATGTATGTATGTATGTATGTATGTATGAATGTATGTATGTATGTATATGTGTGTATATATATGTTCGTATATGCATGTACTGCTCCATTTTTCCTCTTCTTTTAACATAATTTTTTTCCTACCCTTTTTATAATCCAAAGTTTAGATTGCTTGAAACCTTTATATAAACAACGACGTATGTGGAAAAAAGAAATTGTAAGGTAGTCCGTGTGATGGCTCCCATACCCATGGGACCTATGTACGGGGAATATTAAAAAGAAAAGAAAAAAAAGTCAGATTTAAGTCCATAGAAAAAAACCTGAAATTTCACACAAGATATGAAGAAAAAAAACCACCCCAAAAAACACCCCCCCCCCCCCCCGCAATACTAATACAATACTACTTCAACAATTTGCCCCAACGATTAATTATTGAGGAATTGCGACAGCATGCGAAGTGAAACTCTTCTTCAGTAAAGCTTCCTGTTTTTTCTTGGGACACGTGCTTTAAACATTATGTAGTTGGACCCCTTCCCAGCAAGATGCAAACATAATATATTTATCAGGTATTATAGCTCTATCATTTTCATGTAGTTATTTGAGTTGCTTTTACATTACTTTACTTGAAACGAACATAGCTCACTATACAATAATCAACTTTCCTCGAATAAGCGATATGCTCAAACACTGTTACTCCATTAATATGTGTTCATTCTCGATAACATTCTTTAATCTCATTCTTGGCTGCAAATTAACGGGATATTTATTTTGCACACAAAAATGTAAATGTAAAACCCGTTCACGCAATATGGCTAAGTTCCACACCTTTGTATGTATACAGAGAGAATAATTAAGTGATTATAGTCTTGTATTTGGGAATTTGATTATGACATCGTGGTTTTAATATCGCATATCTACCGGCGACTCATTATCGGAGTCGATTAAATGGATATTGACGACAGTAAAGAACCATTAAAATCCTTAAATCATAAACCATAAGACTTATTTGCATTCTTCCAAACCTTGGAAAATTTTGTGGAAACTAGAAGAAAGTGTTAATTCTTTTCTGTACTATATCATATAAATAGTACTGACGTCACACGTGCGTCAGACTGTTCGACATGGTATCGTAAATTTTACTGCCGCAAATTTATATGTTCGGCCAATCAGAAAGCCTGATACATTCACAGGTGTGTTAGAATATGAATTTATGACAATCACGTCATAACATCAATCTCATGTTGCTTTCCTCACGGTTAGCATTACTTTTATAAATCTTATGAAATACAATGTTGGGATTCTTAGCCAATACACTACTTTTAGAATTGCATTCAATACCCTATCAGAACGATTAAATAAGGTCTCTTTTGTTTGAAATTACAAGCTTAAGGTTTCTTTAATTCACATGTTATTGTTTTGATTACTAGTTTGCTCTCTTGTAAGTAATTTCTTTAAGAAGTTTATGAACACGTACAAATTTTTTTCATAGACTTCAAGAAAATAAACTGCATGATGTATTAAAATTCCATATTTTTCTACTAATACTCACTTCAGCTGTACAAGAAACAAGAATGTGAGGCCAAAAAAAAAAAAAAGAAAAAGAAAAAATGAAAAAAAAAAAAAACAACACAAAGGGTATTTTATACATTGACTCGTGTTTTTTTTTCTTTTTTTCTTTCAGGTCACACTATATTAATATCTAAAATTTCCATTTAATTGTTCAGAAGGCATCTTTCCCATAGGTTCGTAATATATATATATATATATATATATATATATATATATATATATATATATATATATATATATGTGTGTGTGTGTGTGTGTGTGTGTGAGAGATTCAAAAAATTATTTTATGTTTATTGTAACTTTCAATTAATGTACTAATTGCACATGTAAATTGTATGCAAGCATTGTTAAAAGCCAACCTTCTTAGATTGAGATAAAAGAAAATCATACCATATTTTTCTTGTCTGTAATGGATATGCATGTGTGTTTGTATTTGGGTTTAAGGGTATGTCTGTATAATGTTGGATGTATGTTGCCGATCAAAAATAAAGCTAAAAATAATAAACATACAGAATTAAGAAAGAACATATGCACACTTTAGAAAATGAATCCTTTCAGATAAACGTAAACAGGAAGAACTAAAAGACAAAAAGATTTAAAATTTTAATTTTGCAAAAAGAATATTTTCTAAATAGTAAGAAATGTGAGAAATATTTTATAGAGCATTCTGTGCGATCAAACACATCGATTTAACATTTTGTTTTTGTTTATGCAACATGTAAGATACTAGATATAGTGCTAGTGTTCTATTTAATCATTTTGTGTGTTGGAGGCAGGGGGGGGGACCTATGGCGTATGATATATATTAAAGATTTGTCCAGCTTATGAAGGAATCCCGTTTTGGGTGGAACAATTTGAGCAAAAAAAAAATTATAGATATAAACAAAAATTTTAGAGATAAATTAAAAGTCAAATTTACTGGCATAGAAGCTTATCAAAAAAATATTCCTTTCAAGTATTTATGCTACATGGCAATTTTGTTAGTAAAACTTAATAAATATAAACCGCATGTTCCTACAATTTACTGCTGTGACTGCACTATATTTCGTGTGGTACATATTTTTGTAGATTTCGTTGCTGCAAACTACGAATTTAAATCCTGACGAATAATATTCTTTCTGTGAACTTCTTTGCTAATTCATGAATTTAAGTATGGACACAAATATCGTTGTCTGCAAAACCAAAATTCAACACACATCAATACACAGCCTAGAAATATTTTTTTATGTTATTCTTGAAACAATGCATTCTGCGTCTTTTCAAAAGGTTCGGTAAAATGGAAGGGGCACAGATGACACACAACAACCCTAATATTCCCGACCTAAGTGATGCATTTCAGCTGACAAACCTCTCAGAGGAGTACACTCAACTATACGATAATGAATGGGCTGATGCTTTTGAGGAGCAGGAGAGGCAAAATGGAACCGAACAATCCATTATAAAATCACTCCTTGATTGGTTAATGGTAAGGGTGGTACATGGACAGTACTGATGAATCCTTTTGTTCTTTAATATCTAATAAATAATACAAACAACTTTGGTCTTTGGACATTTGCAGTGTCAAATTATGATCTTTGTGCTGAAAAGAGATTTATTTTGTTCCTACATTTATTAACATATGTCTTTCAAAGCTGAGTTAAATGCTAAGTTTTCTATTAAAAGTATAACTGATTGCGTGCGTCAAGATTTAAAAATAATGTCCATATAAAAATTACATATATGCTACATTTGAATCATTCCAATATTATTTTATTTCAGGAATGCTATGATTTTTGTAAAGCAATCAGCAGAGAGTTTTCAGATAAGTTGGAAGAATCGTCACTTGCGTTGCCAGGATTAAAATCACGCTACAAGTCGAAGGTAAAACATCATGAATTATATAATACTAACTCAGTTAAAGTATATGATATATAAATTGGCGGCTACTGGTCTATCTGAATTCCTTTTACTTTACTTCTATTTATATATTCTCATATATTATCAAATATATTTGGTATGCACAAATATATTACTTAAATCTTCCATCATAAAACAGAGTTTACTAGCTTTTTATAAAATTATCTTATATATAATATTTTCTGTTTTCCCTCATACTACTATAGATCCGTTGATTTCGATAATAAAATCAGTCTGTTATCCGTTTGCATTGTTGTAGGCCATTCCTGTTGTGTGCAAGAACCAGCTACAAGACATCAAAAAGAGCTTTGGAGTTTTACTGAGGGAGGAGTTAAAGGAAGTGAGTATACATGCTTTCTGGAAATAATGAAAAATGTATCGCGTGATGTAAATTATTCAGCAGGTATTCTTTTATTTATACTACATTCCATTAACTGCGTGGTTCTTTTTCATTTAAATTCGGCGTTGATGAATGAGTTAAACAATCTATGTTTTACTTTGTCAGTTGTACTGGTCCAAGAAGGACGGCAAGCAAGAAAAACAAAAGACAAAGAATTACATCAATAAATGTATTGACCTGTGCTGGTTGATGGCGATAGAGGAACCACCCGTCGTGATAGATAAAGAAGCAGAGAGTTCCCTTTCTTTCGACACTGACAAGTATAGGACATACACACAAACTGGCAACCAAATTGCTTTTGTAGTGTGGCCACCTCCTCGGCTTCACAAAGGAGGACCGCTGCTCACGAAAGGAGTTGCACAGGGGAAAAAATGAGAGCATGGTTTATGTTCTCATCAGCGTGAATAAATCCTAAATTATAGTTTTTTTTATAGTTTCAGAATATTGGACAACTGTCTATTATATCTGTATATCATTCAAACACATTTGCTGGTCTCTGTCCTGCAAGGTAATGCATAATCAGTGTATACTTGACACGGGAAAGGATTTTTTAGGAAAGACGAGATTGAATGAATTTATTGAGCTAAGTTTATATGTACATCCATTTGATACTGGTTTACAATGAAGCAGGGATTTTGTTGATACAAATATATTGGAGTACTTAAAAAAATGTACTCTAATCGAACACTACAATTTCTCGCATAGATATAATTCACCACCTGGATCACGCCCACTGATGTTATCAATCATTGTTACGTAATGATACAATTTTCCTTCTGTTTGATTTATCATGTCGCACAGACGACTCAATTTGTTAGAGGAAAGATGAGAATCTTGAGTTCGTAGCATGGACTCATAATTATGAAGCTATGAATAACTTGAAAACTTGATCAATAAGAAAACTTTTTGCAAGTTTTGAAATAATTATGTTTCACAATGGTATTTATAAAATCGGATATACTATTGCAAAAGAGCAATACTTTTTCAATAGTATTACTCTGTTGTATCTCCTTGGAATTCACTATATACTTAGAATGAATATATAATTTATTTTTCAAAACAAAATCAGTGAATTGTGAAATAATATTTGTGCATACTAAAATTGATACAAATATTGTTTTGTCCGTCCTGGACTATATGGCATCAAGTGAAGATAAAACTGAATCACATCGGCTTTTAAATGATATATACAGAGACACAGAAGGGCTGCAATCAAATTCACCTCAGTGGCAAAAACTTTATTATTTGCAGAATGAAACAGTGGCCATGATTCGTGAAGCAAAACAGGTGCATATCAATAAGCTGGCACAAGAAGTAAATTCCAGTTTTACCACTTCAACATGTTGTCGGTCAACTTTTAAATTTATATTTGTCCTTACGTTAGCTTTGTCAATATTCTCTGTAATGAATAAACTATTATACTGGAAGTATATGATGATATAGCAATTTGTTTATTGATCAAACACAAACGGTGTCATTCCAACAATACCTTCATATGCGTACAAAAAACAGCCGTAACTCTATAGTACTAGCTTCCAATGAAGGTCAAAACGTTCTCAAAACCTTTCACTGTAGAACGCTTTTGGTTAAAACAGTTTAGGTAACCACATCCTGCGGAGCTAGTAAAGGAACTATCTAAACCAACTTGTTCCCATTTCAACTATTTTCTTAGAGAAGCTATATTTCCAAACTCTAGACACTTGGAAGAAACAAAAGTTTAGCTCAGCCTAAAGAAAGGTAATTCCTCCGTTGTGTGCAGTTTTATACCAATATATCTTTTCAATACTACTCACTCAAGTTTTTAACCACTTTTAAAGACAATAACATTATATCACATTTTTACCTGGTGACTATACGGGAAGTCAGCTAACATACCTCAATAAAACTTTATTGTCAAGCATTAGACTCCTGTACAGAAATTATAGATGTTTCTTTTCTTTGTGTGTTTTTTCTTTTCCTTTTTTGACATATAAGCAAGGCCTTTGATTATCTGGAACATATAATTAGTACTAAAGTTGAAAGCTGCTGATATCACAGCGTTAACATTGTTTTGCAACTACTTCAATAACAGGAAGTAACGAGAGGTACTTCCGGGAGTACACTCAGAATGGAGGTTTATTAGAGTAGCTCAAGTGTCAGACTTAGATCCTCGACACACACGCACACACACACACACAGATAGATAGATAGATTTGTAAATTTAACAGGATATCAGTCATGTTCATCCTGTATTCTTTTAAGCGATTTCGCATAATCATGATGATGGATGAATATGAACCGGCACATGGACATATACACTTTCACACACACACGCATACACACACACACACACACACACACACACACACACACACACACACACACACACACACACACACACACACACACACATATATATATATAGAGAGAGAGAGAGAGAGAGAATATATGTATAGTATGTACTCTGTAACTCTGTATCATTGATATACCACGAGATGTATAAATGTTATATTAAAAGCAAACGGGACTTGCCGCGTTTTGTTTTTAATGAAACATGTATACAACGAGTGGTATATCAAAGATGCAGCGTACATACTATACATACATTTTATGTATATCACATACACTTACACATATTTGCATTTCCAACGGAGTTTAAATTGACTACAGGAACTGTGTATTGACGCAGTGAAAGAATTCTTCACATCCCTGCCCAGTGTGTCCGCTACAAAGTGTAGTTCTGTACCTACTGCGGCTATTCACACCTTTCTTTGCAAATTGATAAGTTGTTTCTTTTCTTTTCTTTTGTTAGCTTCTATTTTCATTCAGATTGATTAAATAAATATAAGACACACTTATGATTTGAACATGAGAGATGGTTTAAGTGAAGAAAGTAGAGCACTAGAAATACAGCATGGTTAGCTCCTTGAACACTGAACGCGCAGCCGTTCAGTCACCAACGAGTATATTGAAACGAGTGTGGAATATAGACTAATCTAAATGACGAGCCAACAAAAGGTAATTCAAACATTTAAATGTATTTACAGTTAATCTAAGTCATTATTATGCTATAATTAACATTGCTACCGACCATACGATTGTTTTTATCCTCCATCTGCCTTTTTCCCCTTTCCGTTGGTCGGTTTATCTGTAACTTTTACCATCATTCGTAGGTCCAGAGACATCGTCGCATGACAGGCGAAAATCCGGATATCCGACCGTAGCTTGCCACGATGGTCCAGAGAGAGAGAGAGAGAGAGAGAGAGAGAGAGAGAGAGAGAGAGAGAGAGAGAGAGGTGGGGGCGTGTGGAGACTTAGCATAAGATTTTTTTATTGTCCATCCCTATGTTTTTGTGTTGGTCAATTAGTCTTCTGCCTGACCAACCAACACAGTGAGAAAAAAAGAGGGATGGCCGGCCGCACATCTCTGCCCCCAGTTCTTTTAATTTTTCTTCCAAGATGTCTTGGTGGACACCACGAGCCTAAAAGGAGGCTCATTGGCCTCCTTCTCCCAGTTTCCTCCTCCGGGATCCAGTCTGGATGGCCCATCTGACGAAATTAATTTGTCCTGGATCTTCATCCAGTTGGCGTTTAGTCGCTGGAAGTCTCGTTCTCTTTTCAGTCTCTCCTTCTCCCTCTTTTCCTCCGCCCATACTTCTTGTTTTTCTCCGTCTCTTCATGCATCACCTCTTTGACGAACTCTTTGGCGATTCTCATAGAGGCGATTTCCTTCTTCAGATGCCTCGTATGGGTGTAGTAGTTCATCTCTTCCACCGGACTCAGGAGGTGCTGTACTCGTTCCATCAAGCTGATGGCCTCCATCAGCTTACCCACCTTGCAGTGCTGGTTTTCCATTCTTCTTCTTTTTTGTGTGGTCGACGATGAATGGTAAGACTGGTGAACGCATCGCTTTTTATGCTGGAAGCACGGACCTTAAGGCAAACATCCCTCACACCAAAAATACAACCCACGCAAAGAAAACCGAAATTGTGCGGACCTAAAAGAAACACTTTTTATAAATTTGTAGACAAGGGTAAGGGAGTGTTTATAGACACACTCTATACAAACACACACCAAATATACATTTTTTAGAATGGAAAGGGATTTTGTTGTTTTTAAAAAGACAGACACAAACATACACCCAACAAACAAACACATATGGCAAAATAAGATTTCTTTTCTTAGCAATGTGGGTGGCACTGAAAAGGACTGTTGTGGTTTTTGGTGAGGAGTTTTAGTGCCTGGCAGGACGGCCACGTGTCAATGCTTCACCACAGCACAAGGACGTCTTTTGATGAAGGAGAAGCAGAACTCCTCTGTCTCCATTTTACAAGCCACCTTTTGTCTCTCATGTTGTTTTTGTTGGTGCTGTTGTTCTTCTTCTTGTTGTTGTTGCTGCTGCTGTTTCTGTTGTTTCCATCTTAGAAATGTTTGATACCTTTCATGTTCCTCCCGTCTTGTTTCTTCTCCTCCCATTTTTCTCTTTCCCTGGCGATTTCCTCTTTGATAACTTCTTTTAAGATTTCTTGAGCCATCTTGAAACAAATGTGAGCCTTCTTGTCCGTCTTCTTATCGACGAGATGGTGTCTGACCATGTGCATGTGCATCAGGGCTTCGCTCAGTTTTGCCATTCTACTCATTCTTGTATTTGTTGACGAGTCAACAATGGTGACCCGACTGGTAAGAGCAATGCTTTATATGCTGGAAGCGAGGTCGCGATGGAAAACATCTCTTTCATTGGAGAGGTGAAAGAAAACATTACCCAGATTGATAGCGAGAAATCTGAAAGAGCATGTACCTCAGATCGATAGAGGGAGGTCAAAGAGCTTATACATCTAATTTTGTTTTTAATCAATAAACGAGACAACACCATTTTTTTCAAAAATCAACATTTGTTAATAAACAAGAAGAAGCTTCTCTAACACAAAATACAAACAAACGTTATTAAACATGAAGATATTTACAGGGTTGAGAACGTTGTGAAGTCAAACTAGACTTCCACTGTTCTAAGTCATTTTGCCATCGATGCACACTACGTTTCTGAGCTAAAAACAAGAGATAACCATAATGTTCACAAAACCATCTTTCTACTTTAGTATCGTTTCTAGCGTACTCCTTATCAAAAGAAGTCACTAAATGTTCTAAGGGAAATCAAAGACTGCGTTGATGAAAGCAATACACACAATATTGTCCACACACCATGGAATCTGATCTTTGTAAACTCACATTGAATCGAGTTGAGACATCATTTCTTGTCATAAGGTCAATGATGTCGTCTTCCAAGTTAGGTAATCCATAAGAATCAAAATACTCCACACTGTGATCGTTGGGATAGTACACCGCCACAGAATGGGTTCCTGGTCGATCACTGTCGTTGGTGTTGATCATACAGGCTTCAACGTCTTTATGTTTGCGATGAGGAAGTTCATCTTTAGCACACACCACAGGATTCCAAGAAGCGTTGTTCGAACTGCGAGTCAACAGGTAATGAAATTCCCAAGTATTCATTTTTTCACAGGTAATGATAAGTCATCAAGTCACACCTGACTTTTTCCTTGAAAATTTTTGTCAAGTAAGTCGATGAACCACGGGTAGTCTCTGTACTCTGTTGCAAGAGAGATTCGATGCGATGGGTCTCCAGAGAAGTTAATGGAGGTAAGGAACGATCCTGCAAGTCTTTATACCACTTTCTCAACACCTTCTCTTCTGAGATCAGAGACCATGGCTCATCCAGATACTCTTCCAATTTTTCTTCTGAACTCATCATCATACATTTGTCGTGTTGTTTCTGACTCGGATGATCGATTTGACATCCACGACAATGTTCTCTGGTCAGGGCTGTAAATCTTTCAGCCAAGTCCGTAGCAAAACAGAAGAATAAATGTTGTTTTTGTTCTGGCCATCTTGACATCATAACTGTAGTTGTGTCTTCTTTTGGTTCTGGATAAAAAAAAAACATCGTCATCACTTGTGGTTTGTGATTGCTGTGGTTCTTCCAGATCAAATAACCTTCATCGCTTATCTCCATAGTCTAGAATCACTTCTCTCAAACTGTTAATTTATAGAGTATTGTCCAATTCTGCATACAATTTCACAGCGTTGACTAGAGCTGTGGCAAACTGAAGTTCCACACAAAGTTGGCCTAATTTTATAGGGTGGAAATGTCCTTCGTCGCTGCCTTGGTCAGGAGTGAAGTCAAATTCCCACAAAGCATATCCTCCTGCATAATTCTCGTACGAAATGCCGTGGCTGCTGTTTGTTCCTAACTGTCCTGTGGCTTCAAACAGAGTTAAGTAAGATCTCAAGTAATATTTATGGGCAAAGTTAGGTTCAAAAGGTCTGGTACACAACGTCTGGCGATCTCGAGTGACTTCTATCTTGGAGACGTTGAAGTGTTGAAAGTCTAAAGGATTTTGATCGATGGCTCCGTTGAGGGTTGCTTTGCTGACGATGCCAATAAGCAAACGTTTGGGGAGCTGTACTTGGAACACATGATCTTAGACTTTGAATCGGAGTCACTTCAACTCGTCACACAGGATACTTGGCGGTGGTTCTGCTCAAAGATTGACTGATGAAGTTGGCTACTTTAGGTAACACTTCTACACGTCGCACGTAAGGTCTAGCTTCTTCGATGATGGTTTTGTACTCATTCGCATTAGCCATCAAATGGAAGAAGGTACTACTACGATTTAGTCTCAGGCCTACATCCACTCCGTTTAACAAATACTTGTCTTGCAACCACATGTCTAAATGCAAAACGATCCATCAGTTCTAGTGTGCCCTTGTTTGATTTTATTTCGATGCTCGTTAAATCCCACATTGTGGTCTGATTCATCATCTGCAATCAACGCTGTGTCGTTGAACTTATCCAAGGTGTCAGGTTTCCATACCAAGGAAGCATCCAGATGGGTGTTCTTGGCTTCTTTTCCGTACGTCAAGATATTTTCCAAGTACGTTCGGTAAGGGGAAGTATCCATGTTGCTGCTGACCAAATTGTTATTCAAGAACAAATCCACTTCACTGAACAACGAATGCATGAAATTATTGACATGAGCTACTCTAGCATCGGCCCCAGGATTGTGGTTGTCTGTTTTGAGCACTTTGAGTTTCAGATACAAGTGACTGCTATTCAGATCGATGAAATCTTCGGTTTGTCCTTTGATTTCAAATTCATTCAATATGGGCAGAAGTCGTCAAAGACGACACATGATGAAATTCTACCCTATTCTTGCATCGTCATCATAGTAGGTGGCATGGCGAACAGATCTAGTTCTTACTTGGTACATTCGCAAGAATCTCGGTGCATCATTTTTTCAACAGTTAGTAATCAAACACGTCTAATTCTCTGACCGTTCTTCTTTTCTTGTTCTCTTTCTGAACACTGTGTTTATGATATCGGAAGCGGTTTCGACGTCTCATTCTGCCTTATCCTTGCTGTGGCGTTGAGAAAAAAGAAATGCCAGGGCCAGACGTGTGAAGCGAATTTATAGGAGTCTCTCGGCGACCCAAAAGATCTTTTCCAGTTTGCAGCAACAAATTCTTTCCTACTCTTCTGAAGGCTTCTTTAGGATTTTGTTTGTCGACGAGGACGTTTGGAAGAAATTCTTTTCCTTGCGTCAAAGCGGCATCTTTTAAGGCATGAAATCATCGAGTCACCATGTATTTCAAGATTGTGGCTACCGTACGAAAAGCGGTTTTGACATATCTCCTAAACACATAATACATCTTGTGTTACAATTCACTGGAGAACATTTTTCGAAAATGTAGTTTCACCGTGACTTTACCTTTAGAGTATAGAGTATTGTGTCCTAGATCTCCTTTTATACTAATGTTGACACTGTCAAAATACGATTTATTTACGGGAAGATAATGAATATGTACAAATCGTACGGAGTGACGCCAGATTCCTCTTTGAAAGGAATGACTCTCAGTAACGGAGCAGCTGTTTCCAGCTACGTTGTACTACACAACATCGGAGTACACAAACAATAAATTCAGTCCATCGTTCAATTCGACAGGGTAACAAAGATACTTGTAAAATCGATCGTTGCTGTAAACGTCTTTCATAGGAGCTAGTTGTGTGTATCCACCCACAATATCAAACAACCCACTACAAAAAGTGACGGACACTATTTTAGTGTCTGAAAAATGCATTTTTAGACGATGAACAATTTTATGGTACTCAATCAGGACAGTTTTCTTGACTTTGTCTAAGGCTTTGCCAAACTGGTCGTTGAAAATAGCCGCAATGGTGTCTACCAAATGTTGAGCATTAATATAATACCCCACAGGAATTCTCATGGTATAGCTAGTCAAGGAAGGAGGATTGGTGTGTAATTATTTTTTTGATTCGTAATGACCAAGATCATTTTTGTCCAAGTGTTCTTGCACTTGCTCGTTCAGGATATCCACAATGAAAGTGTTTTGACCTTCGTTGATATTGAAGGCTTGCGTAGGATGAATGATTTCTACAAAAGCCACTTCCTAATGAGCTTCGTTATCCAATTGTATGGACTGAGGCAATTTGACTGTGAAACAACATAAGGGGTAGTTGGGAAACACATCCATAGAACTGTCACTGGGTAAGGTTAAATAAAATTGGTTATTCATAGTTTGAGGGTTCTGTGTCCGAGGAGTCACTTGAGGTCAAAGGAGAAAGATGTTCTAAATGTTCCAAAAGAGGGTTTGTATTGTTGTTACTGGAAGAAGGATGAATGGCGTTGGCCGCACCGTTGTTACGGTCCGCCGTATATTTCTAGAAAGGACGGGTAGAAGATAACCAATACAACTGCTGAGTATAATTGTCCACAATTGTTTGTCTCCTTGTTGCAAACTCAAATCGGCAATCGCTGCTCCGATCACACAATACACTACAAAGATTTGTCAGAAAAAAAGGATTTGATATTTAGGCACACGTTCTCTGCACCACACCCACAAAGGTTGTTTTTGTAATTCTTGAAGAGAGGCTCTCTGTTAAGGAGAGGTATCTGCTGTGTTGGAGGAACACTGTGAAGGAGAGGTAGAAGCTGTGTTGAACGGCATGTCGGTTACTTCGTCATTTTATAGTCGATGACTTGGGAAGCAGCAATCCAAGAATCGAAACTAGGGGGATATCCTTTCCAACGCACTTTGACATCTTCCACTCGACGTTTGCCCAATTTACCTGTTCTTCGATCGAGAATGCTTTCTATATCGTACATGTCTTCTTCCTTTGGTCACTCGTTGTAACTCACACAAGTAAAAAGTTCCTTTTAACACTTCTCCGGGCATGTCTTCCAATTTATTGACAGGAGGATCACGTCCACGAACTTGTCCAGTGACACGAAACAATTCGGTAGTCCAGTTAGGTAAATAATCTTTGGCAAAAGTGCGTTTGGTTTTTCCAATGCGAACCCAATCTCCCATCTTGAGCGCCACTGCTTTCTTGTGTCCAATCTTGGGCTTTTCAAACAATCGATCAAATACCCTCACTTCGTTTTCAGGGGTGACTTATTCGGGGGCACATCCGATGCTACGATGGTACGATTGATTGTAAGGTTTGACCAGACGTGGTAACGCGTCGATGTACTTGAGAGTGTGTTGATGTGTAAAATATTTCCACATGCGTTCTTTCAAAGTACTTTGAAAACGTTCCACGACACTGGCTTTGGTTTCAGGATTTTTAGTGGTAAAAAATGAGTGTGCCGTTGTTTAAATTCTTTTTGAAAAGCTTGGTTTAGAAATTTGGTGCGGCCACGATTGTACGCTGCCAAATGAGAGACATCAACTAAATCTGCTTGCCATTGATGATCGATGCCAGCCACTTTAGTTTGACTTCTGGAAAATTTTTGTCGAATGGGTTTGTGTAATGTGTACGTCGATTGTTCTTATAACCATTGTCATACTTCTGGCAAACGTACACTTTTCAGTTGTCTTTTAGCGGCCCGATACAATTTTTGAACTCCTCCGTAACCAGCAGCATGTGCAGGATTGTTGTAAATGCTGGCTAAAAGTGTCTCCATGATACAATGTCACTCCTTAATAAGTCACCCACTGTTCGATACTACTTTTGGAGTCCTGGGGTATGGGAGGTTTGAACGAAGCTTGACGAGTCCGACGAGCCATAGGAGTCAGTTATGAAGTGGTGGCTTTTTTCTTGATGTCATTTTTCACTTCTGTCTTCCCTTCCTTCTTTTTTTTCTGCTGAAGAAGGGGTGTAGATACTATTTTTAACCCAAGCTTTCATTTTTTTTCTTGTTGAGGTGTAGGGGAGGGTGTCAACAAGAAAGCTGTAATCTAGCTAGGTATGGGAGCAGACGGAGTTTGAAATACTTCTCGTGTGTCGACATCTTCTGTCATCCCCATGGCGGTGTCTGTTTTAATGGTTTTAGGTTCGCTTTTCATCATGGCCTTGAAATCTCTCAGAGTGGGTTTAGCTGTTTCGTCTAAAGCTTTCTGGTGAAAGAGTTGAATACTTGGCCATACCGTTGCGATTTTTCTACTTCTGACAAATCACTTCGATCCGTTAACGATTGTTATTCTTGTTGTAACTATGACATCTCGTTGAGATTAGGATTGGGAGGTAAATGAGGTATCCGTTGTTCGTACCAACGATGGAGTTCCATCCATCGTTTGTAAGGAACTAAAGTCAGTTTTCGTTCTACCATAAAAGATCCGAAGGTAGAAATGTGTTGTCGTTCCAGAGAAGGATGTCCTTTGTATCTTCTTTTTTCCGTTTTTATCTCATGACTCCTCCTAAAAGGGGTCCCACAATCGATCCTAACAAAGGAGCAGCTATGTTTAACAATCAGGTTTTTGACAGGCATCATCACGAAGGGCGAAGAAGAAGTGGTAGGAGAGGGAAATACCGTCACTGCCTCTCGTGGCTTTCGGGAGTACGTGCGCGTCCTAGTAGTAGTACCTCTCTTTCTGGCAGGAGAAGATGTCGTTGTGTTTTGTTCTTGGAGGAACTGTTCTTCTTGAGGTTTTTCTTTTTTTTTTGTGTTTGGCACTTGCATGTTTCTGTCCTTGAGGGGATTTTGTTTCTTCTTCATGGTTTTGGCGTGGGCATTAGGATCCCGTTTCAAAAGAGAACGAATAATGACACCTCCTAAGGAACCACTGCCACCAGGTGTCAAAATGATTTGTTTTTTTAGTGTGTGGATCGATTCTTGGATCTGCCAGTTGTGATAACGCACTTTTATGTTTTCAAAAAAACGTTGGGTTTGATGGGGTATGTGAATGATGCCTTGAAGTAATTGACGTGCTGTCAAAGTAAACCATCATAAAACTTCTTTGAGACTAGCTTCTAACAAATGAGCACGGACTTGTGCATTTTTTCGCGACTGATGCCATGCAGGGCACGAATCAATTTGGCAGGAGGATGAGATTGAAAGGAAGTCATCTTAAAGACTGTGGGAAAGAAATGACGTGGTGGATGTTTTTATTAAAAAAAAATTTAGAGAGTTGCCGAAGGGGACTTGTAAATGACAGGGCCTCCTTCTTGACACCAATGATGAAACAAATGGGTTCGAAATCTCAAATAATCGGGAGTGGTGGGCTTTAAATCGATGAATTAACACGCATGAGGTGTTTGAGTGGCATCTTTGTACGTATAGTTCAGTCAAGGAGTTCCTAACTGTTTGGCTAACACTTGCACTTGAGATTTATCTCTGGGACTTATAAAGAACACCACATAATGGTCATTGAGACTGATGGTACGATGGGCTATACTTTGTTGAAATAAATTTGAGTAATGTGAAAGATACTGGCATTGCGATGAAGTCCTTTTTGAGTAAACCAAAGTTTAATTTCTTCTTCGTCTTCTCCTAACATGTCATCGAAGATGACCAGATGTGTTTGACTCTAGTCAAACACAATTCCATCGTCTTCGCGAGGAATGCCTTCTTCATACGAAATGGATTCTCCTTGACTTTCTTGAAGTAAGGTGTAAGCCGATTGCCACTCTTTGTAACACCACACGGTACGTTGAGGGGAACAATCAAACAAATGGGATTTGTGTTCGAGCAATCAACATGTTGAAAGGATTGCGCAAATACAAAGCTTCCTAACTTTGACGATCTAATTCTTCTTCAATCACTTTCAGAACAGAAGAGGAAGAGGCGGAAGAGAATGCAGCCATGAGTGAGGTATGGATAATTTTGAGAGGATCATGAAAGACACAAGACAGTTTATACATTTCATACACTTTTAATGTTTTAAACAAAACAAAAAAAACCCCAACATATTTACATATCCAGAATTAAAACACGAAAACATATAAATTTCTAATGTCACTTTTGACTTTGGTTCTAAGTTCAATTTTTCTTTTTGTCTTGAATGATTAGTGACACGCAAGGTCTTTGGCATTGTGTGCCACTTCTTGTAGCCAGGCATCGAAACCAAAACTTTTCCAGTCACCTACATCTTTCCAATCGTAAATGTGTTTGTGTAACCAACTAGCGATACACACTTCTTGGTAAGTATGATGTGTAGATAAAGTTGGAAAAATTTCTTCTTCACGCAGAGGTACACAAATTGTTTTCATAACGATTCTCAACACTTTGAGCACAATTTTCTTTCGTGCACCGATACATTGTGTGAATGGTCATGCCTTTGTTGCATGTACTGTTCATCAAAAATAGTCCACAACGAATTTTCTGGGAAACGAAATCCAAGAAAAGTAGTCAATAACACACATACCACATAGCGTCCAAAATTCAATGGAAGTAGTTCGTGTATGAGTTGTCTATAATCATCTAAGGTCTGAACACTATCATTGACTTCCTTCCACGGAATTCGTTCCAAGACTGAAGACAACGGTCGTGGCATGGTTCGCTTTTATATCCAGGTTCACAATGTTTGTATCTTTGGTGATAGTCTACCCCAAGGCATCTGTGATAATTTCTCCCAAGAATCAGTCTTCTTATATTGTGGAAATAGCAATAGTTTAAATATCGAGAAATGACTTTGAGTTTGCGTTTCACTTGTATCTTAACAAACTCTCTGTAAATGCGTTCTCGCAGCTTCAAAGGAAGATTCTGAATGTGCTCTTCTAAACTAGTCATTCACAGGCACGTCTTTCTTTTTGATGAAATAGTCACACAATTGCCAAATGGAATTTGGTGGTAAAGAATATCCAAGACATTCAGTGATTACCTTACTACACCTCAGACGGCGTTAAGGCGTTTCGTCTTGAGGTTACACTTCTTTTTGAAAAAATTTGTATTCCTGTACGTTTGTAACTTTTACCTGAACGTCGTTCCTTCGAAGTCTCTGTAACAGTGTCACGTCGTAGGTTGTGCCATCCAAACTCTTTAAGGTGCCATCTAGTCCTTCATGAATGTCTGACCATTTTGAATACTTTGAAACTAATCAGAACTTTTGTAGCATGCATATACCAATGGCTAAAACGTGTATGTCGTAAAGAATGTAACTGTTCTTTGTGTTTCACTTGAAAATTGACCAACTCTTGGTAATTGCGTTTTCACAGCTCCGGAGGCAAACAATGAATGTGCTCTTCTAAAGTATCTGACATATTACTTCTTTTGTACCGACAAAAGGCAGATAGTAACAGCGCGGAGACCATCTGGCCTGTTCCAAGTAAGCTGAGTCTTTTTACTCGCATTCGTGAAGTGTCACACCAAGACTGAAACACTGAACTTTATCTCCTTCTCCCAAGTAGACAAATGCAGCTCTGGCTAAAGCTTTGGGAGTAGGTCCTTCCAAATATTTAGGCCAGTTATCTCTAAACGTCTGGAATCGCCTTTCAAAGTCACAGAAGCCAGGCAAAGCCACAGGCAGTGTGAATTCTTTGCCAGTGTATGGGTGGCATCCGTAGGCAGGTACACACTTATCATCCCATTGACCAATAAAGCAGAAAGGGCGTCGTGCTGAATCGCTTTCTCTAGTGGGGCGGTAAGGCACACGAACGCACACGAACGGCATCGCTTTCGTTAGACCCAGAGGAGCGGTAAGGTCGTGCTGCATCGCTGATGTCAAAGCGTACGGCATCCGTCTCATCGCAAGGCACCCCATCGCACTCGATGTCGTGATCGAACTTGGAGTCCACTGTAGGTCCCTCACTCGTTGGCTGTGTCGAGTTCGTCAGAGTCGGTATCTGTGTACTGGCCACCACATTGAACTTGAAGTTCACAGTGAGTTCCTCACTCGGTGGCTGTGTGGAATTAGTATTTATCTTCTTCTTCTTGCTCGGTCAACATTTGTAGTCACAATGAATTGCTGGTCTTGGAAGTTGTTTTTATACTGGAGCTCAGCGTGTCCGTACGGTAATGTGTTGTGATCTATAAGCTGCACTCGTTTCAAGTACACAATTTGATAGATTTTTTCTTAAGGGCAACTGACGATTTGGTGGTTTGGCAAACATACGATTTTGTGGGACTCCACTCTTTTCACTAGAAATCTTCATCTTGTCCGGACTGTAAAGCTTCTTTCAAGACATCAAAGTTGACTCGTTGACTCGCGCGATAATTCAGTGTCAATCCTTTGACTTTACATTTGGTATGAAGTTGGCCTTGTCGATCTCTGTATTGGTAATCGTAATTGTTCGCGCCACCGCTGGCAAAACTGATGATCGCCTCTTGCTCGTCCGTCCATGCCCCTAAACGATCCCCTTCGATTGTGGGGTGTTAGCTACCAGGGCGATGGATGTACATACAACTATCGGTGTCAATGTACAGGACTCGATTTCCCAACACTTCTAAAACCTCAAAGTACAATTTTAAGCCAGTATTGGCTGTCACGTAGGCTGCAATCATGACATTGCTAAAGTCGTCGGGGAGTACAAACTTTGGCTCTTAGTAGTAATTCACCAAGATCAAATTTTCACGGATGATTTCGACGTGTTTCATCAGTTTTCCTTTGTCGTCCACCAGTTGAAAGTAGTGACTGGGATCTGCCAAGTATTCCGTCTTGGGCAATGTCGGACGTTGTACCAATTTTCCCCACAAATTCAACATGACTTTGGCAAACGATCTTCTTCCTTCGTTCTTTTCGACGTCTTCTAAAGTGATACCTTCTACAGAACGGTACTGTTCTTTGAATTTGACTTGGTCTTCTGGTGTCTTACACCAAGAGGAATAGCCATTTGCTTTTTGTTTCAGTTTGAGAAATTCGTTGACTTAGCTTGAGAAAATGCCTGGATTCGAGGCATCGTCCTCTTAGTATTGTTCGATGATAGGAAAGTGCCAAATTTCGTAAACTTTTAGCAAGCGGTATCCCCGATCCAGAGCCCGAAACAATTCGACACTCACCCACGTTCCTGTCAAAGTGCATTCTTTCTTCGTGTGGTGGCAAATGTGATCTTGATATATGTTTTAGCACACGTACGGCATAAAGGAAACATCAGTTTTCCTTGGCAATGAGGGGGTAAGACAGGATGGTACAAGTTGGTCGGGGGTAAGACTTTGCATTTGATTAATCCTTCGTATTGACGAATGTGTTCCACGTCGATGTGTTTTGTCAGGATTTCAGGGTGTCCGGTAGGGAATCGCTTATATTTGCATACCCAAGGATACAACGAACACACGTCGATGTATTCGATTTCTTCTCCACGAGATTCGTCTACGTCGTGCAGCAAGCGTGTGGCATTGGTTCGTTCTCTACAAAAACTATGGCGTGGGTCCAAAGGTTCGATGTCTACCACGTCGTAACTTTCGGCGATACGTCTAAATTCAGGATCGGTTTTGAAACGTCGATCGTACTCGTGCTCCCACATTTCTACCACTTGGTATCCTTGACTTTCTAACTTCAGACGGCTTTGGTATGTGTGTTCGTACAACTCTTCCATGGTGACTCATGTTAAAGGATTTTTTAAGGTCTCGTTGAGGAAAACAGGTAGGGCATTCGTGAAATAAACATCCCTAAAATTCGTACACCGTCTGAGGGTTTTCTAAATCCCAACCATCAACAGAAAGACTTTCAATTTTATGTTCTCCCCCGTTTCTCGCATTCTGTATGCATTTGTCTTCCTTTTCACACAAGTAATGGAGCCAACGCAATGCTTTGTCAGAGTATTGACGGCTGACCGAGAGATAAGTGTTAAGGGATATGATGCCTAGTTGGTTCTGGGGCATGAATTTTGTTCGGTACACTAATCCACAAGCTTTGGCCAGGGTACAAGCTTCCTTCAAAGGATCCACTTTTCCGTGATCCATAAATAATTGTCGAAACTTTCCACAGCAACTGCGTAAAATTTCCACATCGGATCGACAATACTTGAGCATTTCTTCTTGAAAGTCAAACGGGTTTGAAGCGTGAGTGTGGTACCAAGCGTAGAAGGCTTCTCGGTGTTCGGTGTGCATCCCATTGGGGTCGTACTAGTGAAGGTCAGGCAAATGCGGGAGTACTACGTGTTGATTGGCTTCCGTATTGAAAAGTGAGGGAAAATACCCTTTGGCCATTACTGTTATTCCAAATGTTTTAGCATTTGACTCAAAGGCATGGCCAAATAACTAGTGGAATCTTTGAATTGTACTTGTTCCACTTTCACGTAGATGAGTTTGACTCCGTTCATAGTGACTTGGAGGTATTTCGTACCTTGTTCTGAATAATATTTCAACAGAAATTGTCCATAGTATCCCGAGAAATTGTGAGTCATGACTGTAGCATATCAATGACAGTCCCCGTAACGTTGAAGATCCTCTTCGCTCCAAGTGTCGTCGGTAGGGTTTAAAATCCAATGGGCAAGACAGGCAAGAGTGTTGGGGCCACGAAAGATTTGTTCACGTCTTCCTGGAATCTTACTACAATGGGTACTGTGAAAATAGATAGGTTATTGTATGCACTTCTCACAAGCCCGATGAGCGACGCAGAACTTAGGGATGTGAATACCCGTCTCTTGCATACATTAAAAGTCAAAAAAGATAAAATCCTCTTCTGTCTTGTTCTTCTTTTTTTGCTGATCACAGTTTAATTCTTTCTCCAGTTCATTGTAATATTTTTGAATGCAACATTGATGTTCAAAGTCTACGATCTGGTCACAAAAACGACATATTTTTTTTCCGGAACAAACGTGTGCCTTGGGGTTGTTTGTTCGAATCAGCTGTCCACACTTGGAGCACAATCTCAATAAGTCACAAGCACTTTTCTGCTGGTGAACTTGTTTCATGCGATGTTGTTCGCAACAAGAGGGACTAACAAAGGTTCGCTGGCAAGAAGAGCAATGAATGCGTTCTTCAGGAATGCATGGATTGGAGGCTTAACAATCCCGACATCGCTCTCTGCAATGAATGTGTTGCTCCCGATTGTTAAATCCTTGGTCACATTTCTCGCAGTAGTAAGAGTATCCAAGAAATCCTGTGATACTGGTGATGTTATCGAAATGCTCTTGATGATGATACACCTGAATGTATTTTTCCTCTGGGAAATCGGGTCCTCGAAACACTAGAGCTCCTCGAACCACTTGAGGGTATACTTTCAAGGTATACGGAGGAGCCAAGACGTCTTGAAGTTTTTTCATTTCAGGAATGCCACACACGATCTCTTTCGATATGCCTGCTTGTTGTAACAGGAGTTCTGCTTCTTTTCGTTGTTTTGCTCTGTCCGATTGTCGAATGCTCTCACATGCTCTTTTCCATTCTGTGGTCTCGTTCTTGTCGGCATACGTTCGACCCAAGACGATGGCACGGGCTAAGCACATCTGATCTTGGGAGGTTTCAATTTGGATGATACTGCGTTTGGTACAGCGAATGTAGTCCACCAATAATACTTTCCTGCACTACCTCTTGGAGGTGAAACGTGGGTCATGTGAAGTGTTGCTTTTCCATCGGTGATGGTAAACTCATCATTGGATTGTTGAACGTTTTCAATTTTGTCCATGATTTTAGACGGTGTTAATTCTGCCGGGGTACTAAACTCGATCCAGACAGGCGACTTCAAACTATCGTGATGGATGGAAAGTCTCAACCAATCGTCCTCTTTTGCTTGGCATTGCCGTTTCAATGTTTCTAACAAAGAATCCCACAAATCGATAATGAAAACCTACGGCTTCCTGGGGCGGGGGGGGGGGTACTTCAGACTTGAACTCTTTAAAGTTGACGGTGTAGGTGTAAGCCGTGGTTCTAAATTTTCTGGATGTTACTTTTTGTATCTCTCGAATGTGATAGTAATTTTTGGGAGCTACGAAACGACTTTCTTTTTTTTTTAGAGATTCTGGATTCTCTCGGTCTTGTGGAGGTAGAGGGTATTGTTTCAGGCTCACTCATGTCCTTTTCAAAATCGCTAGCATGGATTTGGGCTAACACTTCAGCCAGCTGCAGCGGAGTATCAGGCAGTACGGAAAGTCGTCGTTGTGGCCTCTAAGTTTCTTCTTCTTCTTCTGGTTTCTCACTGAAATTGCGTGATCGTTTCATCATGATTGCAAACTTTGATCTGATTAAGTTTTACACAGGCTCTCTCCCTATATATATATATAGAGAGAGAGAGAGAGAGAGAGAGAGCTTCCTACCCTCATAGTAACTATTCGTTATTCAACTTTCAAACTGTGAAGATGGAAGAGTCAAGACAGGTCGCCTTTCTGGTCAGAGATTTACAGAGAGTCATTCGAAAGTATACCACTTTCAATAAGACTAAGGACTACTCCTCTCGAGATAAAATTCAAGATATTTGCTATATCTGCCAGGAGAAAGGACATTGGGCTTCAGAATCTACCCAATGTTAAAACTATGGAATAGGTCCGATGCACCCTCCCATATGTCCTAAGAGGCAGTGAACTCGGGAGTTGCAGTGGTTAATTGTCCTGTTTTTCCTCCAGCCCACCAGTGACCCCCTTGTTGGTGTCAGACTTATTCTTCTTTGCCAAATGAGAATCAACGTCTTTCCAAAAAACAATTGGGTGATCCAAGTTGTTTCGTAGTCACTCTGAATCTCATTTATCCAGCCCCCACCCCTTTCATCATATTCCTTTATAACGAAGATCCAAGCAATTCCACAAAGGCGGACGTGTTACAGAAGGAGATGGAGCGTTTGCTCATATAGCGTGCAGTGGGGTTAGTTGGTAAACCGGACTCTGCACGCTTTTTCAGGTCACGAAAACCAACGGGAAATTCAGACCAGTTATTGACTCAAGTCGGCTCAATCAATTTATTGCTGCTGGAGTAAGCGTTTATCACTCTACTAACTGAGCTAATACGGCTCCTTAATCGTTCTTCCTTGATTAGTGTCATGAAAGCCAACGTTTAGCAGTGTCTCCCCACTTTCTCTTCGTTCTGCCTTCAATCAGTGTCACACCAAAGAGAAAGGCTTTTACGCATTAGGTTCAATTGTGTCAGTCCAACAAGTTGCCAATCCATCCTCTAGTTTGCCGTAGAGTACTCTAGTATAGCAAAGGCTACGAGTATAAGCCGATGTGGTAAATAAATCCTAAATTGACCGTTTGTCTTTTGGAATAAAGATGATGCCGAGTCGGAGGAAACACCATTAGATAGGAAATAATAATACAAAACAAAGGTTGGTCCCATTGACTAAAGATGAGATGCACACATTAAAAATGGAATTTTCCAAATTGTTGAAGACTACGGACATTCCTAGGAACCAGTATATAATAGCGTTACTTACAAAATATCCAAACTTAGCAGATCCTAAATTCACCAATTTGCCCCCTGCGGGCAGGGGGATTTAGAATAGGCCCGATGCACCCTCCCATATGTCATAAGAGGCAGTGAACTCGGGAGTTGCAGTGGCTAGCATGCAGCACTTGCAACTGAAAGAGCGTGGGTTTTAATCCTACCGGGACTCAGTCTTTAGATGATAAGTGTCGGACTTGCAATCCAAGGGCATCGGGTTTGATACCCATACAGACCAGCCTGGGTCAGCTGCCTTGTTGTGTCATTGGGGAAGTCACTTAGTAGCTCCCATTTCCTCTGCACTATACAGCTAAACATTTATATATATATATATATATATATATATATATATATATATATATTCGGTGTAAATTATTATATTAAAAGAGATTATTAATCTCTAGCCGAGAGATATATCCAGCATTAGAATCAAAACCTATGAGGTTGGGAGTATTGCTGTGGTTGAGTTTAATGGCACGTTTAACATTATTGGCTATATTATGCAGAGCAAATAGCAGAGCTAAGTGCTTATCTCAAAGACATACCGAGATGGTCAGCCCGGACTGGCCTGGGCATTTACTGAACCCACAACACTTGGATTAAGAGTTTCACGCTCTACCAACCGAACTTCAACTGCTTCCTTTTGCCATCCTCCAGTCTGCAGTAGAGTGCCCTAGTGCAGCAAATGTTAAGAGCAGAGTTCAACACTTATTACATAAATCCTAAAGCCACCATTTTTTCTACCAGGCTGAAGATGAAGTTGAGTCAGAGGAGATACAATTAGCCACAAAAAAGACAAAACAAAGGAGGGTCTCATGGACTAAAGATGAGATAATAAGGGCCTTCCTTCACAATTTGAGTCAAACATACACGATTTGAAATTAGGGAGAGCAGACATTGCAACAAAAATATAATCCTTCTGATAATCTGTGTATAGACTTAAGACTAGATTCAACACCATTCTAATTTGCTATCATTATAACAGATATATCTTTCTCTTCTCTAGTAATTATATCATACATTAATGTGAAACAAATGTATGCACTGGATTTTAGAATCAGGTGTATGTTCCGTACAATACATTTTGGATGTTTTTTGGTCAAGTATAAATAGTTAAAGCGGATACGAAAAAGAACAATAGTGTATGAAAAAGTAATTTCATTGAATTATAAATATTGATTTTATTATATATTTACGTTTCTAAATATTTGTGCAATTTAGTTTTACCTTTCTGGGACTTGACCTTTTGCTAGTACTACACAGCCACTAATATGCTGAAGTACCATAAAACACTACTACATACTGTTTATTATATGACTGCACTGTGAAACTTATGTTCATATGCCCATAACATAATGTTGATATGTAATCATTTCATAATACAATTATTGACTTGCTAAATTACAGTATTTTTTCATGCAAAGCAAATTATAATAATGGAGTCATCCAAATGTATTTTAAAGTCATTGTACTACCCCATCCTAACGTTTCCTATCTTTTTCTCGTGTGATAAATAAAATCTTACATTCGTGCTCATTCCAAATGAAATTTATAAAACTTGCCAAGACTCAGAACAGAAAGTAATTATGTGACTCGTTTCAAAGATTTCCAATTAAATGGACGTTCGTTTGAGATTATCTATTAACTTTGTTTATTTGAACAAAATTGAATTAAGGTGGCAGTTAACTTGATACAAATGTCAAGCCAGAATTGAAAATATTTGGGCGCTTTTTACTTGGATAAAATTGAAAACTATTATACCCGAGAATATTTACGATCTTAAATGCAGATTTTTGACTCGAAATTGCATCATATTGTAATCGTTTTGTGACAAGCTGTCATATCTCCAGGAAAACAAAATCTTTTGAGCATTCCACCCTGTGAGATGGAAGTATTTTGATGTGAAATCAATAAACAAACTATATGATGATATACCACCAGAGAAAATCTAGGACTTTATAAGGGAATGCAGATTATATGACAAATTTTGACCAAATGTTTTAAAGATTTTACATATTGTACCGTTATCTTTTATTCTATATATCTTTCACTGAAGTTTAACATCTTTACCATTTATATTGCTGTGCTTACAGTTTGCATTTATTTGGAAGGGTTCATTTTACAAAATTTGTGTGCAATTCTTTGTTATTTTACAGTTTTATTATTTTTCTTTTAGTCAGCACCATGGTGCTGAGGTGCCATTAAACGTTTATACAATATATACGTACATTTAACCACTCGCGGCATTGCTGGCAAGCACTAGCAGGTATTCTGCAGGTTACAATCCAAAATATGGAAGACAAATCTTTAAAATCTACCGTGAAAACCCATGTGTCCCATGCTTCATTGGGACATTACAGTACACAGACGACAGTAAATCACATTTTACCAGTGTGAAACGTTAAAATATTTAGGTCACCTGGCTCTTCAGGCCAAAAAAGCTTATGGCATGACCCTGCGTCCGTTATACATTGTGCATCCGTCTATCAACAATTGGTTTTTACCACTCAGCCGTCCATAATTCTGACCAAATTGCAATCAAACTTGGAATATTTTTTATAATTTTGAACATCTTAAGAGCCTTTGATAATGAGCAAGATCCATGCATATCGATGAGTTGATCTTGCACCTGACTGGCTTTTCTTGTTACCACTCTAGATGCCATATTTCTGATCTGACTTTCATCAAACTTGGGATATATGCTTATATCTTTAAGATGTCAGATGAGTTCAATAATGATAGCCTGACCTTTTGATACACTGGAGGCCATATGTTTTGCCCGATTTTGATAAGAATGATTTGCTGGTGTCATTAAGATCTTGGATGAGTCTGATAATGAGCGGGATTCATGCATACTAATGGTGTGATCTTGTATCTGATTGGCTGAGTTTGTTACCATTCTGGAAGCCATATGTTTGATCCAATTTTGATCATACTTATAATATGGGTTTATATCCTTAAGCTCATGGATTCGATAATGAGAAATATACCCCTATAATAATGAGATAATCTTCCACCCAATTAGCTGAGCATGTTACCACTCTAGAGGCCATATTGTGATCCAATTTCGATCAGATTTGGAACATATGTTTCTATTATATACTTTTTATTTATTTTACTCAAGAAATAACCCGGTTTTTACCGGCATTTCCTATAAGTAGGAGGACGATACTGATGTTTTCTGATTCTGTATCACCATACTCTCAGAGGAGGCAGGAACTACTTTTTCCTCGAGGATTCCTGGTTACTACTAATCAAGCGTAAGCAACTATGCCGTTGCCTCACTTGATATGCAAAAGGAAACAAATAACATTCTATGTAACAAATCTGTATCGTCAAGCTGCAGCAATGTGTCAAATCCTGTTGTAAATAACTGAAAAATAATGTTGTCATTCCCATGTCAAAGTTCCCACTGAAGCCTCTCATAATGTCCGGCCAGAGACGGTTCAACTACTATCAGCCTGGTCTCGAATAGAAGCTTTCATAGTCATTCAGCTGCTGAAGTCTTCCGTGATGCAAAATTTAACAATTGCTCAATAACTGTAAATCGTATATATGGCTCTGATGCACCCATGTGTCAAAGAGTTTGTCTTATTACCAGCGATCGCAGTGAAAATGAGTGAATGTTGTTACACGCAATTGTTTCATAAAACTGCCAACCGTTATGATTTGACCTTAAGTCTTACTGTAATGACCCTTAAATTACGAACTTAAGGAATAATAGCAAAAATTACCAAATTACGATCTTTGTGAGCAAATCAGGAGACTGGCTTGTTCGTGTTTGATCCGGATGCGAGTTTCCTATTAGATTCAGTAGAGTTCGTCAGGGAACCAGTCTAACTTTACAGGAGAACCTCCGACTCTTTAAACTGCCCATATTTTTCATGCAAAACACCTGCATTATCAAACTGTTGCTACATAGCATTTTCTAAAAATGGCGTCCAATGAACGAAAAAACAAAACAAAGCGCTGCAGACGAAAAAGACCGTAAGCCTCTTAAAAAATTTAAACAATCAGCACATAAGTATAAAAAGGAATATCCAGATTCTTTGGGAAAATGCAGGAAAGGCAACAATTACGTTATTGGACATCATGTGTTGATTTCTGATGTCTCATAGTGGGAGAGATAATAGCCGTCGCCACGTAAAATTCAAAATAAACCCAAAGATTATGTCAAATTGGGAGAATAAGCAAGAAACATTTGAACTCAATGGGGTTTGGAACTGCATTTCTTAAAACTGTAGTGGAGGTAATTAAGATCTGCATGTACTTTACTAACATTTTAGTTAAACATAATGTTTGCCCTAGCTCCATCAGCCTCAGATAACACATCTGAAATGTTTAAATGCATATTTTCCAAGTCGGCAATAGCAGTACATGATATAATATTTTACCTTACTGAAAATTGGTCTAAGTTATGGAAAAATATTGCTTGCCTTACTGAGAGTCTTGTTAGGGTTGGCAGGTCTGATATCAGGAGATCAAAATGTGATTCGGTTTATGATTGAAGATACAGTTTGTATTTAAAAGGTTGAGATGTTATGCAATTTCTTTTGTTCTTAAGTTACATGTAATAATTTTATTAAATTATCTGAAAAGCGGATAGGATAGATATATGAAAATATCATTATCACTGTCATTTGATCTTTATTGCTAGATCACGTCTTGTCATGATCTGGATTTTCCGATGTTGACAACTCGACATGATCTACCAATCAAGACCACATTACAGTGATAACAATATATACTCGGACGAGTTTGAGAATGAGCGAGATCCATGCATACTGATGAGGTGATTTTGCATGTGATTGGCTGAGTTGATCAGACTTGAAATATAAGTTTATTTAATCAATATCTTGGACGGGTTCGATAATGAGTGAAATGCACACATATTAATGTGTTGATCTTGCATCTGATTAGTTGAGCTTGTAACCACTCTGGAAGTCATATTTGTGATCTGATTTTTGATCAAACGTAGAATAAATGCTTCTATCAGCCGGATCTTGTAGTGTTTCAATAAGGAGCGAGATTGATGCATATTAATGAGGTGATCTTGTAATTGATTGACAGGGCTTTCTACCACTTTTTGGAAGCCATAGTTTGATCAGCTGGGTTTAGTATCATTACTGTCTTGAATGATTTATATTATGAGCAAGATGCTGAGCATATTAATTATGTCTTCATCTTGATAAAGAATGTTTATCATGATATAGTAAAATAGGTAAAATCAATATGAGATAAAGTTTGGGAGTTAATGTACATAGTGTAACACGCACATGGGTTCCTCTACCGATCGAATCAAACACCTGCGTGAGGGTGGGCTGGAAGTCCCTTGTTTTCTCCTATTTCCAAGGACTTCCCGACAACATTCGTTGTCAACTGGAAGTTCTCGTAACGCGTCAAGACTAGAAACAAATTTTTCTCTAATCAATAAATAAATGACCACAAGGTCACAACTATAACTTCACAATTGTATGTTTTTTCCTTGCTAGCATGCCGTGGCATGAAGCACATAACACAATTCAAACACCCAATGCAGAGAACTATTTTCCGATTCCATCCCTGGGTCAATAAAAACAACAGTCTGAACAACGTTTTGCACGTGTACTTCCGTCAACTGCTACAATGAAAGCCATCTCCAAACAAAGGGATGACCTCTTCCCAATTATTCCAGGGCACAAAACAGCAGTTCCTGTCACGAAATCCCCCACCGAAAGGCACAATCAATCAACATCTCTAAATTAAGATCTCAACTACTTGGATCCATGCCCACTTATGCTAGTCTGTCCCTATCTCAAACTACGAAACCAATCCATGCCATTGTAAAGTCTCTTAACAACTGTAAGTATGACGTCTGTTACTAGAAATTGGCTAATTACTCGGGCTGGGAAATATTTTCCCAACACCGACTTCCCATAATCAAACAACTAATAATTAAAATCTAACGAACCTATAAATGGAGACGTAAATACAAATGGAACATACCCTAATTTATTACATTACCCAGCCTATGAAAATCACTCGTCCCCGAGTGATCACAATCGTCAAACTTTTGTGGTCATGAATTACGAATGATTACTTCCCCAAAAATCAATCACTAACCCGATTTGTGATTCCCAAACCTGGTTAAGAAAAGACTCAGATTCAATGGATCTGATCCCTTAGATCCGTCAAGCTCCATCCAACTAAAAGAAAGCTTAATCACTTATCGCTTAGAAATAAAGTAAATAGCAACAAGGAACAAAAGCTATATAAAGTTGAATCAATCATGACACTGTTCTGACTGACTTCTCTGGATGCAAACTCGCTCACAACAGCTTTCGAAATACACTGTAGGAATAACTTCTCAATACACATGTCTCCAACAAGTCAAGCAAAAAAACAACAACAAAAAAAACAAAAAAATAAAGGAACAGGCCCACCCTGTTTACCACGACGAAAACTCGGGTCGGAGACTGCGTTTTCCGCAACACTTCTCCAGCAGACCCAGCGCACCTGAGCCAAACACATTTTCGTCTTGTCTTCAGACCATGCTAGACGACACTGTCTTCTCACATCTAATTCACCACTAATTTACCCATACTACAGCGACAGAAAACCGTTCCAAGAAACCTTCCTCATGAGAGCAGAGTAGAACACTATCAAAAAGATGATTACAATTAATCGATGACATGTAGTATCACTTCTGCCATAACACTAACCAACCAGTTTTAAACATAACACTGCGATGGTAAATCTATCAATGCTGCCAATTAATTTTCATGTGCTATGAACAGGTCTTCAAAGATTCGTGTTGGAACACTGATCTATCCAAACAGATGATCCAATATATGCATGACGAAAACAATAACAAACTATTACCAATGTTAGGCTGGTAACCAACAGCTTTCCAAGTCCACTGTATGAAAAACTACCCAACTGGCAGGTCTCAACTAAGTCAAAAATAAACACGGGCCCACCACGACGAAAACTCAGGTACAGAGATTGCGTTTCCACCAGGAGAACACTTCTCAACCAGACACCACAAGTCGCTCAGGGCTTCAGCGTACATACTGGCGCAACATTTATTGTCCATGATAGATAACTGACACTGTCTTGCCGCATCTATATCGCCACTAATATTCTAACTCTACATCGACATAAAACTGTCTACTAGCATCCAAATAATTACAATCTAACTGCCACCTTCCACTCCAACAGTTAACTCTAAAAGCAGAACCTTCCAATCGGTAATTTACAAATCCAAGTTGTTATTTAGGTATGCTGCTCCAAAAGCACAAACAAAACTCTAATTTACACAAATTTTGTTCAAAGCAGCAAACACATGACTTCAAAAAAGATTTCTGGACTTAACACTGCACATGATCAATTCCAAACAAATTTATTAAAAAATTACTAATATTTTTAAGGCATCTGCCTTTACATACCAACTTGGAATCGAATTAGAATCACACTACATACAGAGCTGATGGGCACAGATCTATCAGATTTTATCTGTGCAACTTTCTGTATTCAACCCGTTGGACCAATGTCCCTACCCAATCATTCAACAGTCACGGGACAGAACCGTTCCAAACCCAAATCCTTCCCTTTTTTCTTTAATTACCGGGCAGTGAATTAACAATAACAACACAAAAAAAAAAAAAAAAAAAAAAAAAAAAAAAAAACCACCGAAGAAACTAAACGAAGCTTAAGACTATGTAGGAAATCTGCGGTTAAAATTCAACAAAACACCTTGCCGTAGCCACGGTGTGCCCTTCTGCGCTCGATTAACTTCGTTCTCTGATCAGCTATTGGGTCAAATAGCAACTTCTCAGTACTTGCATTGCCACAATTCTCATCTATGTTTATCTCGGACTCGCGGCTTGCTCTCCGCCGTTGCACAAACTTATCTCTTTGAGCCGTAATGGGATATAGCGACACGTCTTCTTCCTCCTCTGTTTCATCACACCCAACATATGACTCTTCCTGACTGTGGGTAGGCTCATGTTCACTCTCGGGTCGCACCAAGCATGGGTTCAATCGATTGAAGTGAACAATCTGAATTGTCTTATGACCATTCCTCACGATGAGGTATGTGACATCCGTTATTTGTGTTTTCAATACGCCACTGTCCAGTCCATTTGACCCGCAGTTTAGGTGATTTCCCCTTCTTTATTAGAGTCTGATGTAGCCAGACAAGGTCACCATCACCGACTGAGTGACCATGAACCTTGAGATCATAGGCGTCCTTCTGATGTCGAATAGCGGTGCCTAATTTTTCTCGCGCTTCCCTATTAGCCTTTTTATATTCTGACACGAATCGAGGCAGATTCTTCGGGGCCTGGTCTGGTGTTTTGCAAACCAAAAGGTCCGTAGGAAAGTTCACTTCTCGACCCAGCATCAGTTTTTTCGGGGTGAATCCGGACGAGGCGTGTTTAAATGCACGATATGCCATGCTCGTAAGAGAAAGGTACTGGTCCCTGTTTTCGAGTTTATCTTCAACGTATGTCGTTCGCATCGATCACAAAGTTCGGTTGTATTTTTCCACCATCCCATTGCATTGCAGATGATAGGGAGACGTTCGCGTCTTCTTAATCCCTAATATGGCACAAAGTTCTTTAAATACAGCACTTTCAAACTGTCGGCCTTGGTCAGATAACAATACACTAGGCACGCCAAATCAACAAATAAAGTTGTCAAGCAACGCTCTTGCAACCGTGGTGAACTCAATATTAGGCAAAGGCACCGCTTGAATCCACCTAATGAAATGATCTCCAATCACAAGAATATATGCGTTTCCTCCCTCCGACTTTGCAAGAGGTCCTAAAATATCGAGGGCTACGAGCTCTCCTGCTTCACCAGCCGTTATGCCTTGAAGTTTCGCTCGGCGCTTAAGTTTGGGGTTTTTGTACTGAGCGCAAATGGAGCATGTCGCACAATATTCGCGGATATCATCCCTTATACCAGGCAATTAGTAACGTTGGCGCACTTTACTGAGTGTTTTATCAACGCCTAAATGTCCCCCGGCGGCTCCATCATGGCATTGCTTTAAGACTTCCCGCTCCAGCTGTACGGTACGATGATAAAATTTTAAACTAGCTTGCCATTACATCCATCCAAAGCCTCACAAGCATCCAGTCGGGCACTTCTAACAAGTTGTATCCCCCCATAATGCTTTGGCATCGCCACTGTCCCCAGATACTTCTTCCCATGAGGGGCGCTGCCGAGCTTCAACCCAATTAATTAACCGAGACAAAGTTGTGTCTTGTCTCTGCATCTCTCCAAAATGAATGCCACTGTCCAGCCGTATAGCGGAGAACTTTACAGTACGTTTGCTACAGTACTTGCAACCTTCGCAAGGTAATCGGCTTACACCATCGACATTGGAATCTCGAGTCCCAGGGCTGTGCTCTATCACAAAGTCATAAAATGATAACTGTTCCAACCAACGGGCCAACTGTCCCTCTGGCTCCTTAAAGCTCAGGAGCCACCGCAGGCTACTGTGATCAGTACGCACTTTGAAATTTCTGTCGTAACGGTAGGTCTTGAAGGACTGAATGAAATGTACGACGGCCAACAGCTGACGACGAGTCACACAATACTGGCGTTCCGTTTTGACCAGGCACCGAATAGCGTAAGCTACCACCCTTTCTTTTCCGTCAATGTTCTGGGAGAGGACCGCTTCTATAATTTCGCCACTTGCGTCTGTGTCAAGTATGAAGGGACAATTGAAGTCCGGTACGGCCAACACTGGTGCTGAGGCAAGCACTTTACGTAGCTTTTCGAATGCCGCTTGATGATCATCTGTCCAGTGGAAAACGGCATTCGTTTTCGTAAGCTGGTGCAATGGAGCTGCAATTTCAGCAAAGTGATTGACGTACCGCCGATAGTGACTACAAAACCCAAGGAATCTCCGTATCGCAGTAACTGACTTTGGAGTGGGCCATTTCATAACAACATCAACTTTTTCAGGATCGGTGGCAACTCCTGCCGCCGAAATGGTATGACCAAGATAACAAACATCTCGCGCACAGAGCGTACATTTGCTAGGTTTCAGCTTCAGACCGGCTCTTTGAAGACACGTCAAGACCCGTGCCTGTCTTTCAAGCAGCTGCTCGAACGTACTTTCGAACACTACCACGTCGTCGAGATAGATTAAGCAAATTTCATATTGCAGCCCGGATAGAACGGCTTCCATTAATCGCTCAAAAGTCCCGGGCGCGTTGCACAAACCAAACGACATCACCTTAAACTGATACAGCCCCTTTCTCGTTGCAAACGCCCTCTTAGGTCCGTCAGCCTGCTCTATTTCTACTTGCCAGTACCTAGACATCAGATCTAATGTCGAGAACCAGATTATGCCCGACAGTGAATCAATACTATCATCAATTCTTGGAAGAGGGTACGCATCCTTCTCAGTAACCGAATTCAGAGCTCTATAGTCCACACAAAATCGCATCTTCCCATCTTTCTTGGCTACCAATACTACTGTAGCTGCCCAAGGGCTTACTGACGGTTCTATGACTCCTTTTTCAACATATCTTCGACTTGTGTGTCAATCTCCTGCCGGAGATGAAATGGTAATCTTCTTGGTGGAACTCGGATCGGCGCGGCATTATCCGTCTTGACAGTGTTTTATTAAATTTGTTCTACCCAAGTCGTCATCATCTTTTGCAAAAGAAATGCAAAGTTTGTTCAACTGTGCACCAGGGGCAGGTGCCTGATCGAGTGTCAGATGACTGCTTGGTCTCTCGAATAACTCCCTTAAATATACAGGTAGACTGCTGTTCGAATCCTTTGGGGAACATTCGACTTTCTGCGTCGCTAGTAATGCATTGGCTTGAGCGCAACAAACACCAGCCTTCGCATTTACTACGTCTTTAGTCGTATTCGATAGTCGTATTGGCACCGTTCCGTCTGTCGTTTTAACAACTGCTCGTGCGACGAGTATTTTCGTTTCGTGACGAAATAACGATAGAGGTTCTAGTAGCGATTCTGTAGACAGTATTCCACATCCAACATTCGCCATCCAACCTCGAGTGATAACTTCCCTCTCTGCCGGTATCCTGATGTTCTCAGCCAAGGTAATACGATGAAAACCCAAAGATCCTGCAAAATAGCACGGGAGCTCCAGTTCCTACATCTGTAGTTTACATTGAGTAATGCTAATGTCACACTTATGCAGGCGGAAAAAGTCTAGCCCAAGAATTCCATCAGGCCTAATGTCAGCTACGACGAAAACACGTCGTCTTTTGACGCCGTTCCAAGCAATCAAGAATTCAGCTTGACCACGAGTTTCAATTTTGTCACTGGAAGCACTAATGAGTTGGCTATCAACGGTGATGAGCTTAGGCTTCCGTCGACCAAGTGTTTCATACCGCCGCTTAATGATGATGGAAACAGCAGCGCCTGTGTCCGCTAGAAGAGCGAGCTCTATCCCATTTACTAAACATTGCGTGAACAACCCCGGTTCTTCATTCATATAACTTAAAGACTTGGTGTTTTCTGAACTTTTTATTTTCTTACAGCCTCCCTTCCACTGGTCGCTTCTCCTCCCCCGACCAATATCTTTGTTTAAATGCTTGGTGCACTCACTCTGGTAATGACCCCAACCATTACAATTCAAGAACTGGACTTTTGATAGCCTCCTATCTCGCTGTTTGTTTTTCTGTGGGAGCCAACGATCTTCTCTTTCCTTATGTTCTTTGCTCAATCTCTTGTTTTGTTCCATTAATAGCTCTACTTTCGCTTCGAGTTGCTCAATTACAGTTTTATCGTCTGCTTTCTCTTCACACCCGACTCCAGACTCATCAAGACCCTTAAAAGCGGAGCTTACAGGCTTCTGCCTTACACCGGCAGACATGAAAGCCTCCCATTCGACCCCTACTCTAATTGGTTCTTGCAAGCTGCTAGGGCGATGGCGCCAAATCTCAAGTTTAAGGTTTTCATCCTGAATTGCTCGCAGGAAATGCTCTTTTGCAAGTCGATCGCGAATATCAGGTGGGCAACCGGGATATGCCAGCGAAACAAGTCTCTGTATCGTTTGCCCTAATTCGGAGAGCGTTTGGCCCCTTCTCCTGAAACGGCTTCGAAGCTGCGCCTTGTAGTATTCGTCTTGGTTGCGAGGCGCAAAGCGAGCTTCCAAGGAAGCTTTTCACTTCCAAAACTCGACTTGACCGGGCTGGACTTGAAGATCCGTCAAGACTTGGAAGGCATCCTTCCTTAAGCATGCAGCCAAGCGCAACCCCTTCTCGATTTCATCCCAATTATTAATCATCGCACAAAGCTCAAAATGGGTCATGTAGTCAATAAATGGCTGTGAACCATCAGACGTATCAGCCTTAATAATTTCCTTACGTCGAGCTAGAGAAGAATTAAACTCGGTTTTTCCAGTGTCAACTTCCTTGGTCATTTTCGTGTTTGGTGTCTCTCTCCTATCTTTGCCTTCTCTGGGGCTCTCGACCAATCTTGAACTAAGAAACTGGTCCATGGTTGTGCTCAATTTGTCCAATTTCTCAGCAATGAGGGTGTCTATGGTTTTGACAAGGTTATCAGTGGGCGAACTAGTCGCTCTCCCAGGAACTTGGGACTTGTTTCGATAATAACTATCAGTCCCCTCTCTGTCAGGCGCTCCCACTTTTATAGTTTCGAACCTTAAATCTTCGGACCTGGCACCGAATGCACGTGCATTTCCATCAAATTTGTCTCCCTCATACGGAGTAGAAGTGACACAGAACTGAACATCACTGTCTATGTTGATAAGCTTTTTCTGCTTCGCGTCAATAAGTGGCAATGGCGACAAGAGTCGCCAATGAGCAGCCCGCGGTAGAGGCGTATCGATTATGGAGCTTGTTGCTCTTTCACCAGTGGCCATTATAACAACCCGGCGATAGATTTACAATAAATCCTCTTCAGTAGTTTCTCCCTGTTTGTCGAGACGCAAAATGATTAATACTTTGAGATACATTTTATCTGCTAATGATTAGTATTCACTAACATGTAAACTGATGTAGAGCTGTCTTTTCTTTTTGGCCAAAACTGTAATTATTAGATTTTAATGGATTAGATATCGCTTATTCAAATCACAGCGGGAGGAGGTCAAAACTATAGTTATGGAGTTTTAATGGACACAAAATATCAGCTTGTTCAAATCAGTGGGTGCGTGTGTCAGTGTAGACGGTATCAATCTTCCTCGAGTCGAGACAAAACTACGCTTTTTCACTGACCGATTTTTAATTTTTTTTTTTTACTGCAGTGTCACTTATCCGCGTGACCTGGTTTTTCTTTTCACCCCTAGATTATATCCTACTTGTAATAGAATAGGGTCCTACCGAAATATAACTCACATTTAATTTTTTTTTAAAAATTAAAAAGAGGAAATATATCTTCTATCACAAATAACAATCTCGCGAAACCAAAACAACCCTTCGCATGGCACTATTTTTAAAAAAAAAAATTTTATTTTAAATTTGAAGAGGACACGTTTTTCTTCCAGTAGCAATTCGAACAGTCCGAATTCAACATAATCAGCGAACTAATCAATATCCCACAGCTAATACCAGAAAATTTTCTTGTAACACGCACATGGGTTCCTCTACCGAGCGAATCAAACACCTGCGTGAGGGTGGGCTGGAAGTCCCTTGTTTTCTCCTATTTCCAAGGACTTCCCGACAACATTCGTTGTCAACTGGAAGTTCTCGTAACGCGTCAAGACTAGAAACAAATTTTTCTCTAATCAATATATAAATGACCACAAGGTCACAACTATAACTTCACAATTGCATGTTTTTTCCTTGTTAGCATGCCGTGGCATGAAGCACATAACACAATTCAAACAGCTAATGCAGGGAACTATTTTCCGATTAAATCCCTGGGTCAATAAAAACAACAGTCTGAACCACGTTTCGCACGTGTACTTCCGTCAACTGCTACAATGAAAGGCATCTCCAAACAAAGGGATAACCTCTTCCCAATTATTCCATGGCACAAAACAGTAGTTCCTGTTACGAAATCTCCGTCTTATACCACAATCATCAACATCTCTGAATTAAAATAGGAACTACTTGACTCCATGCCCACTTATGCTAGTCTGCCCCCATCTCAAACTACGAAACCAATCCATGCCATTGCATAGTCTCTTAACAACTGTAAGTATGACGTCTGTTCCTAGAAATTGGCTAATTACTCGGGCTGGGAAATATTTTTCTAACACCGACTTCCCATAATCAAACAACTAATAACTAAAATCTAACGAATCTATAAATAGAGACGTAAATACAAATGGAACATACATAAATTTATTACAATAATATGTATTACACTAATACATTTGCAAGCGTAGTGAAATGATCAACTGTTAAGTTATGTAAGTCAAGTCAGCGATATCAGGCCCACTTGGGCCTCTTGTTTTAGTGTGTTATCACCCTTTAGGAAACATTTCGTAACTTCTTTTGTTTGTCTGCATGCATAGTTTGTAAACTTAATGGAATGTAAACTGTATCATTAACATTTTGTATGAATTAAACTGTGAACATAAATGTATTGAAATTTTGTAATAATTTTCTGTTGATTAGAAGAATTTTTACATGACAGATACATGTTTTATTTTCCATTCTATTAGCCAACTAAGCGTAATCATTGAAAACAGCCCAAGCCATACCATAGTAACATGGGCTTTATTCAAGGCTTTTATATGGGGTTTTATACATATACAAGGACTATACAGCTTTGTCATAAATAGGCAATAGGTAGAGCTGTATAGGCCTAGTGTAAATCCCTGCCTTGACAAAATAACTATTTTTAACAAGAAGTCTGAACTTTCAAGTCATGAAGTACTTAGATGACTGGGAAGTTCATGAAAGGGTTTCAGTTTTGTAATATTACAGAAAAATGTTTGTTTGTAGCTGGCCTGTACTAAGTGCAGATCAGTTTATGCCATACCCCGGCAGCGGCCACAGAAACATTAACCTCAGGATAAGAGTTTTGTCTTTTGTCTTGCTCTTGACATTTAGCCGCAGGAATGCATATCATTGTATGTTAACCAGTAAATTAGTGGATTTTCCAATAGAAATAATTTTGATAATTCACTCGAGTGAATTATAAAAAATACTTTTTCACTGTGCTCAGTAGACCGATAACATTATAACAAAGAAATTTCATCCACCATTTTGTCACTTGCTTGGTCTAGTGGTAAGTATGACAATCAGTCATGAAAGAGTCACTATCACTACTGTTATTTTCCGTGCGAATATACATAAAACACAGCAGAACATAAACAGGAAACATCTGACATTATCACGCAAGTTACCTTAAAAATCTACTTCACACTCGTGAAAATACTGAGTTTTCACCTACTCGATGAAATATATCCGTGATTCACTTCATACACGCAAGTATCCTCTATGCAATTCTCGTATCTGTCCATCCTTCGGTCCGGCAGGGTTATGCTATCACAACTAGTTCTGCACTTTCTGATGAATTGCCATGAAACTTGTTAAAATATTAGTCATCACCTGAAGATGTGTATATTAACAAATCACTTTACTCCCACAATTTTTGTTAGGATTATTGCCCTTTTTCATTACCACGATTTTGGGTCCCACCATATTTATTAGAGGTATTTAACTTTTAATATTATAACTTAATGCAGTATGACAGTCTTTATGGCATAACTAGCCCTGCAGTTTTTATGTATTGCCGTGAAACGTGGTAAATTATTATGGCCAGCACATGAAGATGCGCGTATCAATGAATCACTTCGCTCCCAGTTTTTGTTAGTCATTGCCCTTTCCGTGCAGTGTAAGACAAAATCTTGCGAATGCATCTTGTCTTACAGTGTTTTATGGATTGCTGTTAAATATTATGTTTATCATTTAAAGATGCACATATTGACAAATATGTGTGCTCCCGCAATTTTAGTAAGAGTTATTGCTCTTTTTGAATTGACAGCTGGATGCAGTGTTTGACATAAATTTTGTGAATGCAACTACTCTTGCAGCTTGTATACGGCCACCGTAAGGCGGAGAATATTATGCTATGATGATGTCCATCCATTTACGTAAGCTTCATAATTTCATTTCGTCACAATAACTTGCGTTGTCCTCCATCTACAGTTACCAAATTGTGTGGATGGTTTTCTCTTGGGTTAAGGAAGGAAGAACCTATTGATTTCATGGTCAAAAGCTCAAAGCTCAAGATCACTGTGAATGAAAGAACAATTTTTTTTGTGCTAAATAATTCTTGTTGTCAACCATCTACAGTTACCAAATTCAGTGGATGGCTTGCCCTTAAGGTAAGTAAAACATAATCCTATTTACTTCAGGGTCAAAAGCTCAAATTTCAAGGTCACTGCAACTGAAGGAAAAAAAGTAGTTTCAGCACAATAACTTGAGTTCTGGCACTATCTATGGTTATCAAGCTTTGTCGATGGCTTGTACCTTGGATAAGAAAAAGCCGATTGTGATCGTGGTCAAAGGTCAAATTCATTGTGACTGAAAGAAAAAGTATTGTTTCTGCACAATAACTTGAGTTATCCATCATCTGCGGTTATCACGTTTTGTGAATGGTTTTTACTTTGGGGGGTGGGGGTGGGGGGAGGTTAAGAAAGAACCCTATTTAGGGTCAAAGGTCAAGGTTACTGTGACGGAGAGAATAAAAATATTTTCCGCATAATATTAGTACCACATCACATACTTAGACCAAACTATGTGGTGACCTGCATCTAGGGTAAAAACAAAATCTGTCGATCTTGAGGTACAAAGGTCAAGGTCACGGACTGAAAGCAGAAAATTTCTTCTACACAATAACATTAGTTTTAAATCATGATCTGTTCCAATCTTTTTGGATGGCTTACCCTTGGCATAAGAAAGAAGCCTATTGATTTAGGGCTCGAAAGACCAAAGATCAAGGTCACTGTGACTGAAAGAGGAAAAGTGGTTTTTGTACAAAAAGTTCAGTGATCTAGATAGAGGACTATTAAACACAAGGCATGAGTATAATGTGCTATTTTTATGATATTATTTTTGTACATTGCAGTGAAACTTGTTATATATTATTATATTATTGTCATCAGAAGATATGCATGTTTAAACATTCTACTTAACACTTTTTTCACAAGAGTTGTGCCATTTTGTTGTTGTTGCTATAGACTCGTCTCTGTATGGGAGGGGGGTGGGGGTGGGAGATGAGTGAGTATATTTATATGAACAAATTGCTCGCCATTCCTCTAGTTTACACTAAATTCTGTGTTATTTCTGGGTTAAACTCAGTGCAATATTTTCTGTCTTGCTAGCTAATCTGTTGTAGTCATGCTTTGTTAATGAAACTTGATCAGGGTGTTGCTTGCATCATTGTGAACGACCCCATGTCACGGAATAAGGCAAGAAAATAATTTGGTTTTGCATTAAACGATGAGAATGTATAGTTGACTTTGTCGACGCGTACAGCGTTAACTAGAGTAGCTTGTTTTTATTACCTTGGCATATAGTTACTGAATGAGTGCATCTCGTTGTAGGTCGTTTGCAGCGTGATACCCATGTTTCTCGACATGCACGGGTACTTTACCCTTGGGTCTTGAACGTCTTGTTTTTTTTATATAGTATAAATAGTAGGGTTTTTCTACAAGCGGTACATCATCGCTTGGATCTTGTCAAAGAGTGTCGGTTTGGAACCACAAAACTACAGCCATAGGAGTAAGTGATAACTGTTAAAATAATTTGATTCCCTTGTACATTTATGCTTTTCAGTGTGTTCGTGACATTCTTATTTTATTATTATCATAAATTTGATAAAGCTTCAATAGATAAAATAACCACGGTTAACAGACAATTCACTGTTAGAATTTATTCCTTTTCACGTGTAGGACTCGGAGTAGAAAGTCACACGTAGAATGCGGGTTTAATGTATTGTTTTTTGTGTATAAACCATTAGGGTTTAATGGACTATAGACATTTGTTATGTGGATATTTATTTATTTAATGGACTATAGACATTTGTTGAGTGGATATTTATTTATTTCATATACATACATTTGAGTATTTTGTGTGATAGCGTATTTCGTATTATACGCTACCAGTTTCATCTATTTGTAGCTGAAACTGGTGGGAGGAGGTGTAGTTGAACCAGACTGAACTGGTGGGAGGTGTTGTTGAACCAGACTGAAACTGGTGGGAGGTGTAGTTGAGCCAGACTGACTCTGGTGGAGGGTGTAGTTGAGACAGACTGAAACTGGTGGAGGGTGTAGTTGAACCAGCGTGAAACTGGGAAATTGAGCCAGCGTGAAACTGGGAAATTGAGCCAGCGTGAAACTGGGAAATTGAGCCAGTGTGAAACTGGGAAGTTGAGCCAGTATGAAACTGGGAAGTTGAGCCAAAGAGAAACTGGGAAGTTGAACGAGAGTGCACCCGGCGTGGGTTGGAACTGTGATATTTTGTGGGTTTTTTTTATTGTCATGTTTGGTTGTATGTACCAGAACATATCGGTTATATGAACCGTCGTCATCATTATCATTAGTATTTTCAGCACTGTCATGATCTCCATCCTTGTCGTTATCATTATATATATATATATATTTCTTTCTTTTGTGAATGTGTGTAGAGTATATGCGAGAGTCTGATATTGTGTAGATTGTTTCATTTATCATTTTTGTGCCATCATCATATCGTAATACATAAATATCGTCATTTAAATACATTGTGTTTGTTGCCTTCATTTAATCCAAAGCCCGCTCGGTTTCAGTTCTGTTACAATGGTGTCAGAAGTGGGATCTTTGGATTAAGTGTATCATCATCATTTTGTTTGTGAAAGTCTACACTTATTGTTTATATATTAGAGTGTGACCTTCTTGACAAGATACTCTTCAACTAGGTGTTTATTTGTTTAGCTTTTCTAGGTCCGTGGGTCTATTATAAATCCATTCAAATACATATTCATTTTGTTTTGGTTAGTCTGTTCTGTAAAACTAATCTGTTAAATTAAGGTTACTATCAGTCATGTCATCTCTTAAGGACTTGGTCGCTTTAGGCAAAGAACTAGGGTATGAGGGAGAAAGTTTAAGGAAATTTATTCGGGAAGAACAAGCCCGGGAGAGGGATGAAAGGGTAAAGGCAAGGAAATTGGAAAGGGAAGCAGAGGAAAGAAAGATGGAAATGACCAAACAACTTGAAAGGGAAAAAAGGGAAACACAAAAGGAAAGGGTCGAATTAGAGAGGGAAGCGGAGGAAAGGAGGGTAGAGTTAGAAAAGCGGGCAAGATTGGAAATCATAGAGGCAGAAGAAAGAATTAAGCAACGAGATCATGAACGTCAGGTAGAGTTAGCAATAGCTAGAAAAGGAGAACAAAACTATTCTGCCTCTAGCAAATTAAAGGGCCCTAAATTACCCCCCTTTGACGATGAAAAAGATGACATGGATAGTTATCTTCATCGGTTTAAGCGGTACGCCGAGAACCAGAAGTGGAGTCGAAATGACTGGGCACTACATCTCAGTGCTTTATTAAAAGGTAAAGCACTGGATGTGTACTCGCGACTTCCTAGAGACGATGTGTTCGATTACGACGTCCTGAAGGAAGCACTTCTAAAAAGGTACGAACTGACTGAACAGGGTTTCCGTAAAAAGTTCAGGTATAGCAAGCCCGAGAAGGGAGAAACCTTTGGTCAGTTCATCGTTGGAATAGCGAACTATTTCCAATGGTTGATTGAATGCGGCAAAGCGGAGAAAACGTTTGAAGGGTTGACTGATTTCTTGCTCAGAGACCAATTGTTGAACACAGTTGGTCGGGAACTAAGTCAGTTTCTGAAAGAGAAAGTCTTCTCAAAAGTACAGGATATGGCTAAGCAGGCCGATTGCTTTGCCGAGGCTCATGGGGGAACCCAGAACGTGGTTTCAAAAGATTTTAAGTCTGGAAACCAGTCTACGAGACCGATGCCTAGAGAGCTTATGAAATCAGCTGAGGCAAATAGGTCAGTCAGGGACACAGGTCGTCAGGCTGTACAATGTTACTTGTGTAAGGAATGGGGTCATATTCAAGTAAAATGTCCTAAGAGGAAGGGACCTACACATAAGGTAGCCGTAGCTATACAGAGTAAAGGTATGTCTGCTAGTCTTATGCAGGTAGAACCAGGTATTCATTCACTTGGCACGTGTCTTTTCCCCGAAGCGCGAGTACCAACCGCGAGAGGTTTCGTGAACGGCCGATAAGTCGTAGCATTACGTGACACTGGTTGCACGGGTGTAGTTATCAAACGTAGTCTCGTGCAGGATAACCAAATGCTCGGGTGAGAGTCCCCATGTATGTTACTCGATCAGACGATCGGTCGCATCCCCGTAGTACGGATCACGGTAGAAACCCCTTTTTTAACCGGAACTGTTGATGCCCTTTGTATGGAAAACCCTATTTACGATTTGACGATCGGTAATGTTGAAGGTTTCCGTCTTCCAACCATGGCAGATTTTAGGACACCTTTGGCCCAGGCAGTCGAAACGCGAGCACAAACCCGGCGAGAGAAAAACGCGTTTCAGAAATTAAAAGTCCCTGCGTCGATCTCCGGAATTTCGCGTGACGAGTTCAAACAATAGCAAGAACGCGACAAATCCATCAAAACTATTGTAGAGAAAATCGCATTTGGCGCAATTAAACACTGCAAGGGTGGGGGCAGTTCGAGATTCGTTCGGAGGAATGAGCTAATTCATAGGGAGTTTACCACTCCGGAGGGCAAGAGGTATTGGCAAGTAGTCGTACCCCAGAAATACAGATCTCACGTACTTAGGGTGGCACATGAGTCTTGCATGGCAGGACAACTGGGTAAGGCGAAGACCACCAGCAGAGTAGTCGCTGAATTCTTCTGGCCTGGTGTTAATGGCGACGTCACACGGTTCTGTCGGTCTTGTGACGTATGCCAGAAAACCGTATCTAAGGGAAGGGTCACAAGAGTTCCCTTAGGACAGATGTCATTAATAGACACGCCTTTTAAAAGAGTGGCGGTGGATATTGTAGGACCAATACAACCTGTTACCGAAAGGAAGAACAGGTATAATCTTACTCTCGTGGATTACGCAACCAGATACCCCGAAGCCGTAGCGTTACCAACTATTGAAACGGAACGGGTGGCTGAAGCATTGGTTGACATCTTTAGTAGGGTGCCAGAAGAAATCCTTACGGATTGTGGTGCCCAATTCACCTCTGTCCTCATGTGTGAAATAAGTAGGTGGTTGTCCATCAAACAGTTGAACACTACACCATACCATCCGATGTGCAATGGACTGGTAGAGAAGTTTATTAGTACCCTAAAACAAATGCTACGAAAAATGTGCGCGGAACGTCCGCAAGACTGGGACCGTTATTTGAACGCGGTTCTGTTCGCGTACCGTGAAGTATTGCAAGAAAGTTTAGGATTTTCACCCTTCGAATTGTTGTACGGAAGAGCAGTTCGAGGCCCGATGCGGATACTACGCGAACTTTGGACAGGTGACGTCGCGAGCGAAGAAATAAAAACTACCTACCAGTACGTGTTAGACCTGCGAGAGAAACTAGAGAGTACATGCCATATGGCACGTGATGAACTAATGAAATCGGGACGCAGATATGTCAAATATTATAACCGCAGAACGCGAAATAGGAAATTTTTTGTAGGAGATCGGGTGCTACTGCTTCTTCCTACTAGCACAAACAAGTTGCTAGTTCAGTGGAAAGGTCCTTACGAAGTTAAAGAGGTCAAGGTTGAAATGGACTATACAATTGACATGAACGGTAATTTAAGGACATTCCATGCTAACATGCTTAAGCTATACATCAAAAGACAGAGCGACAAGGTAGAAAAAGGGGTTTTAAATGTCGTTTGTACTGCAGTCATCGACGATGACGTAGAAGAATCAGAAATCGAGGTTTCCCTTGAGTGTCTTTTGGGTGTTGCGAGGGAAGGGGTAAATCAAGTCAATGTGAGTGCGCAGTTGACCAAAGTCCAGCGTCAACAAATCAGCGCGCTCTTGGATAAATACTCGAACGTATTCACCGACAGACCAGGTTGTACAACCTTGGTAGACCTCACAATTCGACTGAATACGTCTGGCCCCATTAAAATCAAAGGTTATCCGGTACTATATAACGCACGAGAAGCTGTGGACGAAGAGGTGAGTAAAATGTTAGATTTAGGGGTGATTGAACCCTCCAACTCGCCATATTCTTCTCCCGTAGTGCTAGTCAGGAAAAAAGACGGGACGAACCGATTCTGTATCGACTTCCGACAGTTAAATAAAATCACGGTGTTCGATGCAGAACCAATGCCAGATATGGAGGGTCTATTTGCGAAGTTGTCGGGCAACCGATGGATTTCCAAATTGGATCTGTCCAAAGGATATTGGCAGGTTCCCATTGTTCAAGAGTCCCGTGCATTGACAGCATTTGCGACCCAGAAAGGATTATATAAGTTCAAGGTAATGCCATTCGGGTTAGTAGGTGCCAGTGCCACGTGTTGTCGCTTGATGCGCAAGTTGTTAAAGGGTTTAGCAAGCGTTGATAGCTTTGTGGATGACATATTTGGGTACACAAATAATTGGAGTGAGCACGTGTCCGTCTTGACGGAACTTTTCGATAGACTCCGCAGAGAGAACCTCACAGTGAGACCCACTAAATGCAGTATTGGTTATACAGATTTAGAGTGTTTGGGTCGTATGGTCAGTGGTTCGGGACAGGTGAAACCTCACCCCAAGGAAGTAGAAGCGATTAGAAACGCTCCAAAGCCAGACAACAAAACGCAAGTTCGTTCGTTTCTAGGTCTAGTAGGATTTTATAGAAAGTTTATACCAAACTTTGCAGCCATTGCCAGCCCACTGTCTGATCTAACAAAGAAGGGGCAGCCAAATAGAGTAGAGTGGGGATCGCCACAAGATAGAGCTTTTTGTGCGCTGAAAGAGCAACTGGTCAGTGCACCTATATTAAAATTGCCAGATGTTAGCAAACCCTTTATTTTAAGAACAGATGCCTCTGATACTGGGATGGGAGCAGTTTTACTGCAAGAGCAAGATAACAATAAGTTACCCGTAGCTTATTCAAGTAGGAAATTGCTACCCAGGGAGAAAAACTAGTCCGTTATTGAGAAAGAGTGTTTGGCCGTAGTGTGGGGAATTGGGAAATATCATTCGTATCTGTTTGGGAGAGATTTCGTTCTCGAGACTGATCACCAACCCCTAGTGTATTTAAACAAGGCCAAGGTCGCTAACGCTCGATTGATGCGTTGGGCATTGACACTACAACCTTATCTCTTCCGTGTAGAGGCAATACGAGGAGTTGAAAATATAGCGGCAAACTACTTGAGTAGGGCATGACTGGAAATTTAGATAAATTTTTACCCAGTCTATCAAATGAAGATTAGTAATGATTATTTTCTTTTACTCGTATTCCGTAATTGCGCAAAAACTGTCCATTTTATTTTTAGGGGGGAGGTATTGTCACGGAATAAGGCAAGAAAATAATTTGGTTTTGCATTAAACGATGAGAATGTATAGTTGACTTTGTCGACGCGTACAGCGTTAACTAGAGTAGCTTGTTTTTATTACCTTGGCATATAGTTACTGAATGAGTACATCTCGTTGTAGGTCGTTTGCAGCGTGATGCTCATGTTTCTCGACATGCACGGGTACTTTACCCTTGGGTCTTGAACGTCTTGTTTTTTATATAGTATAAATAGTAGGGTTTTTCTACAAGCGGTACATCATCGCTTGGATCTTGTCAAAGAGTGTCGGTTTGGAACCACAAAACTACAGCCATAGGAGTAAGTGATAACTGTTAAAATAATTTGATTCCCTTGTACATTTATACTTTTCAGTGTGTTCGTGACATTCTTATTTTATTATTATCATAAATTTGATAAAGCTTCAATAGATAAAATAACCACGGTTAACAGACAATTCACTGTTAGAATTTATTCCTTTTCACGTGTAGGACTCGGAGTAGAAAGTCACACGTAGAATGCGGGTTTAATGTATTGTTTTTTGTGTATAAACCATTAGGGTTTAATGGACTATAGACATTTGTTATGTGGATATTTATTTATTTAATGGACTATAGACATTTGTTGAGTGGATATTTATTTATTTCATATACATACATTTGAGTATTTTGTGTGATAGCGTATTTCGTATTATACGCTACCAGTTGCATCTATTTGTAGCTGAAACTGGTGGGAGGAGGTGTCGTTGAACCAGACTGAACTGGTGGGAGGTGTTGTTGAACCAGACTGAAACTGGTGGGAGGTGTAGTTGAGCCAGACTGACTCTGGTGGAGGGTGTAGTTGAGACAGACTGAAACTGGTGGAGGGTGTAGTTGAACCAGCGTGAAACTGGGAAATTGAGCCAGCGTGAAACTGGGAAATTGAGCCAGCGTGAAACTGGGAAATTGAGCCAGCGTGAAACTGGGAAATTGAGCCAGTGTGAAACTGGGAAGTTGAGCCAGTATGAAACTGGGAAGTGGAGACAAAGAGAAACTGGGAAGTTGAACGAGAGTGCACCCGGCGTGGGTTGGAACTGTGATATTTTGTGGTTTTTTTATTGTCATGTTTGGTTGTATGTACCAGAACATATCGGTTATATGAACCGTCGTCATCATTATCATTAGTATTTTAAGCACTGTGTCATCATCTCTATCCTTGTCGTTATCATTATATATATATATAATTCTTTCTTTTGTGAATGTGTGTAGAGTATATGCGAGAGTCTGATATTGTGTAGATTGTTTCATTTATCATTTTTGTGCCATCATCATATCGTAATACATAAATATCGTCATTCACAACGTTGTGTTTGTTGCATGCATTTAATCCAAAGCCCACTCGGTTTCAGTTTTGTTACACCCCAGGGATACAAAGGTTACTGTGACCTAGCTTTTATTCCCCACCACGATATTGGTATGGGGAAAAAGCATTTGTAACTAATTACTTTATTTCTCAGGTTAACCGCAGTGTACAAGTTTTGACTTACAAGCTATTCTAAAGTTGAAGGCTTCAAGTTGGTGTTTTCCTGAAACTTGATCAGGGTGTTTCTTACTTCATTCTAAACAATCCCAAGAGTAAAAGTTCACTGTGACCTACTTTTGTACACTTGTTACTCTATTTTCAGCTTAATCCCAGATTTTTATTTTCGACCTAATCTCCAGTTGTATGATTTCCCTGTGTTAAAACTTCACCAGGATGGTGCTTGCATCATTTTGAACCACAAGAAAGGTAGCAATGTCACAGACACGTTCTCGTCTACACTAATTACTTTATTATTCTCAGGTTAACCCCACAATAAGAGTTATGTTTTTCAGGCTAATCTCCAACTCATGGCTTGATATCTTTATGAAAATTTGTTAGGGTGTTGCATGTATCATATCAACTACACCAGGGGTAATCAGGTAATAGTTACCTGCTTTTCTTCCAATAATACTTTTGTTGTTTCAAGGTTAACATCAGTGTAAAAGTTTGTTCTTCCAGGCAAATCTTTGACTGTAAGCATGATATGTTCATTGATTATGGTGAGGTTATATATTGCATTATTCTGAATCATCCACTAGAAAAGTTGAGTCTTAGTGATTGACAATTATTTGGAAAATGAGGGGATAACAAATGCAACATCGGACTAATAATAAGGTACAGGCACACTTGGTAGTCTCTCTATCATTTATTTGCTTTTGTGCCCAATGTCATTACTTGTTTCCATACAAATTTTATTATCGATGCTAGTCCTGAATAGAAAGTCATATCGACAAAGGGTTTCTCACCAGTAAAAGTTTTACGATGTCTGGTTTGTCCTAAATGAAAATAGTTTCACTTGGACATCCTATAATGCCGCCACAGCGGCCATCTTGAAAATCTTGACACCGCTACACCTCTTGAATGGGAGTGAGTGGGGGGTCACTAAAAGATTTCTTATGATGTCTAGTTGAACCTAAATTAAAATGGTGTCAATCTGAAATCCAGTATGGCCGTCATGGGAGCCATCTTGGAAATCTTTTTATTGCTTTTCTCGTCCTGAATGGATGGTCATATCAGCATGGAGTTTTCACTAAAAGACTTCATATGATGTCGTGTTAGATCTAAATAAAAATGGAGCCGATATAAAAAGCATTATGGTTACCACACCAAGCATCTTGAAAATCTTGCTATTGCTACTCCAGAATGGAAAGTCCTATCAGCATAGGGTTCATAGATGGAAAGTCATATCAACATTGGGTTTTCACCCGAAGACTAATTATGATATTTACTTGATCCTGAATGAAATGGTACTGATCTCACCTCCACTGTAATTATAGTGCACAAAAATATTCTCTTTGTTCAACTGTCACACATCCGTATCTCATTTACCATTCACGACATGAGTAAAAAAGGTTGTGTTTTGTTGTTGTTGTTGTTGATTGTTTTTGTTCCCTTTGCAAACAAATATGTGACAGGATATTTGTAAATTTGTTTGTTGGATAGTTGGCTTGTTCATTCAATAGTTCGTTCATTTGTTTGTTTCCTAGACTTTCTTTCTTAAACTATCAATATCTCAGGCCCTATTTGACCTACACTCCTAAAAATTGGTACATGGATGCATCTTGGGAAGGCTAACTCACTCATATCAAAAGTGGGTCTAGAATCATTATAGAAATATCCATTGAATGGACTGCTTCTACATATGTCAGTTTTATTGACTTTGAGAAAGCTTTTCAATAGCCTGAATCGCGACTGTATATGGGATACACTCAGGCACTATGGGATACCAGCTAAGGTTATTGCGTTAATCCGCAACACTTAACAGGGAATCAAGGGTCGAGTAATTCATATGGAAGGACTATAAGATAGATTTGACATCAGAACTGGGTGAGACAGGGATGTTTGCTGTCACCATTTCTATTTTTATTGACAAAATATTGGATTATGAAAACCACCACAGAGGACAGGAGAATTGGCATACATTGGACGCTATGGCAACAACTGTATGATCTGGATTTCGCATCTGACCTGACTCTTTTCTCACACAGCCACGACCAGATGCAATAGAAGTCTACTTGTCTAGAGGAAACTGCAAAAGAAATAGGCTTGCTGATTAATGTATAGCAGACCAAGGTAACGAAGACAAATTGCAGATCAAATCACCCAATCAGGCTAAAAGGAGGGGAAATAGAAGAAGTACAGAACTTTTCTTACTTGGGAAGCATTATGAGTACAACGGAAGGCACAGAAGAGGTTATCAAGATGAGGATATGGAAAGCTAGAGCTGCTTTTGTAACGCTAAATAAAGTTTGCAAAGCTAGAGAAATCAAAATTACAACCATGCTACGTATATTCAACTCTAACGTCAAGGCAGTGTTGCAAATACGGTTCAGAAACGCGGAGATACAGAAAGAGCTTGATAGGAAAGGTGCAAAGTTTCACTAACCGATGTCTCAGGAAAATACTCAGCATTTGGTGGCCTGAGACTATCAGGAACTAAACACTGGAAAAGAACACCTCAGGAAGAGATGGAAGTCCAGATTTGCAAACGAAAATGTAAATGTAAAAGACACACTCTGAGGAAACAGAGAAACAACATCGCAAGACAATCATTGAGATGGAACCCCCAGGGCAAAAGAAAAAGAGGAAGGCCAAAAAAAAAAAAAAACAAACAAAAAAGCAAAAAAAACCCCACCTGGCGCAGAGAACTAGAACAGGAGATGAAGATAGTGGGGCACAACTTGAGCGAGACTGAAAAGATGGCGGAAGACAGAGTGAAATGGAAAGGAGTCTTCAGTAGCCTATGCTCTGCACAGGGTCGAAAGGTTTAATATAATATAATATAATATAATATAATATAATATAATATAATATAATATAATATAATATAATATAATATCAACAATGGTCACTGTAGCTTACTTTTTATACTTGAATGAGTTGCATTGTTAGAGGGTCATTTGGTATCTGGGACCCTTTTTCATCAAAATCTTCATCTGGATGCACCTGAGGAAGACAAATTCTTCCAGCCAAATGTAGGTCACTGTGTTCTACTTTTGATACTTGATTGACTTCAATTTTCAGGGTCAAATATTAAACCGTCAGTATGTCGGTCTCGATTTCAGCTACACTGATAAAAATCAGTAAATCGGTATGGATCTGGATGCATCTTAGGCAGATTAACTCACTTTTACCAAAAGTGGGTCACTTTGACCTAGTTTGAACACTTGGTGATTTGTATTTTCTGAGCTTCATTTTCTACACTATCAATTTTTCAGGCCCCATTTTACCTACGCTTATCAAATGTATCATAGTAATTGGTGTAGGTTGCAACTAAAATGACCGCCGGACGAATCTAAGGACGGATGGATTTCACGCGAAAACATATTGTAGGACACTGTTGACCAAAATATATTCGCAAAAGTGTGGATATAGCAACTTCATCTCTTAGTTTTTGCACATCATTTGCTATTATCTCATTATAATGTTTCCCGGTGATGCCATCTTCAAAGAAGTATTATGTTGTTTAAATGAAAGTTATAAATTCGACACGATATCGAGTGAGCTACCACAGCGCAATGCAAGAGTCGCAGGTTGGATACCTGTCCAGGTCAGTCTGGGTCGGCTTCCTCAGTGTGCCCTATGGAAAGGCACTTAGCTCCTTTGTCCTCGCATCATATAGCCAATAATGTATTAAGAGTGCCGTTAACACGAACCAAACAAATCCTTCCCCTCGCAAGACAAGAAACAAATGATAAACCCCAAAGAAACAAACAAAAATGCAAAATAAAACAACAACTATCTGTGTGTGTGTGTGTGTGTGTGTGTGAAGGTCAAGAAATTATTTTAAGGAATTATCAAAAATTGACAGACAAATTAACCTCTACGTGACTTTTATTTGTTTGTCGTTTGGCAACACTTCAAAACCATTGCATAAAAATGCACCAAAACTTGATTCAAATAGTAAATAATTTTGATATTGAAATCATTAGTCTTAGAATATTTGCTAGGATAACCTACATTTAAATAAAAATGATGATATTTCTTTTCTTTTAAGCAGAGATGCAAGTGCTGTAGTTTCAGTGTCTATTTCAAATCGAATGAACATACTTCTCTGGAGGTTCTCATAGGAGCAAGATCTGTTTCATCCATTTCGTAAATTCGTACCAGAACATTCTCTTTCTTGCTCAGAAGCAAAAAGAAACAAAGATTAGTGAAATCATCTGGAACTAATTATTTCATCTTGCTTTTACAAACGTTCTTTAATCTGCTTAGAAGTATTACTACATGTACATACCCAGGGGACCATTGGAAAATAATTATGCTAATCGTTCATTCCAAACTGTTGAATGAAAATAAACAACGAATAAGTACATATATTATTTCTTTTATTATTTTAAAATATAATGGAGAGGATAGTAGATTTGTTTTATTGCTTTCATTTTTTTTAGGCTGGAAAAGATTATAAGCGACACCCGACAATAAAAATAAGAAACTTATACGTCTTCAACAAGAAAATTAGCATTTTCGTATAAGGCTTCTTGAATGTGATATAAGAATTAACTTTACTTTTTTACAATCAATACCTATTATCAAGATCATGAACGCCCTTACCCTTCCCGCAATATACAATAGCCGTTTAGATTTCTAAAGTTATGTCACAAAGTTGTTGTATTTAATTGGCAGTTAGGCCACAATTACAGCACCTATTCTACGTTTTGTAAACACAACACGCTACTATTTACAAGCATAAGTTGTTGAACCACGTATCTTAGATTTACTTTGTAAGAGAGCAAACCTATTTGTTTGCCTCTAGATTCAACACATGTCCAAAAACAACTCAAGCATCGATTCTTTTGATGTTATTGAAGTGCAATCGATTCTTTTTTTCAAAAGGTTAAATGAAATGGCACAGGGGACGGGGAAATGCAAATGGCGTTTGATGGACATTCTGAGGAAGCCGTTCAAAAAAGGGACAGCAAAATCCTAAGGTTCTACATGCACTAAGTTTGATTACCTCCCATTATCCATTTCGCATGTTTTATCCCGCGAAAATGCAGTCTTTTCATGATATTGGGGCTTCATGATTGACTTAGCATTATTACAATCCATTAGAGAATCGAAAGATATCAATGGTTTTAATAAATTTAAACAATTATAGCTCTTGTTCTCATTAAGTCAATGTAATCCTGCCACTGTCACGTGACCATATTATGTAGCGAGTGAAAGTGCCAATTGTGCCGTATCAGCCTAACTCTCTCTCTCTCTCTCTCTCTCTCTCTCTCTCTCTCTCTCTCTCTCTCTCGGTTTGTGTGTACATGTATAGCCACAGTTGTGTATCTTGTAGCGTGTTTGGCATTCTGTGCTGCCGGCCTTAAATCACTCAACGTGTGCACGTCATTTGCTTTGACATGGACCCGTGATATATACATAATATAATCACAGGTGTATAATGACTCATACAAGCGATCAGCAAATCATAGACTTCTATAGTAATGCTCTAGATATCCCTTAATAAATGAACCAACAATATGTGTCAACACGGTTATATACACGTTCCTACACGTTGCAATGGGACTTACAATGGAAAAGCTCGGTGTTACCTAGAATGGGGGAGGGGGGAGGTGATTAGTCACACTGAAGTTTTAACGCGTAACTAATTCTCTGTATCGCCACGAACAGGTCTGCAATATACATGTACACCGGCCTTTTGTACAATTGGACTCAGTAACTCATATTAGTTTCATCTTATTATCAAGAAATGAAACTTAAAAAAAAAAAATGAAAATGAGAATATATCATCGAAACAGTTGAATGGATAAACTTTACAGTAAAAAATATCTTACACGTATATAATACTGGTATTTTTATTCATTTGTTCCACCAATTACAACGCATATTTAGAAACATTACACCATGAATTGACACTCCGCCTGCCATTACAAACAATATTGCTTTTTTACGCATTGATGAGCTCGAAAGGTTAGAGGTCATTCGGAGTGAAATGGTCTCCGTTAGAATGAATTTTGACAATTACACGCAGAAGTAATGCAGATTTGAGGAAGTTGCATGAAAGTTCTGCCTAATGTAAATTGAGAACAAATTATTGATTCTTTTGTGCTTACATAATTTTTTTATAACGAATCTGATTTAACACCTTACTGAGCACAACGTATTTTTTATCCCCGATTTACTTCTGACCTATGTCAAGATACGTCACTCGTATCTACCTTCGGAGAAAGTCGATTGATCTATTGATGATCAAACTCTATAATTAGTGATTTTGAAACCACTTTCTGTGACTGGTTAACAGTAGCTTAAGAGGGGTGGGGGTTTAATTTAATCCCCCTCTTTCAATTAAAACACTACAGCTTTTCATATTATAAAAATATGGAGAAAAATTGTCCAATTTATGTCATATTAACCACGCATATCACAAAATCGAGCACTCGTTACGGCAACAAAGACACAGGTCAGCCCCTGACTTTCCACCATTCAGTGTTGTCATACTTATAAGAAGAGTAGTTGTTAGAGAGGTTTATTCAAGTTACTTGGTGTGTTTTGCATCTAGTTAGATTTATTGTGTCCATTGTAGAGTAATTACTAATTCAATATTTGATAATAAGACAGAGGACGATTGTGCTGTGGAAGATGTCTGTTCATGTAGTGTCAAGAGTGAAAGCTGTTTTTTATTCTTACTATTTTTAAATGGAGAGAGGCTGGATGTCGAAGTAACACAGACAAGATGACCATACTCAGATAATATTGTTCAGTCGTTGTACAGACAGGATGGTGGTGGGGTGGGTGATAAGGAGGATAAGTGCTTGTTGGTGTTTATCTATGCGTTTGTGTGTATATATGAGAGAGAGAGAGAGAGAGAGAGAGAGAGAGAGAGAGAGAGAGAGAGAGAATTTCCACATATACATGTATATTGCACGATATTCACGTGGTGGTTTTTTTTTTTTTATTCTCAGCGGTAATTAAATTTCCGCATGAAGAATTCAATGCTATATTATTTTCTCTTGATTATGGTATGCTATTAAACTAAGATGTAGTTTTGCGCTGAATTATTTACTGATTTTTCTTGACAGATGATACCTGGTTGGAAAACACCTATTCGCGTTTCATATTTACAAATGCTCATTCAATGCATAGGTATACCACCTGAAAAAAATATAAAACATAATTTAAAACAAATTAAAAGTTGTACAAGTTTAGGTAATCATGTGACTCCAAGCAAGAACTCATACATACAGAATGCTGTGTTAAGATGGAGTGTCATTTCTGTTTTGAATTGTAGATTGGTGAAGGACAAATGTGAAAAGTTCCAAATTTGACAAGGTGCCAGGTTAAGATATACATACATGTAGGGATAGCTTTATCGACTTGTACCTTTGGGTACATATTCAAAGCACATGATCAGTCGATCAGTTAAAATGTATTTGAATCAATTCAGCTTAGATATTGCAGCGAAATAAAGTTTGTGCGAAATAAATACGCCTACATTTGGTATTCATAACTGTAGACTTATCTATCTATCTATCTATCTATCTATCTATCTATCTATCTATCTATCTATCTATCTATCTAACTAAACATATACAGTTACCTTCAGAGATGATAATGACGAAGGGATCCCAACAATCTTATCTTTATAGACAAATTTCTTCATAAGCGAGGTAAAATATGATATAAAACACCGGAGACCTTCTGTTGATGTCGATTTTTATGAGCGTAATTGTATGTAAAAATGACAACACCTCATGATTTTTCAAAATGTGACAACAGACGAAAAAGGTCACATAGTATATGTGATCCCCTTTAACAGAGCCTCGATTACATTTTAGTACAAATATATCATATTTTTATAAATACTGAACGAACATCCATCCATCCATCCATCCATACATACATAAAAAAGAAGCAGACATGATTGGGATAAAATAAATAAAACTTCAAACGTCAAATGTAAGTAAATATGGAACGGAATTGTTGCATTTTTAATGTAATGCAGGTTGAATATTTTTTTAGCAATATGCTCATCTTTCATATTCTAATAAAAGATCTTACAAATATTCTTTGTAATTCTGCAATATTGTAACACGCACCGGGGTTCCTCTATCGAGCGAATCAAACACCTGCGTGAGGTTGGGTTGGAAGTCCCTTGTTTTCCCCTATTTCCAAGGACTTCCCGACAACATTCGTTGTCAACTGGAAGCTCTCGTAATGCGCCAAGACTAGAAACAATTCTTCTCTAATCAATAAATAAATGACCAAAATGTCATAACAATAACTTCACAATTGCATGGCTTTTCCTTTTTAGCACGCCGTGGCATGAAGCACATAACACAATTCAAACACCCAATGCAGGGAATTATTTTCCGATTCCATCCCTGGGTCAATAAAAACAACCATCTGAACCACATTTCGCATGTGCACTTCCACCAACTGCAACAATGAAAGGCATCTCCAAACAAAGGGATGGCCTATTCCCAATTATTCCATGGCACAAAACAATAGTTCTTGTCACGAATATCTCCCACCGAAAGGCACAATCAATCAACACCTTTGAATTAAGATAGGAACTACTTGGCTCCATGCCCACTTATGCTACTTATGCTAGTCTGCCCCCATCTCAAACTACGAAACCAATCCATGCCACTGCAAAGTCTCTTAACAACAGTAAGTATGACGTCTGTTCCTAGAAATTGGCTAATTACTCGGGCTGAGAAATATTTTCCCAACACCGACTTCCCATAATCAAACCACTAATCACTAAAATCTAACGAACCTATAAATGGAGACGTAAATACAAATGGAACATACCCAAATTTATTACAATATTATTTTTAAAAAAAGTTACACGTAGTAGAGAGAACGCTTTATCAAGCAAATAAACAGGAGACATAATGCAAATCTATCACATATATGATGCGTCTTTCTGCTATGGCTACATATATAAAGTTTGATCACAAAATATTTCAAAATGTCAGTAATAGAAATATTTATACAGTTGACCTTTGACCAGCACCCAGTTGTGTAGCATGAAATTATGTCCACGCAAAACTTAATTTTGGGTCCCCCTGCTAATAACAAAAGTTGTTTGATGGGAATTTTGGGATCCCAATGGGTCTGCCCCCCCCCCCCCACTAACCTACTCTATTACTCTATACCCGCTTCTGTTGTAGGGATTGCTTGGGCGGTTGCTACGCCACTGCCCCCCCCCCCCCCCCCAATACAAGGCGTGGGACACAACAATGGTAACCCTTTAGCAAATGGTCATCATAGGGACAACATAATTACAAAGGTTCGTGAATTTCCAGAGCGGTTTAGGTGAAGACGTGATGACGGATTGACGAACAGACAGACAGACTGAGGGAGAGAAGGATGGTATGAAAGTATCCGCGATTCATTTTAGGTATTATTGCACAAACTGTGCCAGTCAGTTGTTATGGTAGTCACGAAGAAACTCATTAACATTTTTCTCTGATTTTCCAACAGATCTGCTGACCAATGAAGAATCCTATTGGTGTTCAAATAGACAGGTTGCTTCTGAAACAACATTTAGCTGAATGCAGGGTTGGATCGTCGAGTACAGAGAGAAACCTACAGTTATGGAAACCAATTTACACAAAGGTTTAATTTATTCGTAAACAAGATATGTCTTGCCCATTCAAAACAAGCTGCATTATCCATAAATAAATAAATGAATAAATATACTATGCTTGATTTAAATATCGTCTAAAAGTTCTATTGATAACACTTCTAAATACACACTCCTATCACTACTGCCGCTACTAATATTAATATTAATCACTGCTTCTTTCATTACTAATACTATTGCCATATTTACTACTACTTTTAAGACAACTACTTTGAAACTTACCCCACAACAACAATAGTTACTTCTACCACTACTACTAATACAGCAGGTACTGCTACACTACTACTTTGCTGGAATGCTTGTAAACTTATTTTGCTATGATGCCAGTGTACGAGCCAACGAAAGAGAGAGGAACTTTTTAGAACATAAGATCGGTGTCCTTGAAAAAGAATTTCTAAAAGTGAGACGCTATAGGTGTGTAAATCAATACATACTAACGTGTTAATACAGTAGAACAATGTATATGTGAATACATTTCAAAATACAAGCTTACTATTGGGAAATGGACAAAAAAAGATCATCATCAGTTTAATGCAAATCCAGTGAAAGTGGTAAATAGTTGTTACTTTTTAGAAACATTGCTATGATGACAGTGCGCGAGCCAAGGAAAGAGAGAGAGAGAGAGAGAGAGAGAGAGAGAGAGGGAATTGTTAGAACACAAGATCTGTATCCTTGAAAAAGAACTTCAGGAAGTCAGTCGCTACAGATATTTAATTAATACCGATTAATGTGATAACACAGAGTAGAACTGCGTACATGTGAATAAATTTCAAAATATAATGTTACAATTACGAAATGAACAAAATAAGATCACCATTAATGTATTGTAAATCCAGTGACAGTGGTAAATATTTGTTTTCAATGACAGGAATGAAAAATGTTATGGAGAGCCTTTTTCTGGGGTTAAGACTGCGTATACTTTTGTCCAGCACTTTCTTTTTTACACCTTGTGACAGATGTTACGTGGGTTTAAAAAAAAAATTATTCACGTACATTATGAACTTTTTCTGGCTCCATCAATAATAGAGATATGTTTTTGCACACACACACACACACACACATAGAGAGAGAGAGAGAGAGAGAGAGAGAGAGAGAGAGAGAGAGAGAGAGAGAGAGAGAGATAGTTGGTCTAATTGGAATCATCTGTGTGTGCGCGTGAAAATGTCAACAGATATATAGGAATTCAGGAAAATAGGATTCGGAATAAATAAAAACAACTCCGTTTAGTTTTACAAATGAAAAGTTTAAAATTTTATGTAAAATAAAGATCCTTGTTTCACATTCAATCACCAATACGCTTATATAAAATATATCCAAATATATATGGTTCCGAAGGGAGCTGGATGGGTTCCTGAGCAGAAAGAATTCAGAGCCAAGAGACATAAGATGAGTTGTAAACATGCATAATAGTGTTAGGTATGCGTCGGAAAAAAGAATATATATATATATATATATATATATATATATATATATATATATATATATATATATATATGTGTGTGTGTGTGTGTGTGTGTGTGTGTGTGTGTGTGTGTGTGTGTGTGTGTGTGTGTTGTTCGTCCTTCGAGTTCGAAGCTGACCATGACATCACTAACTGGTTTGGTTTCTGTGAGTACGTGAGTGGCTGATCAGGCCAATTTGTGCTCTGAACTGTCTGTAGCACACTTGACAGGAGGTACAGCTTGGGTTTGCTTGATTAATAGAGGACGTGCTGCAGTTCTGAGATTTACGCTGCTCACGCTTCTGCACTGCCTCTGCAGTTCTCCTCTGTTCAAAGTCTGTAGCTCCAGTATGGATGAGAATTGGCCAGGTTGAGCAATCCTGTGTGAGATCTTCCCAAGACTCAGGGTCAATGTTGAAGATTTTTAAGGATGACTTGAGGGAATCTTTGAAGCATCTCTTCTGACCACCCTGAGATCGCTTTCCCTCCTTCAGCTCGCCGTAGAAGATCGTCTTTGGTATTCGCTCTTCTGACATCCTGGTGACGTAGCCTGCCCATCTCAACTGTGATTTCATCAGCAGAGTGTGGATGATTGGAATGCCTGCCCGTGTGAGAACATCAGTGTAATGGACCCTTTCCTGCCAATTTTTTCTCATCAGCTGCCTCTGGCAGCCCATGTGAAAATGGTTCAGCTTCTTGGGATGGCGTCTGTACACCGTCCAGGTTTCGCAAGCATATATCAGATTCGACAACACAACTGCTTTGTAGACCTTAATGCCTCTGCGGTTCCACACATTTGAACGTAGTCTGACAAAGGCCACGCTTGCTTTACAGGTTGGAATTCTGTTCCTGGCATTTCTCCTGGAGTTGACTAGCTCCAAACACTGTCTGTGGTCCCTCGTCCTTTCCTGAAACCACACTGACTCTCTGGCAGGAGCTCTTGATCGATATGATGCACAAGACGATTCAACGGAATTCTGGCAAGGATTTTGCCGGCTATTGACAGAAAGGAAATGCCCCGATGGTTGTCTCAGAATTGTCTGTTGCCTTTCCTCTTGTACAGGTGGACGATGGTTGCATCCTTGTACTCCTGGGGTATAGTTCCCTGAGTCCACATTGACTGGAAGAGTTCAGTCACTTTATGTGCCATGTACGAGACTCCGGCTTTCTAGATTTCTGCTTCTATAGGATCTGCTCGAGGTGCTTTGCCATTTGACAGCAGGTCGATTGCTTTCAGTTTCAGTCAGCTCTGGAGGATCGGCAGGTTATATGTTGATCTACACTTGGGACAGTCGATCAATTACCTCCTCACTGATAGATGACTGTTGATTCAGCACGTTGATGAAGTGTTCTGCCCATCTTTGAAGTATCTTTTCTTTGTCAGTGAGCAGTGTGGCACTGTCAGCACTCCGTATTGGAGATGTTCCTGATGACTGTGGCCCGTAGATTGTCTTCTAAGCAACATAGAAGTTCTTTATGTCATTCCTGTCCACGTAGGACAGAATCTCATCTGCCTTATTGCTTAGCCATGAGTCTTGCAACTCTCCAAGTTTGCACTGGACAATCCTCTTGATGATGAAGTGCTCTCTTCTAAATAGGCCTTCGGTAGCCGACGTTTAGTTTATTGGATTATTTTATTCCAACGACCATTCTTAACATTGAGATATGATAAATGTCGTCGCTTATTACAATTTATGTAAAACTGCACGAGACATACAAAGGCCTGCTGTGTTCATGACTGTCCCTTATCTTATTTGCTTCTAACAGAAAAACTGTATCCATTAAATCTCCCGACCAACAGATGATACATATAAAACAGAAGGTGTCAGACCACTAATACTATTCCTATATATTACATACATATATTTATCCAAGCTGAACTCAACGCAACGTTCCAATCACAATAGGATTCCTAGGAATGATAGTGTCATTATAGACAACAGCATACACTAAGACTAGACACCATTTGTCCAGCATACTTACGTTTAACTTCTGACCAAAAGCTAGCAGGGTCCAGGTTCCGTTCTGAGTGAATCAAAACAAAGTTTGTGACCATATCACACACTGGCTTTACATGTGCACTTCCGCCACACTACTTTCGCAACCACGATGAAATGTATCTCAAAATAAGGAAATATTATGTATCAATTATTTGTTATTATCATGCGTATTTCATAATCAAATGCACAGCCACACAAAACTTCTAAATTTAGATATAAACTACTAAGCTGGGTACTGACCTGGAAGCATTTTATCTGTCATTTAGTAGCAAAACTTAATTCAAACGTTTACATATGCATGCTATAAATGCTACATATTCTAATTTTCATCAGCAAATCTGATTAATTTTCATGGCAGATTAGGAGTTTGACTGCTGTTAGAAATTGTATAGTGTTATTGTTCAATCAGGTGCAATTTTGGCAACTGATGCTTTCAAAATCCTTGAAACTAAATGTGCTGTATCTTCTTGAATTATATGAATGTTTCAAAGCAGTAAAATTTATTTCTAATATAACATAATTTATATTTGAAAATCGGTTTGAAGTTGAAAAAAACAACTGATACATTTTGAACGAGAAGCACCACATACCAGCTTTATTGTGTCAGGTAGTCAGCCAGTTGTTAAGAAAGATAGGACTCAAATAACCCACAGTAATGGGACCAGCATCAAGTATTATTGCAAAATGGCAGAACGTTTTAACAATGAAAGGTGGCTATGTAATAGAAAACTTGTGCGACGGATGTTCTACCTCTTTAACCAGTTGTGTTGATTTCACTTGTGTAGACTTAAGTGATGTCTTTGAGGTACTATACACCATTGCTGGGTAAGTTGGACATGTCCTGTTGAGGTTTTTATGTCATCACTTGACTGATGGGGAGCATCTGATGTAATACAACTCTTCCGCCTGGTTCCCAGTGGCAGGTCAGACCTGAAAAGAGACATTGCATGTTTCATTAATCTCCTAGATCACTAAGCTAAATGTAAATGAAGCGAAGATGTATTAGACATGAAGGTATCAAAATGATATGTATTGTGTAAACACATCATAAACATTCAACTTTACACACTGACATTCAGAAATATGAAACAATGAACATCCGTCAAAAGGAATATTCATCCCCAAAATATATAAGGTTTCCAAAAGTATACTAGATAGAGAATCTTGACCATTTATAGATCAAATATCTAACGAGGAACACCAGCTATCATGAGGTTTAAGATGGCTGTAGAGCGGGAAAGTATAATCATTTGCACAACATTAGGTACAGAACAGTATAGAATTAGGTTGGGTGGCATTGTACTAAATGTACTAATTAAAAATATGACCAGAAGGGAGTTAATACAATATGGAAATAATATTTCTGGATCCTATGTCCTGATACAAATGTGGAGATTGATAAATTGCTGATCCCATGAATTCTAACTAGGAGTCAATATATCTTTATCAGGGACATGCCACTATGTACTTTGTAAGAATAATTGTACAAGGTTGGTTCAGTTTTATGTATTTGAATATCAGGTGCATAGTTATGAGTGTCAATCAACAATTATCAAAAATTATTAGGTAAAATGGTTCATGATAATGATATATCAGCTTGTGCAAACAATGCCGCTATATGGTAATCAAGGTGGCAAGGAAAATAAACTATAAAAGGAGGACATTTAAATAATATTAAAAGTTATGGTGTGATACGTGAGTAGAATATCAATAATCTCACTAGTAGTAGGTGAAAATACCATTATGGCCACAAGGGTACGGATTTTTCGATGTAGAACCTTTGCAGACAAGAATCCGAGGCCTCTGTCCGTTGCTGTCATAAGCACATACCTTTTTGATCACAGATTTGTACTCAGATTATTGTCTGCAAATTTGCTAACGAAAAATGCTCCATCTTAACACTAGGAATCCATATCCTTATAACCAGTAACGGCCTTTTCCCCTACTACCATTTAGAGGACAAGCATATTTTGTCCTCCTATGTATCAGATAACATAAAAACTCTAAATGAAAGTCAATTATTTTTTGTCATCCTATATATTAGTTTACATAAAAGGTGTAATTGAATGGAAACCTATTGTTTAACAATGGATCTGAAGTCTATATTGGAGACATTTGTACAATCGCATAAAATCAAGCAGAAGTCAGGGAATGGTATGAAATTATGGCAACCACTATTGGTCGTTCTGAGTTGGCAACGGTCCTTGGAGTCTGTCCGTTTGCCAGAGCTGGTGACATCGCCCGAAGAAAGCTCTGTGACAACTCTGTCTCGGTAGTGTTGCCGTGTTATGGGGAACATTATTTGAGTCGGTCATCAGAAGATAGGCAAAAAATCACAAAGGGGGAAAACTAGGTGGCAATGATATTTTTGTCCAGGCCATAGACGGTTTTAGATACAGAAACACGGTCTTGTTATTGACAGCAACAAAAATCGTCTTTTGGAATTCAAATATCCTCTTGTCAGAGATGTCGACAAATTGTCAGAATACTATCGTTCGAAAAATCATAAGGGCTTGAAGTCTCAGTGATTGCTTCCTATAGCATGTTGGTAGACACAGTTTGTTACAAGTGGTTGCTATCGCAACTTGGATTTTGCCCAGAATACGATATAAAATTTCACAACAGTTATTTCTTCAGATATGCAAAAGATCCAATCGCGTTTGGCATCGTATGTGTTTTTGGCGACTACGACGATTTCGTTCACTTGGGCGAATCAACCGAAGCAGAATTGATCGCATTTATAAAGAAAGAAATGCATAGAGAATACGACTACATTATCGTTGACTTCGCGCGTCAGCCAGAAGATATTTCTGATGTCATCGACACCATCGCTAGCAAGTGCCCAGACAGAAAATTGGTCGTAGTCTTGCCATGGAAAATATTCAAGATCACTTATAACCACGTTGCTCGCAAACCAGGCTATGGCAAGACAATCCAATATAAAAAATAAGGCAACTTGTATCCGCATTTAAACAAAAGAATATTGTATAATCATGTACAACGTAACTCAAGAAGAATCTGATAGCATATAAACATGCAGAGGACGCTTTGGTCAAGTTTCCACTGGTATGGGATTTAGAAGACGTCTTGGAAAAGACAGCAGACATTAAATAACTGAATGACGCCAATAGATTTGTCAAACACGCTCTCAAAATGATCTATCAAGCAACCAGCGAAAATCCAGAGCACTTTGATTTGTATGTAGATATAGCCATCGAAAATCCAGAGCACTTTGATTTTTATGTAGATATCGCCATCGAACTAGAAAGATCCAGAAGGCTACTTGGAGAAAAATACAACTTACTTGACAGCAAAAGGTCGTTGTATGACTTTGTGGTACAAACTTCAATCTAAATTATTGATATAATTTATGCAGAATCAATCATAGCTGCCTACCAAGAAGCTCCTTGCGCTTACGTTCCGCCTAAACTCAATTTTATGATCTTAAAAAGCCAATGACGGTCAATTGCACCTGTTAATTTGTAAGCGACGCCTTTGACGTCACTTGGAATCAGATGGAAAAAATAATGATCACTTTGACTGCTAAGCTATAGTCATAGAGTTGAAGGAACTCTAATTGCTAGCGAGAATGAATACGACGGACTTGGTGGTGAGGCAATGTGTACCTTACTTAACCTCTAATGCCTGCCCACACAAGAGTCTATTATTTTGCCTCTCATATTTTTTTTTTCTCATAAATTGCTTCGTATTTACTCATAAACATTGTTCTTAAATATACCACGATGTTACCTACGATCTTGTATTCTCTTGACTAAATCAGTCATGTTAAATGAAGCGCCACGGGGACGAGTCTTAATTTGATTCAGAATGTTTGTTTAGGTGATGTAGGCCAACGTAATCACAGACAAAAAACACAACAAACGCTTGTAATATATGTAGGACTGCTTGAAACAGTAAGTCCACCTGTGATAATTGTAGTAATACACGGTAAGTTCTTCGCTCTGTTCTTTTTCAAAATGGCTGCTAATGTGATTGAAGTCTATAATATATATCATTCTATAACAATACATTGATATCTTTTAAAGCACAGAAACTAGTTTGCTAACGATGTTAAAATAAAGCCCGCTGCTTTTTGATGTAACAAATCATAGTACCGATGTGTATTCATTGTGCTATGCTTTTTAGAATCTTTCTCGCATGAGTTTTGATGCCTCTGGAGCGCCTGCAATGTGGCACTTAGTAGTTTTTTCTGCCGTTACAAGCATTCTAATCGTATCTATTCTACCATCATGATTTGCCTCAAGCTAAGTAATTGCCGCCACAAGCTCATTAGCATCATACTCACTCTTATGGTGGTATTAAACGATAAGATAATACACCTCAATGGTCTTTAGCAGTACAGGCGACAACTCAGGTTTTAATTTGTCTTTTATCAGCTTAAGAAGAATTTTTGCAGTTTTTTTTCAAGCTTATTCTCGTGTGGCGGCCTGATAAATATGCAAGTGGAAAGGTAATTTGTTATCACCATACTTGGATGATAAAGTGTCCGCTAGGTATCTCCATTTTTTGGCCATCAAACGCAGCAAGAACCAATTTGTCTTCTGGTGTTAGCTTTCCTACGTGATCAAGAGCTGCAGCAAGAACATTAGCTTCGTATTCGTGGTAATCTTTGTATTTTATGATGCAGTAATAAGCTTCAGCAGTCGTTTTTACTACCTCTTGAACATCATCATGTGGCTGCTGTGGCTGCGGCTGTGGTTGCTCTGGAAGAATCTCAGCTTCAGGCTGCCGATCATCAGGAAGATCTTTTTTCACCTTTTTATCGGGCAACGCCATCACTTCCAGAATCGTTTCTTCGTCACCATAATCCAAAACAAGCTCTTTGTAAAAATACGGCTTGTCGATGTTTTCCAGCAGTCTTTGGTGTTTTCAAAGGGGTTTTGTTTTGCATGCGTTGTCATCATTGTAATTTTTGTGTCTTTTTCGCTATGTTTTTAATCTTTTTATATTCTGGTTAGAACCAGTCATTCTAAGTTATCCATCCTAAACCCATTTAGTGTGTTTTTAAAAAAGAACTTCTATATTTTTAGCAATATTGGCAGATTCCTTGTAATAACAAAACTTTCTTTTAGCTTTTCGGTTTTGTCCAGCTCGTCCCGCAACTGTGGCATTCTCATGTGAGTTACCGAAAACAACTTTGCTCAAGTGATCAACTATATTTACGCCTTCTGGGTCTGCCAGAAGCTTTATATACAGTTGTTTCTTTTCACCAATATTGGCATAATGCGTCTTAGCTCTCGCGTCATCAAAAACCATACTCTGGTGTTTTTCTTCATGCAAAGCATGTTAAATTCTTACGATTTCTGACATAATATATACATAACGTTGACAAAAAACTAGATCATCAAGAGTAAAGAGCTGACAAAAAGATAGACCAGGATTTTCTGGCCGCAGAATATTTGTCCGCATAGTTTGTGTTTGCTGCGTCTGTGTTATACGTTGGCGTGGCAAGATTTGTAATTTTGTTTGCAGACATATTTAGCAGTCCTGTCATAGTGTAGTCAGTTTTTAGCACACGCTTATTAACCAGATTAAGTGAAACTCCATCTGCGGTAGTGTTGCTTGTACTACCAGAATCAATAAGCCTAGCAAAATATGTATAACGACTCATTATATAAACTCTGCTGTATACAAATGCGGATCATAAACTTTGACTTAAAAGACACCAAAAACTATAGGAATCATTTTTTGTTTCCGGATTGTCATTATATGAGCGTTGGTCAATTGGGTCGCCGCAAGATAAGTTTGCTTTTAAATATGCTGTTGAACACCGGGCTTAATTACGACAATGTGATCGTTTACACGCTAAATCCGGGTCAAAACAAATACAGAACGCTTAAAGAATTTGATGAGTCAATTGACGACGTGTTGACAATACCAGAACCAGAAGAAATAAAGCCCGTAGAAGAACTTGATGGAGACAAAGACTCTGTTATTGTATTTGACGACATCAATATCGATCACGACAACATGAATACAATCAAATAATATTTGTCACTGTCGTGAAATAACCGCTGCAATTCTATCCACCTGGAGCAATATTACTACGGCGTACGAAAATATATTCGCCACCATACAGGTTGCTTTGTGTTGTTTTCTGGCTTAGACAATCGATACATATATTTTATTGCTCGTGCTCCTTGTCGTGTCATACACGCTGCAAAGTTCAAACATTGTTATCACGAAGCCACTTACGACAGCAAGCATGATTTTATGACATTTCACAGAGATTCAGAAAGCGTTCCTGAAATGTATCGTCGCGGTTTCTATAAATTGTGTCTGCCAAATTAAATGTGTAGGTTGTTTTCCGTGTCTGTAACAATATTTTATGCAAATACCTTGTATACTATGCCATTTATACGAGAATATAAAGCTGAACTTATGCGTAGAGACGTAGAGTAGCGACAGCAATTGCGTGGTCGCGTACTTGCAGAAAAGATAGGCAAACAGGAATTTCAGCAAGATAGAACAGGTTGCGACAGCGCACGATGTCAAGCAAGACTCTGAAAGAACAACAAGCAACATTAATCGGAGGTCAAGAAAACGTGCTGAATCGGATTACTGGAGAACTGTCTCCAGCTCTTTTGGGATTAGAAGAAATGGCCTAGGAAAAAACAATATATTCAGAATGGCAAGAGATGACGCTAATGAACTATTATATGAATATAACTATCTGAAACTTGCGGAGTTGCCAATTGAATTCGTCCTTAAAATGATAAGCAAAGCAACAAAAAATAGCTTAGTTTAATAGAAAATGGGAAAAAGATTAAGGGATATTCCTAATGTTTAACCCTTTTTCGATAAAACGAAAGAGTTAGGTTTTCATCTGCGAGAAAATGCAAAAAGGCTTGAAATAAGATGTCAGCTGATACTAGAAGCAAAAGGTGAGCCTGCATTTATCGAGGGTAATGCATATGCTTTTACTTCCTGGAGACAACATGAGACGCCAGATGTTTATGCTATAGAAATACAATTTGCCTCAATGCCACAACCAACAGCATCGCCGCAACCAGCATCATCCACATCGCCACTGTTCGATTTTATTGCATTGCGACAACAGCCAACAGCATGGCAACAATCTGCTTTTGACATCGCTACTTGCTGCATCGACACATATTTGCAGCAGAGCCAAGGTCGAGAATTCCAGTTAGATCACCACTTGCGAAATCGACAACAAAAAAACCCCACAAAAAATACAACAAACAAAGCAGGTAAAGGAATCAAATATTACAAAAATTCAGTCGAACATGTTACGCGTCTAACGTTGCTTGCTAGCAGCAAACAAGCTGACAATGTTGGTGCTGAAATCGACAACGAGATCACAGAAATCTAGAGCACCTGCTCTAACAAAACGTGCTTAATAAAGCAGAATACAAAGTTTTGTTCAAAGGTTTGATATAAGCAAGATGTCGCAAACTCTTCCCTTTGACTCCAAGTTGGCATTAGGAAGTAGCAATCATTTTAGCGTCAAATACAACACACCTATAGAGTTCTCGCGGAGTACTCGTTATGAAATTGAACTGATTTCTGCAGAAATATGGAACTGATTTCATAATATTACAACCAGCAATGACAAGTTTTTGTATTTTTTCGCTGCTAATGACACTGGAGCAACATTAGCCATATCTCCTGGAGCGTACAACGCTGTTAACATTGCTGACGAGATAAACACATTGAAATAGCTCCAAACTAGTATACGCTTAAACACGCGATCGATTTTGATGTCGTCAAATACAATGACAGAGTCCTTGTCGCTATCAAGTTCTTCTACTGGCTTTATTTCTTCTGACTCTGATATTGTCAACACGTCGCCAATTGCCTCATCAACTTCTTTAAGCGTTCTGTATCGATGACAGTATGAGAAACTTATTAGGTTATCAATCGCGAGTCCTGCAGGGAGATGGCTTTCACAACGGAGATTTTCCTGTCAACATTAGCGATGTAAGCATCTTGCTAATAAGCTGTTCCGAAGCGGAAGGATCAAGCGCGAGATCGCCATAGCCATGTCATTGACATCTTTAGTCCAAATGTTCCACTAGGATCGCTTATGAAGTAAAACCGTCGCCGCTTTTTTATTATCCGATCAGTAATGTTAATAGCATACCAGAGATCCCGATGTCAAAAACCGATCAATCTGGAAACAACGCCAACTTTAACAATGAGCGAGGAAAATTGTATCTGCATCTGCGGGCGCTATCCAGAACTATGTAACCGGGTTGTATAAATGAAGCCAAGATGAATTAAGCGCAAAAGGCTCATGGGCGGATTTTTATCAACGCTGTTCTCAAAGATGTTTAAAGCGGTGCCCGGCATAGTCAAACGAGTTGCTCCTCTTGCCCTTGATACCGCAAAAAGTGCTGCTTCAGCAGTAGGAACCGCAGTTGGACAAAACATTGCAGACACAATCGAAGGAACGTCACCACCTGTTGCGCTACAATAACGTGTTATGCTACAGCCGTCTGTTGCATAGGAGTCTGTCAAAGAAATCATCAAGGAAATTGCACCAACAAAAGAAGTTGAATGTGTAATGACAAGCACTGCAAACAAATATTGTCCAAGAACGGCAAAGACATTATGAGTGTACTCGAGTCGCGCACAATGTCAAACAGAAGATAAGCAATGTCAAATATTATGACCCGATCCGGTCTAAAAAGAATGTTTATGTAACGAGGATGTATATACATCCTGTCACTGTTTACACCAGAATATTGTAAGTTTTTTGACGCAGCGCTAATTAACGAGTCAACTACAGAGTATGAGTACGTTGAGTACTTGGACAAATACTCGAATCAAATGAACAAACCTGGAACAAGAATTATTTACACACGTGATGAATATGTTTATTTGCTGCCTCATATAGCTTTTCTAGAAATCAGGTTATTTGCAAACAAATGCTACTCCGCCGGCAAATTATCCCACTAACACAAACGTGCCACTAACAAACAATGGTTGGGGCCTGTTTAAGACGGCGCGGTATCAACGTAATGATCAGACCGTTCAGGACATTAGCAACTATCTGCCTGCTGCCAGTGGCATCATGAATTTAATTCCAATTAGTGACGACCATAGCAGAAGCTCAGCAACAAATATATTTTGGTACAAGGATAGTGGCACTGGCGCCACAGACTGTAAAGAGTATCCAACTGGAGAAAAGTTACTTTCAGCGGCAAATGCTGCTAACGTTACAGGACAGACGTTTAGAGATTATGTTAATACTGCAAGGCGTGCTACCTACAACGCTGGTTTTGCAATAAGGCGCTATCTCACTGATAGCCACAATGAAGTTTGCACGCTCTTACTACCAAGCTCTATTTTTGGTTTTTGCCGCGCCATTGATACAGTTTTTAGAGGCGTTAAACACACGCTGGTTTTGGTTTTAGCTGCTCTTAATACGTACATGCATCATGCAGATGCTGTTGATGACGGACAATTCAATCGTGCTAAATTATCGCTATGGATGCCAAAATAGCGCCATCTATTTATCACGCGCTAGAATTGCATACTCGTTTGTCCAGGTTTAGCAAAGCCTTTATTTAGCGGCGCAACTATCGGTCACACGGAGAATAGTTACAGTGCCTGGCAGTGAACTACCTAGACACATATGTGTGGCCTTTCAACGTGCCGTACGAGATAGAGACCAACAGGAAAGCGGTCCAATATTGGACAACATGGGATTGACTCGCATTGCTGTGAGAGTAAATAGAAAACAATATCTTGAGCGTGAAATTGAATGTAATTTTGCAAAAGCCAATATAAATTATTCACGCGCGTACTTTATACTTCAGGAAGCGATGCAAAATAACCAGCATGTTAATACAGGAACACAAATATCCATAGAGGAATTTGCAAACCTGTACATTAATTATCACTTTGATATTTCTAAACACTTGGAGCGCACAAAGAATTTTATGGCAGATATTGAAGTTAGGTGGACTGTTTAATCCTGCCGCAGTCGCAAACTATCATGTTTATGCTGTAGTTACAGCTGACAGATTTCTCATGCTTGATGCTCTTAGTGGCAAGATGACAGTTATTGTGTAACAGCAATTGCTTCGAATTTTTGTAACAATTGCGTTAGATTTGTCCAAAGATGTCATATAAAGCAGCAGTCCATTCAAACTGCACGTAAAAAGCATTCTGGAGTATCCATTAGAAGCGAACAACTGATACAAGAAAAACATGTTCACACACTCACCAAAAACAATGCGCAGATTTTAACGCGGCAAAACGTTCCAATAATATATTAACCCTAAAGTTATCGACAAACAAATATCTCGCAATGGATGGCGCTTTGCTTGCAATTTTGCCACTTCTTACAGCGTGGGCACCAAATATATTACCAGTTATTGCTTCGTTACGAATGGCAGCAGCCTCTGGAGCAATATATGGTGCTACACGAAAGGCAACAAGCAGTAGAGGACTGCGACGCAGAAAACGTTAACGCGGGTGAAAACATCAGCTACAAAAAGTTTTGTCTAAACACTCTACATAGAAATGTCGTATCAGGAAGTTAGTCCATCTCTCTCTGAAACTCAACGTAAGAACATTGTGCTGGCCTCTTCTTTGCTGGCTATGATAAGACCTTTACGACAACCTTTGACAATTTGTCAGCGTTTGGCAGCGCAGTAAGGGTAACGGAGCAAGAAATACAAAATATTTTGTCAGCTGAGCTGCGTTTACATCGCGTCATAAAATTTTCCATGGGCATTAGCATGTTTTTAGGAAGATTACTGGCACGAAAACTGAAGCCCATTTTATCAGCAAACCAGTCCGCGCCTTTGATATCAATCAAGTAAACCCCTTGGAAATTTCATAGATAGATTTTCACGTGAAGGTTCTGGTTGGGCCATGCTTGGCGTTTCAATATAGGTCATAAGCACTTCCAAAATAATCCGCTACGTGGACGGTGTATTTTGGAATTGCAGGCCAGGATTAGAAGCACAACAGCTTGATTTTACTGACATCAGTTTTCCAGTTCAGATTAATGATGTTCCAAAGTATTTCGGTTAATGTTTTTGGGGGGGGACGATGGCAAGATTTATCCATTGCATTTGTCACCGGTGGCTTGTGAAACAAATGTTTATTTGCTTTACATTCATAACTAGATCACAAACAGCCACTATTGTTGGATCAAAAACTTAAGTGGACACATGCACGGCCAGTGCAACAAAAAGAAACATAAGCTATTTTACTGCCGAAAATGCCTTCATGGATTTAGGCGTGAAGACCTACTTGCGCAACATGGCCTCGATTGCATTAATACCATAAGATCCTCGATGTCAGACAAAGACAAAAATAGTTTAGCACTTGGAAAGCTAAATAACAAAGCAAGAGTGTCTTTTATTATTTATGCCAATTTCGAAGCTCTCACTGTTCCAATAGCTAGCGCCAACAAAAGTCTAGAAGCTTCTTTTACGCAAGAATATCACGAGTACGTTCCTTGTGGCTATTCGTGCACATTTGCCTGCGTTAATGAAAGCCTTGGCATGCCCATACAATTGTATCGCGGCATCGACTGCGTAGAACATTTCATAAACAGTTTGTTTGACGAAGAAACATATGTAAGCGTTGTTCCTGTAGCAAAGATGACTTATGCGGCAGACGAAAATGACATTTTTATGAAATCTGACATGTGTTGGATTTATGAAGAGCCACTTGATTACGACCTCGTCAGAGATCATTGTCATTATACTGGCAAGTTTTGCGGTGCTGCTTATGACCAATAGAATTTGCATCTAAAGTTGCGCGTGCATAATTTGCACGGCTACGACTCGCATTTGATCGTAAAACACTTTGGAAAATATGACCAGAGCATTACTTGCATTCCAAACAACATGGAGCGCTATATGTTATTACTCTTGGCTGTCTGCAGTTTATGTCAGACTCGTTAGATGAGCTAGTCAAAAATACAAAAGTGTTTCGACATAGAGCAAAGGAATTTGGCAACCATCTCGATTTGGTCATGCGCAAAGGAATATTTCCGTATGATTACATGTTGCCATGGGAAAAATTTGATGAAAACAGTCTGCCGCAAAAAAAGATTTCTTTATTCAACATAACTCTGACGCGGATTACAAAAATGTTTCTAACGTCTGGGACAAATTTGATATAAGAAATCTTGGCGCGTAACATGACCTGTATTTGAAAACGGACGTGCTGTTGCTCGCTGACGTTTTTGAAAATGTTCGTGATATGTGCGTGTCTTATTACGGTTTAGATCCTACTTGGTATTACTCGAGTACTGGTCTTTCGTGGGATGTTGCGCTTAAATTGACCAAAACGCAGCTAGAATTAATCACCAATATCGACATGTATCACTTCATTGAGAAAGGACTTCAAGGTGGAATTTTCAGTAATCACCAACAGGCACTCTGTGGCCAACAATAAATATCTACAGAAATATGATGCAACACAACCGAAGAAACATATTATTTTTCTGGAGTACAATACTTTTTATCATGGGTGATGTCGTTAAAATTACCAGTGAGCGGCTTTTCGTGGATGTCACAATTTACAGAAGAGATGTTGCGGAGTGATGACGACACTGGATTAATCTTAGAAGTCGATCTTGGGTATCACGCTGGACTTCATGACCTGCACAATGATTATCCACTTGCGCCATAAATATGACCGTTGATGCTATGTTAAGTCCTCATACATTGGCGTTCAAAGAACAACTAGGCGTTGGCAATTCTAATGTTCCAAAGCTGATTCGAAATCTGATGGAGAAGACGCAGCATGTCATTCACTACAGAAACCTGAGACAGTGTCTTGACTTGGGTATGAATCTGTTTAGAATTAATCGCGTGATAAAATTCGGACAAATGCCTGGTTGAACACTTATATTGATTTAAACACTGCATAAAGAACTGCGGTCACGAACTTTGTAAACAATTTCTTCAAGGTGATGAATAATTCAGTATTTGGCAAAACGATGGAAAATACCAGAAAGCAGGTTAACGTAGAAACAGTCAACAAACAAGAACGGCGTGACAAGTTGGTCCAAGATCCCGGATATGTGGCGATGAAGCTTTTTGATGAAAACTTGCTAGCGATTCATAGAAAGAAAACGCATATCGTTCTCAACAAGCCCGTTTACCGCGGATTTCCTATTTTGGAACTATCAAAGTTGTTAATATCTTACTACCATTATGGCTACGTCAAACAAGATTATGGTAACAAGGTCAAGTTGCTTTTTACCATACAGAATCGCTATTCTACGAAATCGAGACGGATGGTGTCTATGCAGATATGTTTGCTGCAGAAGAACTATTTGACTGTACTGATTATCCTAGAGACAACAGTTTGTATGATGCTAGTAAAAAAATAGTTATTGGCAAGTTCCAAGATGAAACTTCCTCAGTTCCGATAGCCGAGTTCGTTGATCTCAGGGCGAAAATGTATTCTGTTAAACTTGTTGATGACAGCACCAAAAAAACATGCAAAGGGCATCAAGAAAAGTGTCGTCAAAAATGCCATCACACATAATGATTATCTGAAAGTGCTTGCTGGTGAAAAACATTATGCAACAATGAACACGATCAGGTCAAGCATCCACATTTTGCATAATGTGACATTAAACAAGATAGGGCTCTATGCGTATGATGACAAAAGATATGTTCTCGATGATGGTGTCAACACCTTGACTTACGGACATTTCGGGACCAAACAAATATAACCTTAATTAGGCAAATACTTTTGCAGATCTTCATTTGATATAATTTTCTGCTAACGAATCATGTCGCGATACATATCAGTGGAAACATAACTAGGATTTGGTCTTGAAAACAAAATAATTGGAATAATTCTATGCGTCTTCATAGTGTGCTTTTCTCTAGTCTTTTTGTCAAGAGTACAAATATCTATCAACAATAAAAGATCTATCTTGTTAAGAGGAACCTTACAGCAGAAATGTAAGATTTTTGTTTTCTCAAGACGCGCATCTCTATCGAGCTCAACAATTAAATTATCACAAAGGTAGTAATCACCTCCACTCATATTTTCTTTGATGTCTCTTAGTATGCTAAGCAAAAGCGTGTTCATATGACCATTTTTAGGTATCGTCTTAAAATCCATTTTTATTATATACTGACTTCTGTAACTGTTTGCATTCAGTTAGAGTTTTTATGTAAACTGATATATAGGATGACAAAAATGGTTCCCTCTAAATGGTAGTATGTAGATATACCGTTATTGGCCACAAGGATATCGATTCCCCGATTAAGACCGAGCTTTTTTGTTAGCAAAATTCGCTGAATATAATCTGAGGCCAAATCCATGATACAAAAAAAATAAGTACTCATGTGAGCAACGGATAGAGGCCTCAGATTATTGTCTGCAAAGGTTATACATCGCAAAAGCGAGGTCTGGCACTAGGAAACATACCCTAGTGGCCATAACGCCTTGTCACCTAATACTCTCACTTAAGTTCATAATTAAACAATTTAAATGTTGACAAACTATAAGTATTTCAATGTTTAAAATAACTCATGTTTTCAGCCATTTCTTAAACATTTGGATTAAAATATCTCAAAATATAAAATTATACATGTTTTATTATTTCTAATATCATATATAAGACGCGTGAGAACATTTGGGGATTTAGCTTCAGTAGTGTGCTAAAAATGAGAGATTTAAGATGCCATGTACCAATTCTTTTAAGAATTCCTGACAGGGGTCAGACAATCATTAATGTTCCTATGTCTTATTACATACATATATTTCGCCAAGCTGAATTCATACCAACGTTTCAATCACACAAGAATTCATAGGGGTGACAGTGTCGTTATCGACAATTGCACAAGGCAAGAACTGAAAGTGCGTGTCCAGAATTATTACGTTTAATAGCTGACCAAAAACTAATGTTCTGAATCCTGGTTAATCAAAACATAGTTTGTGACTGTATCACACAATGATTTTATATGCGGTCTTAAGCCACACTACACAACCACAATGAAATCTATATCAGAGTAAGAAATTATTCTGTCCCAGATATTCGATGGTAAATATCAATTCCCGGCATGAAGACTTCACATCGAAACTCACAACCACACAAACGCTCTAAATTTAAATATGATGTACTTAGCTGGGTACTGACATAGAAGCATTTTAACACAGTCTGACACCAGAAGTGACTTATAATTGGAGGCATCCGTAAATATTGAACCAATTATTTGTATGACTGGAAGCGCTGAAGCGCCGTTCAAAGACAGGGATACTTCAGTGAGTACTTTTTCTGCGGGCTTTTAATTATGAATACATGCACGTTTATTGTATATAATTTGTATAATACAAATTGAATGTGTTGACTTAAATTTTAAAGATCTACACGTGTGTCTAATGAAAACAAGTGTGTATATTTCATTACATTACATTTCCATATTAAAATTATTATGAATTGTGTTATGAGCCTGCTCCTTCAAAACAAGCCACAAATCAATATTGGTTAAAATAAATGTGACACGAGCCCAATAAAGTGGAAAACCCAAGCAAACTAAATCGGTGGTGCCAGCGGTAATTATAGTAGTTGTAGCTGCGACAACAACAAACAACAACAATGCAGCGGTAACGCGTTCAGTTTGCAACTGTCCCGATGCAGTTCGGTCCTGATTCAGGCATGTGAAAGATATGCCTGTCTGCCACATTATATACTTAAGGTTTGCATTTATTGTGGAATTTTCGGAATAAAGATATTGTATTCATTGTTTTCTGATCCAGCTTTAAGACTCTTTGATCTTGTACTTCTTGACGTACATTACTTTAAAGAATTATTAACGTATGATTTATTGAACTAGTAACTGCATAAAGAATCGGATGTAATGCATGTTAGTGTTAACACACATAAAATCAGATGAAATATTGAATATTCGAATTAATATTATTATATAGACTATGAAGTTCCATTTTATTTGGAGAATTTGTAGTCATCTAGGTCAACATACACTTTTTCTTTTTATGCACGCAAATAATAGTGGAACTAGCATACAAATGACCATTGTATGCCAATTTGTTTTGTTTTGTTTTGTTTTCTTGAAATTTTAAATCAAGTATCCATGTTAAGAGAACATTTCTCGACCAATCTCAACTTTAAAATATCCCTAGGTCCTTGGATCAGAGTAAACATTGGTGCTGTTTTAAACATTAGGCAAAAGATGGAACACTCAACCACACTAAACCAGTGTCACGTTTTTGCAATTTTAAATCTTATATCCCTATACGAGAACTAGTCTGGATCACTCATATTCTTTTTCTAAATGTCCCCAAACTCCCCGGATTGTATTATACATTTGTACCGTCTTTCACATTGATATGCATAAACTGTTATACACATTGCAATGCAGAATCACTAAGAATTATTTTTGATAAGCAAAAATACACTTTGGACTGTTGTATACATATGTGCTGTTTTACCCACAGATATTAGAACCAACAATATTTGGTGTGTATTGCATCTAGTGTAGAAGTTAGAGTTCCATCAGAGACGACGACATTTCGGCACCAATCACTTTATGAGAAGCTTTAAATTTACTAGGCCAATCCGACTACGAAGACCTTTAGCAAAGCACAACACAAATTTAGATATATTTTTACAAAACATAAATGATGGCACAAAACAACATTATATTAAATACATCTGTTTTCGGAGAGGTGATATAAATATTTAATGAATTTAAAATGAATAAATTGAACAATATCAGTATCAAGAGATAATCTGTATTTGTTCACAAGGTTGGATGATATACAAGTCTGCTCAAAGCAAGTTCTGTGACAAAATAACATAAGAGAGAATACAATGTGGATTTCAAACATAAAATATTATGCAATACTTAGAAAATATGCTGATTTGCATATTACGCTGAATGATGACAACATAGGCATAAACATTGTAAACTCTAATAGCAAGACGGTATGAAATAGAGATGGATTATGAATCCTATTTTTATTCAGTTAAATTTAGAATACAACTTGCAAATCTCAGAAACGTCATAAGGTCAATTCAAAATAATTCATCAAAAACAGATATGTTTAGGATTATGTTGAAAGGAAAATAGCGAATGGTTTTCAAAATTATTTAAGCAAAAAGGTACATGTAGTGGAATTTTCGAACAGAACAATAAGATTAAAATGATTAAACATTTAAAAAAAAAAAAAAAAACAGAAATTGGTATGACGTTTTACTAAAGCTTGTTGAGAGATACAGTAACACTCTTTACAGATTGATAGACATAATTCGATTTGAAATAAGCAAGTAAGAAAGCGCATCCAAAGTATAGATTAACCTATTCCGTTACTTAAAACTGCTAGATATAAAAAACCTAAATTTAGAACAGGCCACACAATTAGAATTTCAAAATACTTGACCATCTTAACAGAGGAATAACTTCCTAACTCTTCTTCTGATGAACTACTTAAAACCAGGCATGTACCTTAATGGGTAGGATATAAAGGACATTTTTTACCGAACAAGGCTTGTCTCTTTTCGACAAACAAGCGAACATATTCAAAATTGAAAAGACTGTGAAGACCAAATGGATGAACTATAAAATATATGTACTCATTAAATCGACAGGATATGATGAATCATTTAAGAGTTGTGAGTCAGCCGGAAACAGTATGCCACTAAAGTAAATAAAAACGAAAAACACTTGATAAATAGCAAGATCAAGGACCATGAAAATAGTGCATATCAACCATGCTGGAGGTAATGTGTACCAGCGGTACAAGTGTTCCAATTAAACTATCATCTATGAATTTTTGATAGATTACGTTGTACCATGGACAATTTCATAAAGCATTGCCCAAAAGTTAACTTGAATCAGTTTATATGGGAGGAGTTATTACACCGATGTATGAAGTAAAATCCATTATATATTTAACACTGTGCAGATATACAGATTTTGAAGATTCAGCTTTGTTTAGAGTTTTCATGTGACATATAGTAGTAATTAATTTAGAATACAGAAATAAATTGTATAATCAAACTAAATGCAAGATACCAGAGGTGCAAACATATGTCTAAAATCATCGAGATCGAAAAGCTATTATAGTACAGGAAATTAAATGATTGGAGAGACAAAATAAAGAATTCCTTGTCATTGTGGAAAAACAGTCAATAAACGCTGAATGGATTTGCATAATACACCCAGTTTCATTTTCATTTTGTGAGTTGTTCCTAACGTATACTCCATTTTCTGCATTATCTAACTAATGGATTTCAGATTTAAAAAAAAAATAAACCAAAAAAAAAAAAAACAAAAAAAAAACTAAAAAAAACCCAGCAAAACAAAAAACAAAAAAAAAACAAAAAAAAAAAAACAAAAAAAAAACCAAAAACATAGAAAACAAACAAAAAATCCCCACAATAATGGCAAGCACCGAACTTTATCCTTGTACTGCAGTTCTGTGTACAACTCATCGTAAACCTGATATTGCAAGCACATTTAACAAGATATAATTTACTACACTTAAACCAACTTTTTATACAAGCAGTTAAGCAATTTTAATAACTTTTTTTTTACATTTGTCAGCGGATCACAAAATTTGGAAGAATAAACTAAATTGGACAGCGTGGATGACAACATCTGGTTGCGGTCCATCATATTCGCATATGTACCAGAATGAATCAAGTCAGTATCCAAATTTCATGTTAATTACCAGATACGAAAAGAGCTGTTCACACTCAGATAATATATATATATATATATATATATATATATATATATATATATATATATATATATATATATATATATATATATATATATATATATAACACAATTGTTTTTGTTCCGCAACAATTTAAATTCCTAAATTCTATACAGATTGACTGGAGATATCTCTAGGGAAAAAATAATGCAAAAGAAAAAAAATAAAACAAAAAACAGCTTGAGAGATAATGGACCAGGAGAACATAAAACAGTACACTAAGAATTTGGGGAGCCTACACCTGCAGTTTCTGGTTGCTTTACAAACATAAATACAACTCTGGAGCAGATTTCAGGCAAGATCGTTGGGACACAATTAAAATGTATGATAATGTTAATAATGTATGGTAAGCGTTTAAAGAATATATTTCACATAAATGTCCAGCATTTACCATACAAAGAACGAAGAAGCCAATCAAATTCTGAGAAGCGGATTAATGATGGTGTCTTTATCTTCCATTCATAACATGGATTTCCTATTTGAGAAAACAGGAAAAAAAAAACCCATATAGAAATGATTGGGCTAATTATAGGGATTTTAAAATAACTTTCTTGTAAAATGTAGAGATGCAAAGAGAGAAACCAACCGAAATAAATGTGATAAAATCAAAGTCGTTCTACCTTCACAAAAACCACATTCATGTACTAATCATTTTACTGTAGATGGAGAAATTGCTAATGATTTTGCTAAAATTGCAGATAATTTAAATGATTTATTCTGTAGTACTGTACTATATATTGGAGAGGACCACGATTAATCCCTACAGTATACTAAATGTATTATGTCAAATGAGGCTTTCAGTCACATAGCTCGCATTTTTTAGGATTCTCTAAGAAATTAATTTGTAAAATAATGTCTATTTGGGACGCTACAGGCTTTGATGGCTTGTCTGTGAAACTCTTAAAACTGTCAATATATTGCATTTTAGAAACACTGGCTTACATGTTTTATTTGTCCAATATAATATATATTTTTGTAAATGATTAAGCAGGGGACCAATCAAGTGACAGTAATTATGGACATGTATCTGTTCTACATATAGTTAGCAAAAATCTATAAAGACATGTTTAAAATTTATTTCATGCCTTTGTATCAGAAAATAATTTTATGCTCCGAGTCATTGATGTGAGAGAACGATTCATTTGCTTGATTGATAACTGTTTAAAGAATATTGATGACAGGACATTAAATGGTGTTGTATTCTTAGATCGAAGTAAAGCTTTGATTTTGTGAATCATAAAGCTGTACTACATACATTGTCAGCTTGTATTGATATAAACCCCCATTGCTATCGTTTTCATCTTATATTGGTAGTAGATTACAAACTGAGTTGCAGAGATTATCTCCCTTACGTTAAGGAAGTAACCCTTGGAGTACCTCAGGAATATATCTAATTATATAAATAAATGATTTTCCAACGGGTTTGTGGCCTTCTTTAGCGTCTATTTATGCATATTGTTGATACCAATGTTGAGAGAAAAATAAATGAAATGTGCTATTAAATGGATGTTTGACAACAAACCTAGATTAAATTTACAGACAACTCAGTGTATGTCTATCTGCTCAGTAAAACGGACTTCAAAATGTGGAGACTTGCACTAGAACTAATTTGTATAAAAACTTAAAACTGTTTAATGTGCCAAACTGTCAAGAATCCCAACTGACAATACTTTTATAAAATTATCTAAGAAAACATGAATGTTTTGAGGTTTTATATTGGATCAGTTCGTCTTAAAATAGTGTATAATATAGATGCTTTTCCAAACTGTATCTACTGCTTCACTGTGTGAGGAGATTCCCGTAATTCTTTATATATGAAGCGACTATACAAAAATTGCAGCCAGGGTGATGTTAAATGTCAAAGATATTTTATCATCATCATCATTTCTTTTCAACACTCCTAGATAGATGCCAATTAAATAATGGTAAAATATTTTGAAAAGTTGCTCTTCTTTACAAGGTTTTGATAATTAAGCACCAGAGTAGTTTCATGCTGTTAAATTTGTAAGGAACACAGGAAGAACACGAAAAGAATGATCTATATATAGCAAACGTTTGGATAGAGCATTTTAAAAAGAATTGTTCTTACTTAGGTACAGTCTCAAGGAGCAGTTTAGAACACGATATCACCAAGCACCTAACGTCTCTGCTGTTAAGAAATTATACCTCTACAATCTTTCAGCAAGCAACCCTGATTTTATGACCGCATAAAATTTCTACCTGGCAACTTGGATTTTCCATATGATAACGCTATCGTAACCTTGAATATTTTGTATTAGCGTTTGTTAAAAAATTTCCACTATGCAGGATATGTTAATCTTGTAGAACTTTACTAATAATCTCCTTCATATGCATCGGTTTAGGATAGGAAGATTACACTCAGAATTTTGGTCATATACAAGGCTCTGCCGAGTGTCTGATGGAAAATGTTTAATCCTGAGGGTGGAATTTTCTTATCCTGTACGGAAGCATAATGAAGGATTTTTTCTCACAGTTGTGAACTAAAAATAAAGGTCGAAGTCAAAAATGGCGTATTATGACTTTGAAACAGCAAAAACCCATTGAAAATTTCCTTACCTTAAAATAGAGCGTAAAAAGTTAGGTTTATATTGAAACATTCAGTGTAAACTTTAAATGACGTTTGAATACATTTTTAGCTTTCAAAGAATAGTGGTTGAAACGGCTATGGTAATGGCAATACACAGCGTCTGAACTGTGTACTGAGATAACTGCGCATTAATACAAGTGTGAACAGGTAAAAAAAATAAAGTCCATAAGATTAATCGAGACAGAAAAATAAAAACAAAACAAGAAAATAGTCTTTTAGTCTTTGATTCAACTTTGGCCTAGAATTGCTTTCCCTTCAGAAATAATATGAGCATATGAATTTTAAAAAAATAACAGCAAAGGCTTTTTCCACTTGAATCTGGACTAAAGACGCAGTACATGAAGCTAGGTCGATCAGTGCAAAACGACCTGTTTGCAGGACCCTTAACTTCAACTACTGCTTGTTTAAAACGTAAATGTGTTGCAATTAATGCTAATTTTTATTAATGTGAAAGAATGTGTGATGAAAATCGGAAACTGCAGTACTTTGTGCAGTAGAAGGTCAATATAGTCCACAAGTAAGGGTAAAGGTCACGTGTCAGGTAGGATAGAGGTAGCCTACACTGGTGTTCGTCAATGAAAAAACAGTCATATACATATAGGAATGTAACAATAATTACATGTATATGCTTTTAATTACAGGGGCTACTGTAAACTAACGTTTAGCTAATTATGTCAGTCTGGATAACTTAAGGACATTGCTAATGCTGCCTCTGCTACTACTACTACAACTATTATTATTATTATTATTATTATTATTGCAGAGGAAAATAAACGTACTTGCTGGAAATACCTCCTTCTGCAAGATGGCAATGGACTAACACATGGGGATATCACTAGATTAGATTAGCGGATTAGATCATATGTAGTCTGCATATTAGATGCACAGGTGTAGAATAAAACATCTATTACACATGTCGCGGAATTGTGTGTACTTTATATCAATGTATATGGGTGAACGAAAATGTACTCGGGGTTTCCTTGCCGCGTACAGCGTTACCCGAGGGTGGTTTATTTTTTCTAGTTATTTCAAAATACTGAGTGCAATTCATCCCATGCAGCATGTGCAAATTGCCTGCAGTGAAAAATCCAAGTACCCCGAGCTCTCTAGCTGCGCATATTCAATACAGCTAGGGTACTTATAGAGCAATTCTCTATGTACAATTACATTACGACGAGTCTTGTCAGGAAGCTTACCACTTTACGGGAGCATTTTCAGCTGTAGAGCTGTTTCTATGGTTTGGTGATGTGGAGTCGTAGAATTCTGTGGGGTTCCTGGTAACCTGTAAGCTGCTATCTGTGACGTTGGCTCGGAAGAGAGTACTGCTGTTCTCGAAATGAGGGACCAAGGCTTAGTGACCAGCCGGTATGTGTTGAATGAGGAGGCTCTCGAGGGATCCTTCAACAGACTGGGAGGAGCGGGCCATGCATGGTGGCTCTCTAACCATTGACTAAAGCTGGGGAACCGGAAATACATCTTGGTCGTCAACTGGACGCCACGATATATATATATATATATATATATATATATATATATATATATATATATATATATATATATATATATGTTTGTGTGTGTGTGTTCTATGTTCTAATTGGTTATTTCACTATTGCTATCTGAGCATAAAGTCATGCATTCATATTTCAAAATCGCTAAATGAGTGATATATTCATAATTCAAATACTGCTAAATGAGTTATATATTTATGCATTCATAATAAAAATATCGCCAAATGAGTGATATATTGATAAGTTCATAATACACGCGTTCTACTTGTGGATACATGATTATTGATACATTATTCGTAGTTGTATATAAATTATATGCTTTGGTCACCCTTGGTGCTGAACAAGACATTGTTTATATTCAAGTGTAAATCATAACTTCCATTCGTTGATTGGTGGTAGAACAGTGTTCATATTTGTTTATAAGTTTCATTTGTTGATTCTTATTTTATTTTCACGTTAAAGTTACTTGTTGTTGATTAATTCAATGTTAGAAACCATATCACTGCAAATAATTCCATGCAATGGTGCTTTGGCTTTTAAGACAACGTTAGCAAATAGCTGGCAATATTTAGAAAAGCCCTTTTTAAAATTTTGTCAACGAAGGAATCATCATCACTTCCTGATGGAGCAGTATCGTTTATTATAGCTCCATCACCTACCAAACATTCAATAGACTGAAAAAATATTGATATTATCACTGTAGATATAGAAGCTATTGTTACTTCTTTCATTTAAAACTTGTTTCAGCCTTTCACACAATGGTAATTGTTCTCTAACATTTGAACTAAATTCGTTCATTGTTTCCTCTGAAAGCTCTATCCACCCGTGTTAGATGTCCAGTTATCTTCTTCCGTATCTTTCAAAGCCTTCTAACTAAACTTTTGTATATTTTTATGTCAGATTTCATAGATGAAAGTTTTGAAATGATAAATTCCACAGAATTTACATATCTCCCTAATTTTCTTTCTTCTTCTGTAGTGAATAATCGTTTAACTGCGGTTAAAAGTTTTCCATTTGAATATGCCCACGGTAATTGTCTTTTACATTTTCAGCTTTTCTTACCTGTTCATTACAATGTTTATTGGTCTCACTTGTTCGAACGTCAATTTCATCAAGAACTTGTTTTGCTGTCTGATGTTCACTGTTGGTTCTTGTGGATGTTCAGGTGTGTTGTCCTTTGCACATAATTTGCAGTTTCTTGTAAGATACGAAACACTTCACGTTTATATGCATTGTTAACACTTGTTGGTCTTTCTGGACTTTCTTTCTTTTTTAACCTTCTTTACATAATTAATTTGATAAAAGAGAAAATGCAGTTTGTTGTACTGTGGTCCTCTCCAACCCTTTGAATAATACACACATTTTCTTGTAATATCAATACTTTGGATGAAATACATACTTCACAGTCTGTTTTATATTTAAATGTAGTTTTAGTATATGAATTGATAAATTCATTACTCACATTTTACTATTCGTAAAAACTTGAATTATATGATGAGCATTTAAATTGGTAGGTATGGATTGATGATGAGTTGTGCAACGTTATGTCAATATGTTAAGTTCATCTAAAATATAACTAAATATCTTCTAATTAATTTATATATCTCCTGTAATCGTGAGAACTTTCAGACTCTTTTAAACATTGGAAGTAATCATCACCCTCAGCCATTGCACATGTATTAAAATAGCGACTGAACTGAAAAATGAAGGTGGAAAATGAATTGGAGATGACAAAAATATGAATAACTCAATTTCTACAAAAACAAAAAAACAAAAAAAAAAACGAGTATAAACAGTAATTAGACATATTTAATGCAAATGGAACATCGATATAGATAAGTGGATGGGAAACTAATCAATAAGACATACAAAATAGATGTCAATACCGGATGTGCTAAAGTTTTCAAGTCATCGTCAGGTGTTGTAATCTACATTGCAAAATCGTTGACTGAGACCTTTGTTCCAATTTATAACTTAGAATGTTTACAAGATCAAGACAAATATAACTAGATAATTTTTAACGGTACCATATACTTCATCAAATCTTTGCCTTTTTAATGTGGAAATATCTGTCTGCATTGAACACTGGTTTAATAACATTTTCACATGTCGATTTTAAAAACGCCAATAGGAAATAAAGAGGAAATCGAAAATACTGACAATTTTGTCATACAAAAACACATATTTACTGGTTGCTTTGTAGCTAAATCATATGTTTCTTTAACCACAATTCGATAAGTCGTCATTACCGGTGTAGATGATTATAGTGTTTAAAGTCTAAGAGAGAAAATAAATTAGGCAATACTGTTAACACTCTTCTCATTGATGACGTTATCTATCTTGAACGATTCGTTCTTTGTGTGCTCTTCTTTCTAGTTTCTCAAAGACACCTTAGCATGTTTTGATCTGTTGTCTCTGGCATACATTGTATTTGACCAATCAAAGCATTTTCTTTGTTGTTCAGAGTCATCAAATTGAATTATGAACACAGCATGAAATGGTCAACATGAAGGTCATCTTCACTGATACCTTCTGGTTTTGTAAGGTTTAACCATCTCTGATAAAAAGTCACTAGTCAGTTCTTGTTTACTCTTTCACATTTTGGACATACCCTTTGAATCTAGTTGTTATTATATGTCCAATTAAATTTAAAATTAATTTTCACTATTAAAAGTAACATTAATAGATGACTTACAAACTTTTCTTTACAATTCAAGTTTATATTGATCGATCTACAACATTTCCCTGTAAAATAAATGGAATATAGTGAAGATAAAAATGAAACCAATGTTGTCGAAGAATCTGCAAAGGCAGCTTCACAGAACCAAGAGATTCACGTAGGGTAGAACTTGATATGCAAGTTGGAGAACATTCACACGAGTTTAAGCCAAAAATGAACGCTTGAAGAAAGAACACGAGTCTACAAAATTACAAGATGGTTAAATCAAACTATGTGAAAGACATGATACGAGTTGAATTTCACCCAGTTGACGACGTTCAAAGAACACAATATGTTACTTAATAGATGGTAGAATTGGTTTTATAGGTATTTTGTTAAAATTTATATTTAAAAACAAAATTATTATAAGGTTTTCAGTATTGTACCTTCGGCTCACGTGTAGCACAATCCAGATGTAAAATAAATATTGAAGCGAACAATGAATAAATAGTTACATATGCATCCTATGTGTCCTGGATGCCCAATGACAGCAGCGGTCTGAAATCACTCTTTTTTATAACTACGAAGTCTGGGTCTCGTCTAACTCATTCCCTACAATATTAATATAAATATAAATAGCATATACCAAACGAAGAATGTCGATTGAAACAAAAAAGAAAATTAAAAAAAAAAAAAAAATTCGGGAACACAATTTATTATGCAACAGTAGTCTACAAATTTTTTTTAGGTAATGCTATTGAGGTATACAATAGTCCACCGTCAACCATGGATATTGAAGAAGTTATAAAACTAATTATTCCAGTAACTTTGAGCCAGTTCACAATCAATTACCTAAAAGCACGTGGAATTTCACCTGACATTTTATTACTCATAAAATGTTTTACAAAAGTAGACATTTATCTCTAGGTAAATAGTTTAGCATCTGCACAATTGGTGCAACTGGATTAGAGGATATTTACATTTGTCATGTGACCTATCTTTATATATACCATGTTTAGTCGACAGTTTTTCAGTTTCGACCTTACCATCAGTCTTTTAAAGAGTTTTTACAGTTGTGAAAAATCATTCCAAATTCAGAGAGAGGAATTATTTAAAATATTCATTGGATTATAAAAGTGCTCAAAGACTTTTGGATTTTGGATTCTGAACTGGTGATTTGGAGATTTATGTGAACTTATTCAAAGGATCCTATAGTACTTCATTTTGGCACAGCAGTACATTAAAGACTACTGTCATATCAGAATATTAAGACTATTCACACATCAGCACATTAAAGGATACAGTGATTCATTCGGAACATTCTATATTTAGGACTTGTGATTAGGACACTTAGGATTATTGTATTATTTGGATTTTAATTCACGTTATTGTAAGTGCCTTTTGATTTTCATTTTAATTGTCTAGAAATAAATTGCTTGTTGATTTTTACTTGATTTGTTGGTTTCACTTTCTTTCTGTTACATTTTTTTAGACCATAGAGTCGTAACAATACACACACATATATATATATATATATATATATATATATATATATATATCAGCTCCTCCATCATTATATCTGACACTACCAATGGACAATAACAGAGTAAAATCATTTGGTCATAAAGATTGAACACTACAGAGGAGTTATAAAGAAACACAATATAGCATTCAAAATTATGAATTTAATGGAGGATGGTATGGCCACAGTTTCAGGTTGTATTGGAATAACAGCAGCTGCATTTGGTGTTTCAGGAATAACTACAATTGTATCTTTTGACTTGGGATTGGTGTACGATTGATAGAATTTGTTGCAAGAGCTTTCAAGAAAAGCAGGTATGCAGCAAAGTTTTTAAAGCAATTATGAAATAGTAGCAACTGTAATTAGTAATTTCAACAGTATCAACTACATGACAAGCAGAACAATACGTAACAATAAAATCAACCACGAAGAGCTTAATTTGATCATCATTGTTAGTACAACATATACAACGAGAAAAAGAAATGGAGTCAGAAAGATAATAAGTAATACATAAAACAAAGACATTAGAAGCTCACTGAAGGTCAACATAGAACAGTTGAGGAAAATATTTTGTAGATGAAGGTTAGAAATTGAAAAAGAAAGAGATACCAGAGAAACCTATAAGAATGGACGCTGAAATCAGTGTAAAACACAATCATGAAGTAGCTGCAAAGCAGTATACATCCTTAGGTTGTGCTGTGCTAATTGTTATATATATATATATATATATATATATATATATATATATATATATATATATATATATATATATATATATATATGGAGAGCTATATTACAATAGACTCAGTCCATGGGAACAAAATCTATTTAACAGATCGAGCTGACAACTAAAATTGTAAACTATCGATATTGTTGCAGAAAATAGATTTTTGTTGTTGGATATTACAACATTTCAGATGAACTAAAAAAATAACATCTTCTACTATATCAATGACAAGAATAAAACAAGGACTTTTTAGGTCCTAATTGTTTTACAACTTTTAAATGTACACGAATGGTGACAATGAAGAAAGTAAAGATGTGAAACGCTTGAAACACAACTCAAAAGTTAAAACAATTACAAAGTACACATAACGAATTATAACTTAAAATTGTTAGAATTTAATAATAGTATTTGCAGAATATGAAGCGGTTTGCGAGTTTGTGAAACCGTAAATTCTATACATTTCTCTTCACGACATCAGTAACATGACAAATTACTACAGTGGCTATTATTTATGTTTACAAGAGTCGCAAACTCTTACCACAATGTATTATTTCACACCATCTTTGTTTCTCACAATGGTAATGGACATTACAAGCAGATAGAAAGATGTGCCATAAACTGATTCAATATGAGCATAAAAGATGAAGATGGTACAGTAATATACTTTACGCTATGCATGTAACATCTTGTTCATGTACAGTAAATAGTACACCTCATGTATAACATGATTAACGAAATTGTGATCCCTTTATTACGAGTTCATTTTACCTTAAAAAATTGACACACAAATATAATTATTAACTGCATCACTAGGTGATACAATTAACAGTGACTTAAACCTCAGCTATTACTGTATTACCAATCTATGAAATCCAGCACCAAAACCAGGTTCAGCTAATATAAATTTTGTAGAAAAAATAGTTGATACTGAGATACGTAATACATCTAAGTATACTAATTAAAAATATGAAGACTTCAATGGAACAAGTTGACAGTATATTAAGAGCTATTTAATAGAGTCGTGCTGAAGGAGCTAACAAAATCGCAGATGTACAGCAAGTAATAGATGAAAAATGAAACAAAATGGATTTTACATGCAGATGAATAGTTAAGGGAGTGATGTTGTACTGTATCTTTTGCCGTACATTCCCTGCAAACAGGAAGGGAAGGAACATGTTGTATACTTAGCGTTAGACAATGCATATTACGAATTGAACAGAGAGTACACAATGAGACAAATGCTTGATGAGTAGCATCGGAAAAAAACAACATGAAGAAAAGAAAACCAAGGAAACAACAACAACTTACTACTTATTGATTACGGATACAGCAAATAACTTGCTGACACGGAGCAATCAAAATGGATACGAAAGAATATGTTGATTGAGAAGTGATCAATATCATCAGTGTGGTGCAAGTTAGTCACGAAAAAAAACCAAAAGGATGAAACATCTGAAAAAAGCATTAACTAATTTAAATCACGATTCAAATACAAATGCATTTAAAACTGGAGTTGATAATACCAAAAAGGTGTTTGAGGAGAAAACAAAACTTATATCTGGATATATATGGCTTTACTATTTTCAAATCGTATCAAGAAACTAGTACCCAGATGGTATAAAATTATGTGGAGATTTTAAAGATTCAGTTTCGCTGCTAAAAGGGAAAACAAACCCATGATGAAAACACAAAAGTCTTGTCTGAAATGTTTAAGTATAAAACTTTGTTACCCTAGACATTAGGTAATATGTGTGATACGTGTGGATTCGACTATGCTCCATCACGTTGTGAAGAATACATGTTACACACAATAGATGCTTTAGAAAGCATGATATTAAAATCGGAAAATAAGCCCTATAGACACTTTTTGTCAACTGTTTTATTGAACATATAATATTTTCAGCTTTTATGTTGACTTTCACATTGAATTAGTGGTAGGCAACCATCACCTTGCTAATTCGCTAGGAGTTAATACAGAATCTGAACGGACAGTATATGAACCTAGCTTTAGCCTAAATAGAAGCAAAATACATATTATCTACAAGACAACATTGTTTCAATAATAGGAATGTAAATTAAAGACGGACCTAATCATTCAGGATGTAAACTAAAACCCGGCAGCATGCTCAAAATGTTTCACATTTAAATAGTAAATTTACGTTTGCAAACGCATAGCCTTTATTGTGTTTAAGAACACTCTTAAGTACAATAGATGCCTGCAGTAGAAGAAACTATTGGAGAGGAAATAGCTAACGGTCAGGCATTTAAAGGAAGCAGTTATCTGTTCCAATTATTGTATCTCTAAGGGCTGATGAATAAATGATCAGATAGTGAATCCAGGGAAGAACATAGGAGAAAATCTGCAGAGTTTAATAAAAACAGGGCTAAGGCATTGGATTACTTGAATTAGAGATTAAGAGAACAACATTTGGTAACTCCAACTTTACACAAACTGGCTGATGCTTTTGCTGTATGCGCTTCTATACAAAAAGTAAGATAAATCTTGAAAAGCCAAGACAACATAAACTTCATGATTTTTACCAACCTTCCTTTATGGATCGCTGCAAATAACCTTGAACTCGTCGTGTTCTGCATGCTGAAATTATCTCACTGTAATAAAAAAAAATTCGTGAGCTTTTTTCTTTACATTCATGTGTGACTAACAACAGCTATAGAAAACAAGAAAATAAGGAAGTAGAACCGAAATACTTAATCTTTCCAAACTATACGTCATCTTAGGTATTTTTATCATCGACAAGGATGAAGCACTCATGCATTAAAAGAACTGTTTCACCCTGAACACACTTATAAATGAATATTAAGTAAAGCATTATTGTTATAAAATTACCACATTAATCAACAACAGTATTACATGATTGAGACCATAAAAATAACAACAACAGCGATAGCAAAATATTTTTTAAAAGTTTAATACGTTTTACTTCTTAACCGTTTACTTGTAAGTTTGAAACCTTTAGAGAACAACGCAACACTGGAAGCTGATATCGGACCAACGGAAAGAACTGTACGTTCGGACAAGGGTCATACTTTATATTCCTTTCATATTTGTGGCTGGACATAAAAAGGGCATGAGACAGAACTTGCTTCCTTACTTTCCAGTGTCAATACAGGTACATGTTGCGAATTCCACATGTAATAATTCATTCACAAAAATAAAAAAAAAACACAAAAAAAATAATATACAATTCCATATCTTCTTTATGAACTAACAGACGGACACGTCGATGGGATGGCACATATATATTCCCACAACTTGACAGGACTCTTTCAAAGCAAGTGTCTCAAGGCAACCATATATCACCATATTTACAGAGAAATATATTGCATACAAGAATAAAGAACAATCAATAATTTCGGATTTATAGGTCCAAAATTTTTAAAGCGTATATGCATAGTGACATACATACATATTTACGCAGAGAACTTAAATCCTACCTACTTACCTAATGTACCTACTTAACTAATCAATCTTTGTGAGAGTATTAATATGCTGTATGTTCTTCATACTCAGTACACACCTCCAACACCGACTTCGAAACATCCTGCTACTTGGGGACAACAAATATGGCAGCTATCGTAAAGAATATATACAAGAAGAAAACAGAGATGGAAGTAACAACAGGAGAAATAGTTGAACTTAGAAAATCAGGGGAATTATCTCAAATTATGTATATTTTATAAAAAAGTTCCAAAGTTCTGCCAAGAAAATTTAGGAAAGTTTAGATACATGCTCTAGAGAAAATATTATGTAAATTGCTAGTTTTCTTGCAATAGTATCTAAACTATCCTGAACAGAAATATGTTTTAAGCAAGGCTACACAAGTCCACACAAACTCAAAATCTGATCTTTTTTATGATCAGATAAAATTTGAGTGTAATTTAAATTAACCCATTGATACTTTCTTGTGATATCTATGTATCTATATATCGGCAGTATATAGAGAATCCGTCTGCTGGAAACTGACCTTGCAGAAATCCAGCAGAAGAAAGAAAAAGTCTTGGGAAGAAGCCAATCTCCGGAGATATATAAACATATTACATTTGCAACATTTATATTTGTATTAACTTAATTATTCCATTATTCAGATTAACAATGCGTGTGTTTTAAGGAGTTGTGATATGTTGTTAAATCATCAATTTCAGAAACACCGCGATATAATATGACCTCGGAAGTTCATGAAAAGTTCAAGTGTGAAATAAATTACCGTTCGATTCAAAAAAATTAAATATTCCTTTCTGATAAGACAAACAACAAAATCTTGGCCAGAGTTGAATTAATATGCCCATAAAATGGGTATAAATAATTACAGGGGCTATAACAATGTTCTGGTTGTGATACATGTATCATTGTTGTTCTCTAATTTGACCAAACACAAAATATTGTATAAGATTATGTTTGTTTTCTTGTTTCATTTCATACCCATCTGCCCCTTTTCTTACCCATTTGACCCTTTTCTTACCCATCTGCTCAAGATAACGTTGGGCCACTTACAAAATCACAATCTAGGTACTATTCGTACTCTGTAACGTTTCTCGAGTTTTTTACTTGTTAATTGTTCTTCAAACTAAAATAGCTCTCGAACTATTTTAACTAACGGCTCTAGTGATTTATTTGGACGACCAGAATCCATCTATTGTAGTATTGTAGAATTGAAGAAAAAGTTATATACAAAATAATAAGACTTTAGTGGACTTTCAGAGAGTCTTCCTCATATGTAAGTTCTCGTTTTATGTTTATTTAACGCTACTTTTCAGTTTTCTTTTAAAATGTATTTTGTACAATATTCATGTTTTATCAAACGGAAACTCATCGACCGAAGGAGCACTCGTATGAATATGGAATAAGATCCCTTTGATGATGTTGTGAAGAAATAAACAATTTTAATACAAATACTTAGTTCACTCTTTCATAGATTTTATTCTAAATTTATTTTTTTAAAATCTTTTTCTTAAAAAAATTGATATAGCACACCAACATGTTACAGCCAATTGGGTCATATGACTCACTTATAGGTGGGGTCTCGTTGTGTAAAATTATAAATTATCATTCACTTGGAAGACTGTTATGGAGTTTGAAGGACAAACCGATTAGGACATTCAACAAGGGACATCGAAATTCTATGCTTTTACCTGCAATTGTTTTGATTACCTCCCATTACCAATTTCGATTGTTTTGTATATATCCGAAACAAGTGCAAAGGAAGCCTTTTGATCATACTGGGGCTATGAAGATTGATCTCGATGGCGTCACAGGCCCACATCAGTAGACGGCAAAAGACATGGAAACTGTGAAAGGCATTGATAAATTAAGCTCAATAATTAAAAAGAAGAAGAAAGAAATTAATAATTTTTGACATGTTTTTTTTATGTTGTCCAATAAAACTATTTTAGCATTGTTTCAATCCATTAGAGAATTGGAAAGTTTAAATTGGTTTAATAAATGTAAGTAAGTGCAACTCTTGTTTACAATGAGTGTATGTTATCCTGCCACCCATGGGAGAATCCGAACTACAAATCACGTGACCATATTACGTAGTGTCTTGTCAGTCTAGCTGTATGTCTGTGTGTCTGTCTGTCTGTCTGTATGTCGCTCTCTCTCGCTGTTTACATGTACAGCAGCGCACTTGTGTATCTGATCTAGTGTATGGCATTAGGCGCTGGCAGCCTTAAATCGTCTCAAATGTAAACATAAAGTTTATTTTGACAACGACTCACTATATATACAGTAACATAATTACAGGTGTATGATGACTGTCAGACGATCAATAAATGAACACAAATATGTGTCACCATACTTGTGTATACATTCCTACACGTTTCAAGGCGGCTTTCAAATGAAATTACTTGGAATGAGGTGATTAAGCACCCGTAAGTTTTAATACAACTAATGCTCTATATCGCCTAGATCAGGATTCAGCAACACATGTACACTTAGCACAATATGACTGACCAATTCATATTACAGGTTCCCTTGGTTGTCACGAAATACAACTTTATTGATCGAATATTTGAATATATCTGGTAAACACTTAGTAGGGTCAAAATACATTATAGTAAATATATCTAACACACATATCGCAGTGTTATTCTTACTCATTCGTTAGATAATCAACATGCATGTTTAAACATATTACCCAAATGATGATCATACTTCATACCTAGTGTTATAAAAAAAAACATTCATCGGCTGATCAGTAATGGGTTTGGGGAAGGGAAGGGGTGCTTTTAAGCCAAATCCCCCTTTTCCAGTTAAAATACTACAACTTTACATGATAAAATAAAACAAACAAACAAACGAACAGAAAAAAAGTTGGCCAATTAATGCCAAATTTATTGTCCCTATATCAAAATCCAACAGTAGTAAGAAACAATAAATTCATGGACCAGCCCATAAAAACAGAAATCGATCACACTACCTTTGCACACATTCAATGTTGTCATCGTTGCGAGTAGATGATTGCTAGGCAGATTTAATGAATTTGCTCGGTGTATTTTCTTTGAGTCATACTATCCATTTTCCAGCAATTACTGTTAATTAGAGCAGAGGATTGCGCTGTTGAGGATATCTGTTCATGTTGTGTTCAGAATGAAAGTTGTTTTATAGTTTTTATTGTTTAAGGGGGGGGGGGAGCTCTTTAATACATTAAATTCAGTTCTTGGAATTTTGAATTGCTGTGTTGTATCGAAATTAGTTATATAAGATTGTTAAGCTGATATGATATTGTTTAATCGTCGAACAGAAAGGAAATGACTGTGCGTGCGGGAAGGTGGAGGGGGTAGAGAGTAAAAGTGTGTGTTTGTGTATCCCTATGTGTTTGTATATATATATATATATATATATATATATATATATATATATATATATATATATATGTGTGTGTGTGTGTGTGTGTGTGTGTGTGTGAGAGAGAGAGAGAGAGAGAGAGAGAGAGAGAGAGAGAGAGAGAGAGAGAGAGAGAGAGAGAGAGAGAGAATGAGAGAGAGAATAACTATATCATTTTCAAATATATATTTCCTGTACTGTACTACATGTATATTTTTCTCGGCATTCAGGAAATTTCCGTATGAAGTCAATGCCATATTATCGCTTTAAATTCAGTCCAAGCACTGGTCAAACTTAAGAAAATTGAACAAAAAACGAAATATTAAATTTTACAAATATAAATGGAAAGTAGCATGATTTATTAGATTATCTGTTTCTCGTAAAAACAAATGCAATATATTGTTAGTAATATTTTATCTTTGTGTAAGGCATCATCTCATTCTCATAGACCTTTCTTGCATTCTGCTAGGAGGTTTGCCTTGTGAATTCATATGCTAAGACCCAGCTCACTTTGCGACAGTCCATTCTGACTGTATGCATGTATGTTGGAGAGTTATAATTCGTTCCAAGCAGGAATCGAACCCGCAGCGCAAATATATATAGCGGAATCGGACTATGTGTTCTAAATACCTTATACTATGGTAAACTGGTAAAAAAGAGAAGATTCAGAGTAAATAACTACGGACTCTGGACTTGTTGGTCCATTCAAGAGATATGCACTAAAGAAGAATGCCATTGCCTTTCTTCACTTCTCAGTCAGACGGAATTTAGATAAGAGTCATACAATATGCAAACTAAGTCTGCCTAGGCAGAGCACCGTGGCAGTATGATTTTCACATTTCACGTCCAATTAAAGTTTGAAATGTAGAAGTGTAAGTAAGTCGTATAAAACTGTCCATTTGTTATTTGTTATTTCTTATTTAGCATTTCCTCATACTATCATTCACCTTTATTTCATCGGTAACCTCTTTGACACGGTTATTCCGCCTGCTTTACTATGATCGCTTTAAAGGAAATAGTCGTCGTTAATCACGTTGCCAGGGAAGTAAATTACACTAAGTACGTTCTCTAGCTTGACGGGAAATCAGTGTCATGTTTTCGAATACGAAGTTGTTTTATTCTTCATTTTGACTAATTCCTAATCGAGAAATTTGAAAAAGGAGCTATTGAACGGGTATGTAGTTTAAATTGCTGTACTACACAAGACCACTGTATGTTCTCTTATCTCGTAAGGCATTTTGTTAAGTTTACCCTACAGAGTTATCTACCTTGCAAACGTATTGACAATGCAATACCTTAGGTCTCACAGGACGACTTTGTGGCAAAGTTTCATTGGACTATGACATATTTAGGCAAAATGAGAATAATTCTACGCAAATTAAAACTAACCAATAATTTTTTGGGAAAGCATGCTTTTCAGATTCTAATTAATGTATTCAGGTTAATTTCTTGTGTAAATGATAGCTTTAACACTGAACTAACACTACCCCAACCCCTCTTTTATAGTGTTAATTTGGACCGTCAATGGCTAGTTTGAATTTTTCTTCTGACAAGATGGTTCAAACGAACAATATGGGTTCTATGCATGATTTAAGTTCACTCTCATTATAACAAATTGGCATGCTTCTCATTACCCCTCAAACATTTCGAATTTTTTAAAGATATTTACATTTTTAGAAGACATACATAAATACGTAAACCAAGTTGGCCGTTCATTTGAAGCCCAAGTTACGCATTTGATCTCATGTGGTAATCTAACTGTCAAAGGTAGTCACCAAATAAACCAATCTATTTTCAAAGTAAATGTAAACCAACTTGCAGATTTGGTTTATGTTTGCCTTATGCTTATTAGGCTCTTGCCTTCTACTTTAAAATTTGCGGGTGGGGAATCAAAATATTAAAATATCTAGTGAGACCTTCGGAATTTACATACATGTGTGATAAGTGGAATAAAAGGCTCAGTTCCCAAACTTTGGGCAATTTTGAATAAAACGCCGTCCTAATCGTTGAAAATCCCATATGGTGTGTTTGCTATAATGTTCTGCATTACCCAATGAGCCATAAGTTATCCAATGGAGCAACGGTTAAGAGAAACCTGCGTACTTCATCGTTTATCCTTCACACTTAAACCCAAAGATTACATTTTTCACTTGTCAGTTTCATCAAGTTTCATAGTTTATAAACCATGTTATGCTAGTGCCTGGGGACATTAATTAAACAGCGCAAGACAAGGAGCAATATTCTTTGAGCAAGCTCAAATGTTCTGGATAAAACATGTAAAATGAGATTAGATATTTCAAAGAAGTTGTGCAAAATGTGTATGCAGAAGTGTATAACAATACACATGAAGCAGATCATACATACACTGATTACCAATCATTCACTAGATTCGTGAACACAATGTAATAAGGAACATTCATCAGATCGTAATTTCTAAGACTCAAAAAAAGTTTATACGTATACGTCTCTGCCTGTACAAGCTCTAGAGCCACTGGTATGTCTGACTCCTGAGGAAATCTGTGATGTTCTTGCAGCTAGAAGTACAACCTTGGCAGGTGTGCTATCCATGACCTTCAGGTCCACAAAAAAAAAAAAAAAAAAAAAAAAAAAAAGAACCAAGAGAACTTAAAGAAAAAAGCAGTCTGGCACTAGAAGACTGGTGATAATGTTACTATTCATGTTTTTTTAAAAAAATCAAATTTGTTTGTGACTTTTCAACTCCCCTTGTGTAACGTCCCAGCACCATGTAGCACTTATTTAGAAATTAATGAGACTGTGTACATTTTATTATGGCAAATATGGAAAACATATAGACTCTGTGAGATAGACATATTAGGATCACACAAGAAATACAGTAGACAATGTGCTATAAGTTTTCATCCTTTTTCTCTGAAATGTGTACGAATAATTGCGTACCCTGCTGATTTTTTTGGTCCAAGCCAAATTATATACATACCCAATCTGACTGTTTTCTTACTAAAAATGCCATGAAATTGATGTTTTTTAGCAAGTGTTAGATGCGTGGTGTATATATAGACCATTATAACTTAAATTTCTGTAAAGAGTTTACACATTTGAGTTTAAACATTGCAGCGTGTCTAGATACGACTGTAAAGTCATGAAACTAAATTAACCATAATTAAATTCAGAAAAATATTAAGTATGTACAGTTAATATTGAGAATCTGAATAACCAAGTTAACTAATTCACTCAAAACATCGTATACGAAACTTCAAAGGTTTAAGTAGTTCATTAATTGAATTGGTGAGAAGTGACACTACTTAACTCTGACATTGTTGAGTTAGCTCCCCTAATCTACACTGTTTTATTACTGAGTAGGCTCCATTCCTTTTCATTGTTTCAGTATTATTGAATATATATGAATTTATGTTTAAAGTATCTTAATTTGTCAGATTCAAGTTACAGAGGTAATTAGGAAATGACTTTTGGCATAGTGAATGAAATTTAAAAAGACTGAACAAAATGACACAATTTCTTAAGGTCTCACTGGACATTTTATTTGGTAAATTTATATCGGACTAAATCAGATTGCGGAGAATAACTGTACATTAAAGATACAAATAAAAACTAACCAATGATTTTTGCAGAAAGCATGCTTGTCAGATTTTATTGAAGGTACTCAGGTTAATTCCTTGTACAACTGATAGATTGTACACTGAACCAACGCTATCCCCAACCACTCTATTATAGTGTTAATTTTGGACCGTCAGGGGGTATTTTGAATTTTTCCTCTGAAAGGTGATTCAAAGAAACAGTATGGGTCTTATGCCCGATTGAAATTCACTGTCATTATAACAAGCTGGCATGCTTCTCATTACCCCTCAACCATCACGATTTTCAGATATTTACATATGTAGCAGACATACATAAATACGTACACCAAGTTGGCCGTTCATTTGAAGCCCAAGCCGCGCATTTGATCTTCTCTGGCAATCTAACTGTCAAAAGTAATCACCAAACAAACCAATCGATTCTCAAGCCTAACTCAAAGTTAATGTAAAGCAGCTTGCAAATTTAGTTTCTGTGTGAATTTATACACAAGACTCATGCTTATTAGACCCATGACCTCAACCTTAAAATTAGGGACCGGGGGTGGGGATGAGGGTTGGGTTGGTGTCAAAGTACAAAACTATCTAGTGAGAACTTAAATGGTATGAACATTATAATTTCATCCATGTTGACCTGGGTAACACTGTAATGCGGAAGTTTACAGCTTATTATTAAAAAGCTTATAAAATATAATATTATAAAATAATAGAATATAATTATATAAATGTATAATGTCATATTAAATATAAGGATATAACTCAGAAATAATTCCTTCTATGCAGATAATAGTTGCAAGCCACCCTAAGTGTCAGAGATAGGTAATTATTAAAAACCAGTTTGACCACATACATTGAGGAGAAAAATAAACTGATTTGAAATTTACGCGGTAAAGGTTGCTAATGTCGAAATATTTGTACGAATGTTGTTCCATGTCATTAAATCTTTCGAGTTATTTCACTGACTGACTTTTCATGCTAGAAGGCTAAGTCTAATTAGCATTTCTTTCAAACTAAAAGCTTACAGATTGAAGCGAGAGGTTAAAGGAACCAATCAGATGCCTCCAAAGAAAACAGAAATTACCAAAGAGTTAAACGAGCGGATAAAACAACTGCTGACAGAAAATGCTGCTCTAAAAAACAACTTTAACATGTAAGTTCGGTTTAGCGTGTGGGTTTTATTCGTCCTCTCTCTCTCTCGCTCTCTCTCTCTCTCTCTCTCTCTCTCTCTCTCTCTATATATATATATATATATATATATATATATATATATGTAAATACATACATATGTGTGTGTGTGTATCGAAAAGACAAGTGAAAAGAATTATCTTATGAAATGTTCACACATTCGCTCCATGTAAGCATTATTTCTTTTAGCTGAATGTATTCTACATACCATCTCACATTGGTCGAAAACGAAAAGGGATATATTTTGAAAGTCTGAGGCAAAATGGTAAACAGGTCATCATTCGTGAATCCGCTGTGTTTAATCATCAATATTTGGCATTTGTAGCATAGCGGTAAGAAAACAACAACAACAAAATCTCATTTACATACCTTGTATTTAAAATAGCATACATTTCATGTACATTTTGACAAAATCACATGTACAAGCACTTCGTAAATAATTTATTCTTATTCAAACACTTACATATTTTTACATGTAAACACATTAATTACATCGTAACATTTCCTCACTTGACATGGCCTCGTTTTCTGATAACCTTTTGAGCAAAAAACTAAAACTCAGAGTTCGTAAATTTTTACATTCTGAATGAAGTTAGAATCATAAAACGTTTAGGATCCTTGCAAGTGGTGTCCATCTACTAGCTTGGTAGATTTCGACAACGTATATTATCAGAGGATTATATGTAACTTCGGGCTTTTAACTTTTGTACTCAACAAGTTGCGAGAATGCTGGGCCTGCTGGTTCCTCTGTGTGTTTGCACGTGTGTTTCTAAGCACCACTTCATTTGTTTGTGTTGACTGCCTTTGATAAATGGATTATTAGAGCCAAATTAATTCTTGTTTGGAACAGAAGTTGTAGCACCATGCTACATAAAGTCATTATTCAAATATAAACAGTGGTTCATCGTCGAAAGGATACTCCCTAAAGCAGATATCCGGTTATCCGAACGCCGTTCGTGGACTGCAAATGATAGATACGTGTATTTAAACAATACTGCATAGTAAGGAACACTTCGATAAATTCTAAGAGAATCATACCGATCTCAAATCGTCTCTTATATTGAAGTATTCATGTGTTTGTGTCTATGTGTGTGCAAGTGTATGCATGTATGCATGTATGTATGTATGTATGTATGTATGTATGTATGTATGTATGTATGTATGTATGTATGTATGTATGTATGTATGTATGTATGTATGTATGTATGTATGTATGTATGTATGCATGCATGCATGCATGCATGTATGTATGTATGTAGTAGTAGTAGTAGTAGTAGTTAAAGGTCGATTTGGCCTTATCTTCCTTTTGTTTTGATAAATTACAAGAAGCAACGTTTTGCTAAGTCACGGAGCACCAACATTTTTGAGGCCGGTTTGGCCCCACCATGCTCTTATTTGCTATATCACAGAGCAGCAACGTTTTGCTAAGTCACGCAATAGTATGGTTAGACTCTGGGCGTCGTTGGACGTGTGGAGTGGGTCGTAGGCAGGCCCTGGCGGTCATGATAGGGTGGGCAACACGCCGTTTAGAGACAACTGGGGCTATGGAATGAGTGCCAACAAAAAGCAGATTGCTGAAGTACTGACCATGATAGCAGAGGCAGATTGCTGAAGTGCTGACCATGCTAGCAGAGGGTCATACAGCTTGTCTGGTCTCGGTCTAATTTAACTTAAGCCAAGATCGCGTAAGACAAATATGGAAGACATACAGCCACTCGAAAAAGACATTATTGGATCGTTTGGCAAGAAAACGATTTCAAAAGATGACCACGGAGAAGAAATATAATTGACATGTGTTGTGGCATTTTGCCAGAGTTGACACTATCCAGAAAGATACCATATCCACCAGCCTTAAAAAGGCTAGCAGTCAACCAACACCCAATTAGAGATTCGGTCTCCTATGATATTGCATCATAAACCATGGTCCGCCTATGAACCAAGTCATGTGCCTGGATGCCCTGGAGCCTAACAACTCCTTGTGGAAGGAAATTCTTTGGCACTGACTGTGCGGTTCAATCCCAACGGTATAGAGATGGAATCCGACTTCTGACCTGTTGGAAGTGCGGAGAGGCACTATTGCTGTATATCGCATATGTAACAAATACGGCGGGGGTCATAAGACCGACAAGCTGTGACGTATAGAACAAAAGACACGTCGAAAATATAGAAAGGGCCTTAGCGAGCTCATAGCCATGGCCCACCCCACGCGCAAGGCAACCCATGGTCCTATTAGAACTGTCCTGGAGCAAGAGCATGTCTAAGCCTAACCTCACCGTTCACCTATTTAGAGAAGTATTATAGCATACATAGTCACACCCACAGCCTGCCACTACTGGCACACAAGACCCATCAAGAACGATTTTGCAATTAGAGATTGGTAGTGCATCATATATACCATAGCCCACGCTAGTCATGCCTAGTACAGAGTGCATGAACGCCCTCGTTAAGGAAGGGCAATAACCGAGAATGAATATGATGGTATGCTGGAGGCAGTATTAGCAACCACATCACGGCAGCCAGCCCCAGCCACCGGATGGCCAACGCCAGCCCCTAGGCGGCAAAAGCTAACATCGGTTCTAAGGCAGCCACCGACGCCTGTTCCTAGACAGCCACTCATACCGGCTATACGGAAATCCAAAATGGCTAAAAAACGAGCCTGGTAGAAGGCGGCAAAGGAAGCAAATGCCTCTCACCCAGTTCCTTTTCCCACTCTCATACAAAAGAGGATCGTTCCGGAAAGGATAAAATTCTTGTTGACTACAAAGCCTTGATACCAAAAGGCCACCCTCTAGAATAGGACCTTTCTAAGTTACTCAGGACCATGACCACAGACATAATGAACATCCTGACACTGTAGATCGGAAAGAAGGGTGTTATATTTAACTTCAGCGTCAAGGCTATGGTAAGAAAAAGGTTAAAGCAGAAGGAGAAGTTATTTCCATGCCGGCCAAATTATTGGTCAGCCGAGCAGACGTGGCGCTATTGGCTGATGACTTCGTTGAACTTCTCCTTACGGCCATAACTAAGACTGAGGAGTAATTGGAAACATTTACGAACAAAGGCCCAGGTTGACGGCTTGTCAGATGCGAGGAGGTAAAACTATACATTCAGCAATATCGGCATATACCTACACCCAAGTAAATTCTGAAAAGGGTAGTCATCAACGTAGAAAATCACGATGCTCGATGTTTTGAATGGGCCATCCTATCTGCCCTTTACCCTTCCAATGACCACCACCCCGAGCGCACCAGGGAGTACAATAAATATCAGGGAACGCTACGCTTTCACAAGCTTAAGTTTCTTTGGAGGACTCTGACATTACCAAGGAAATAATAAATGTTTCTTGACTTTAATTACGTTGTTTAATTGGTATTTGAGTTCAAGGACGATTTTGGTAAACAAGTTGTTTATTCAATTTGAGGTCAGGGTTTATTTTGTTTACAGATGAAGGGGAGCGACAGCGTATGCAGGCTGAGATAGAGGCTAGAACTGGGAGAACGAGAGGCACAGCAGGACGAAACGTGTTAAATATTTAGCTAAGAAGCCAGCTTGCCGCGAGCAGAGAGACGTTTGATCGGATATCTGCTGGGTATATAACCCTGTCAGAAATGCTGAGGATTTTTTTTCGAGAGCAGGATGACCATACTGACCGCGCAAGGATTTAGTATATCTACAATCCAATCGTATTCGCCGTCACGAGTGGCGAGGCATACATCCCATTCACCCCGCCTCCTTCGCCGACGGCTTAAGGGGTAAAGGAGTGGATCAAAAAGGTGTTGACTCGTCTGCCTGACATACTCAAAAATCTAACCTCAAAGGCATCTGCAGCCTTTCCTGGTGCTATAGGAGCCGTTATATCTTTCTTGCTGAAAACTGCTAGAGCCGCCGTAGGATGGCTGGCTGGCAATGCGATGATGCTTATCGTAGCCATTGTTCTCGCCTTTATAGCTGCCTTGCAGCCAAGGATGTGGCGCTCATCGTAAAAACCATATAGCTACGAATCATGTGGATATTCCCGCCACGACCAGCGCCGTCTTATTATTGTCATGATCTATTTGCTACGCATTCAAACCTCACTAAATGCTGAGGTTTAGCTGCAGTAGGACCTGGGGGCGGATCAAAATTTACCTTGGCGTTAACGAGCGGATGAGGCCGTGTGTGCTGTCTGTCGCCTGGGTCAGTAGGAGTCACCATATAAGAAGTAGATTGTCTTACAATCGGTGCGGAAACGGAGGGTGGTGGTTGCTAGGGCTTTACCGCGTTCACATTATTGTTGGTTCCTAGCACAAGACCCTCGTCAGCGGTCAGAAGCTCATTGTTGAAGCCTTCGTAGGAACCTACCTTAAGGTCCATGTTTGGAAGGACCATGTAGAGACCTCCGCCTATTACATAGTCGAGCTTGTTTTGGGGATATCCCAACACCTGCTGCTACTTTTGTATCGACTCTGGTACATCCTCGTCGTGGTCGATTTTAGCCTCTACGTTTACGAGAAATTATTTCTGTGCGTCAAAGGCTTTTCCAGCTCCCATGATGGTCAAGAGTGTTTATGTTTGCGCGCCCAGAATGGCCCAGAGGTACGTCCGGATGCTGTCATTGAGGTTCTCTACGCAGGATTGGGTAAAGCCTTGAGACCGCGCGATGATAAAGACAACCCAGCCGTTGTCGCCGCCCAGCCTCTCTGCGAGTTTTTGTCCAGCGTCATCTCAAAGCGTTGAATCTGAGCGTTCCCCTTGGCTGTGGCATTGTAGCCTCTCTTATGGGCTGCTGAGTGAAGATAGTTCATGCCTAGCCCACCGTAGGCAATGGTCTTGTTGCGCCAGTCCGGGTAGCCGTTAAATTCCTTACACAGTCGGACGTACTCCTCCCTGCTAATGTCTCAGTCAATCTCCTTTCAACCCTTTTGGTTAGGAAGCGGACACCTCGTGGTGATGAGGATCTTTTTCGTCTGGTAGAGGATGTGAAAGAAGTAAATGCTTCGGGCCATGGGTGGCAGGATGGTAGAGAGCAAATGATTGTGAGCGCTGACGCCACCGCCTGTCGTAGCTCAAGACGAAAAAGTTAACCTGGTTCTGCCAGAACCTCATGATTTCTTTCCCGGCACTCCATTTTTGAGCGGCCTCATCGGACTTGATCTCTGAGAGAATTTTTCCTTCAAAGACGCTTTCGAAGGGGGCCGTAAAGTAGGCCGCCTCTGAGACATAAATGTCTGGACAATAGGGTCCCTGCTCATTGTCCCTTTCTCTGAGTCACAATAGTGAAATACGACTCCAAGCTCATATTTTGCCTTACTTTTAAAGCGAAGTTCCTGTGGCAATACGATGATAAATGTATCAACTAATCCTCTAGCTGGATCGGTAGCCTTCACAACGGCGATACCCACGGGACACTGCACTCGCGTAGGCCTGCGGGAGATTACGTACTGGCCTGGGGGGATACAATCTGTCTGCGGCCTTGGACAATAATCGCTTTGAGGTGTATTATCAGCGTGTGATCACTAACACTATCACTACCGTGGTAGTCATTCCCAATGGCTACTACAATGTAAAACCACTTAGAAAGATCACGCAGGACTCCGTCTCGGGTTTATTTATTACCTATGATTCCTCAGCTGGGAAAACAACATTGAAGGTGAAAAATGATTCCTGGGCCTTTCAGCTGGCGTTGGGATTGTCTGCACTGTTTGGCCATGCTGAGGAGTACTACTCTGCCCGTACGTACGTGGGAACTAATCCTCCTGCGTTTTTAAACATTCCTCGCCTCAACGTTCATCTCGGGGTATCCCAGCACTCAGTTGGAGATGGTCTCAGTGGAGGACGAAAACTATGCAGTCAAGCACCGTTTCTTACTCTCGTCTTCGATGGAGTAAGCTTTGTGACGGTGGTCTGTAGGAGTTAAAGGTAAGCGCAATTGACGCACATCGCAACCCAGTTAATCTATTAGATTGTTCGGTCGTGCTGGAGATAGAGGAAAAGAAACCATAATGTCTCTGGCCACTTTGGCAGCTGCCCTCTCGCTATCCCATTGGAAGGCGTATCACTCGTATGCGGACTCTTCTCGCTGGCTGGAGAGTTTACCGTCCGGCGTCCCCACGAGCAGGCTTAAAGCACGATCAGATTCCGATCTTGGTTGAAGGTAAGCTCAACTCCAACGCAGATTTGGTCTCGCGAGCCCTCTGCGACGCTTCCCTGTCCGAGGATGAGTTCACGCTGATTTTGGACGAGTTGAATAATTATACGACCCTCAAGAATGACATGCGGGCGAATGTTTGAACGGTCCATGTTGCGGTGGCCAATTAGAGATGCAGCAAAAGGCGCTTTTGGTTCGGGGTTCAGTCCGAGGGTCGCGCCATTCTTATCAAAACGTTAGACGAGGATACAACCTTAGCTGCGTCATCTATTCCTCTAGCCTGCCCAACCTACCAGAGGCGTGACCTAGCGCACAACCAGACTATGAGCTTTAATCGATGTCCATGTCAACAGGTCTTTTGAGGTGGCCAGTTTCGAACGGGTCTTCGAGCATATCTACATATTCCATAAATTTTTCATCCGAGGCGCCAAAGAAAAGTTCTTGCAGGGTATCCATGGAAGGAGGAAGGATGGAATATCCTCACCATACAAGGTAAGGGCCTTCAGTCTAATCATATCGGTTGAAGTCAGTAATTCCAAGACGAGTCAGGTAAATGTTGACGGTCACTGGAAATAAGGTCTTAAAAGTTTCTGGTGGTTGTATGTAGTCGCTACAATCAAAGATAATGCCTTAATCGTTAAAATACTCTTCCCCTGTGCTGTCTTCCCTGTTTCGTTTCACACCACTCATGACGGTATCACATAGACCCCAGTCGTCTTTAATTGGTGTGTTGCCCAGCCAATCCCTCTTTTTAATACACGTATGTATGTATGTATGTATGTATGTATGTATGTATGTATGTATGTATGTATGTATGTATGTATGTATGTATGTATGTATGTATGTATGTATGTATGTATGTATGTATGTATGTATGTATGTATGTATGTATGTATGTATGTATGTATGTATGTATGGTATGTATGTATGTATGTATGTATGTATATTGTATGTATGTATATTGTATGTATGTATGTATATATGTATGTATGTACATATGTATTTATGTATGTTATCTATGTATGTACCTATGCACTCTCCTGCATGTCGTAAAATGTAAAAGGAGACTAGTGGAGCAGATGCCGTTGCATCTCAGTGGCTAGCGTGCCAGACTCGCGACCGATAGCTTGCGGGTTCAAATCCTTCTATCAGATCAGCCCGAGTCGGCTACCGTAGTGCGTCATTGGGCAAGGCAGTTTACACCAATAGCTTTGGCAATAAATAACCTACACTTGCTGATGTGCTGTAAAAAACCAAATCATGTATGCATGTATGTATGTATATGTGTATGTATGTATGTATGTATGTATGTATGTATGTATGTATGTATGTATGTATGTATGTATGTATGTATGTATGTATGTATGTATGTATGTATGTATGTATGTATGTATGTATGTATGTATGTATGTATGTACGTACGTATGTATGTATGTATGTATGTATGTATGTATGTATGTATGTATGTATGTATGTATGTATGTATGTATGTATATATGTATGTATGTGTGTATGTATATTGTTATGTATATATAATCAATAATGATAGACTAAACTTTTGGTCTATGACTGTACTATAAAATACGGTCAAATAGTAAGTCACACTTTAGGTTTTTTTAAGATGTCAACAAGGTATTTACTGACCTTTGAGTTCAAGGTCAGAGTTGTTTATCATTTCTTTGGAATATTTTCATTAAAATGACGCATTTTGTATTGCATAATGGATAGTTAGATGACACGTTTCCTGTTGTGAAATAGTCCATTTGCAAAGAGTATATAAGAGATTGACATACGCATTATAATCATTCCATATTTAAATCCTGTGTTAAAGACATTTGTTTTTATGATCATTCTTTGGAATCATCAGACTGTTTGGAATCATAGTTGTCCTGTAGTCCTGTAATGTCGTAATGCTGTATACATAATTCGAAAGGAATTATTTATTGAAACGTTCATTAGAGTTGCCTAAGGTCCTCATTAACCTTTGGATTTAAATACATGACTTTTGGATACTTGTGGACATTCTCAAAGATAATGTGCATTACATTATTGGGGCACATTCGGACATTCCGGACTACCCATTCATTTGGCACATTAATTCATTTGGAACATTCATTCACTCGGAACATTCATTCATTCGGAACATTCTGTATTTAGGACTTGTGATTAGGACACTTAGGATTATTGGATTATTTGGATTTCAATTCACGTAACTGTAAGTGTCTTTTGAATTTTTAATTTAATTGTCTAGAAATAAATTGTTTTTTTGATTTTACATCCATTGTTGGTTTCACTTTATTTCTGTCACATTATTTAAGACCATAGAGTCGTAACAACGTATAACACGTATGATATTGTTTAGGCATGAATAGTGAAAAGAAATGGAGGAGAAGGCTATACATTCAATTCAGTACCACAACGTAAAGATACATGTTGTGCAGCGTCTTCTGTGACAGGTCTTGAATAATTTTATTGAAAGTAAGTGCTCAAAGTTTCAGTCGTGTAAATGACAAAGCGACACAAAGTGAACGGGTCTTGCAAATAGATTAACGTTGCGAAATGTGTTACGGAATATTAGTGTTCCAGTAAAAAGTTTTATTTGCTGTACAAAATAACAACATAAACGTTCTTTGCCTCCATTTTAATGATGCCTGAAAAAGTTAGGAAGATTATATTAATAAAAAAGTGTGGAGTATTATAGGCTTCATACATGTCTATGCACTTAATCTTCAAACATTTAGCATACATTGACTTGTGAAATTTGCCTAATGTATGCATGTATGTTTATTTGTATGTAAGTGTATCTATCAATATATCTAGCTTGCTAGCTAGTTTACACTGAGGGCGCTGCGATATTAATGAAAATATGGCTTCCTGTCTCCTAAAGTATATAGAGGATATCTATGTTTTTTTTTAGTAGATATAAAAAAATAGTTCACGAGTGCAGTGAGAAACATGTTTCCACTTCAGGAGTGAAATAATTCCTTAAATCTAATCAAAACAACGTATATTTTCTTTTTATGATATATTTTCAAGCAAAACCATCGATTTTAATGGATTGTTTCCTCCATTCTGTGTAAATCCAATTAACGGCTGCATTACTACATCGATAAAACGAAGTTCTGAAATTGTAAAATAATTATAGGACGGCGGCAACCTTTTACATATTGAACATGTGCATATAATGCTTTAAATTGTGTATTTTGTCAAATTCGTAACTGTTTTCAAAACGAAAATGAAGAGGACTTTGTTTTCATTATCACATACAGTGAACATTGTTGGGGGTGGGAATACTGTAGATACATCATAGAGGGGTCGCATCAGACAGATTTCAGAGAGTAACATCTTCAACAAAAGATTTTAATGATTGTAAGTTTACTTGTATGGATTTTGGTTCTTTGTTTTGTTCATTTCTGCATTCAAACGTGAATTCTTGACCTTGGACGGTTACTGTCTAGTTCGGTAACAGACGCTGCCCTAAATGTTCATTGTCACGTAATTTCGGTTTGCAATCAACACTCATCAATGCCCGATTTATCCATCATTTGCAGACATTATTATGAATGTGTTGAGAGTTAGAATCGCTAAATAAATACTTTTATTACTATATTTAACAAAGCGTGTTTCCAAAAAATGTGTCTGTTTGTCGTAGAGTGTAAAAGGTATACAATACTGTATGGGTGACAGAATATTGAATAGCAACAGTTCATGTAAGTTCAGTCATGAATAATTTGCAGGATTCATGAGGAAAACTAATTTTAAAAAGTTAATACTTCAAACCTATGTTTGTTGTTTGGAGTTCATTTTTTGGGATTGTTTTATGGCGCCTCCTTATTGATTAAATAAATGTGTAAAAGAATGTATACAGTCTTAGCACAGTCTAAGATCTGTTCATCCTGATGGTTGAGAGAGAGAGAGAGAGAGAGAGAGAGAGAGAGAGAGAGAGAGAGAGCGAGAGAGAGAGAGAGAGAGAGAGAGAGAGAGAGAGAGAGAGAGAGAGAAAGAAGGAACAGAAGAAGAAGAAAAATGAAATAGGTATAAATATGGAAATACAAATTTGAATAACATATATACGGGCAGATATATTTTCTAAATGGGAAAATAAAGTAGTTTCAAAAGTGATATCGCCAATGTGGCGATATAATTTTATCCCTATCATATATGTCAATATCTCATTATGAAATATATAATAAATATGTTTATTTATATAAAGAGAACAGAACCAATAATGTAGCTTATAGAATTTACCGCAACTTCAGTGTTTGTCCATTTCATAAACAGTAAAACGCGTCTCTGCAGATAGCTACACTTTAACATCTTACAACAGTTTCTGTATGATGTGACAACTGAAGGTAACCATCAACAGGTATCACTAGCTCACATTTTACTCAGACCTTCTATGAAGATACAATGACTTGTCATTACAGTGTACTTGAGAGAAGGAAATGCTTATTCAAGTACAAAACCTAGAGAAAAATCTCATGAAAACCGGTATAGCGTTATCAAATGGTTCCTTATCTAAACCGATAAAAGTTCTTGTCTCCAATCAAAGGCAAACAAACAACACAAACAAACAACAAACAAAAAACATATTATTTTACCTGCTACATGATGCATTTGGTTAATAGTTACATATTCCATTGATAGAGATTTTTTCTTTATTGCAGTGAAAGGATTCTCGCTGAATTGAAAAAAGAAAATATTGATAAAACAGAGTACATTATTCAGATTACAGTTTCGACATTCACGGAGTGAGTATTACATTAATCGCTATAAAATCATACCAACATCATACAATGTGTTGGTTTAGATATATATCGTGCATCTGAAATGTATTTATCAAATTCCTTGGTGGATAGCATAAAAGCAATATTGTCAGTGATTTTAAAATATGGATTAATTCGTGGAGAAACATATGGCTATGAAATTGAGTTAGGTGCCAATCTACATGAGATCAAGATAGTTGCACACGATTTCCTTGCTTTCTACTTATTTGTATGTGAATAGTTTAGTAGATAAAACGATATTTTGTATTAACTCACATATGCAATACTGGGCAAAAGCAGTATTATGGAAATCCTTGAACTCAGTTATATAATATCAGACCAGCATTTGCAGCAAATAATTTGGCAAAAAAGAGTGTAACAATGTCAAGTTTACAGACAGATCATTTGTCGAACTAAGTCTAAAACATATAATTGGTCGCTCATTTAATATTATTAAGTCAGTGATCACTCTATTACCTTTCGGCGAAAAAGTAGAGGCTATATGATATATACTTATGACATTATATTTGTGAAACACAGTCTATTTAGTACAACAATTGCATACATTTCCAGAACAAACTCTCTTGACATTAATTGTTTTTGTATTGTATGTGTGCACTAAGAAATAACATATGTTTAAAAGTCCATTAAATACACAAAAAGTCAAAGAATTCAATAAAAACTCATCGTTTATTTTCTTCTAGTGCACTTGAAGAATTTAAAAAGGAGAAGACTAAGAATGCAGAGCAGAAGGGAAACGACGAAAAATTGAATCATAGGTAAACTCTTCAACTTTTACAAACATTATATCCCTGCCTAGATCTCTTGGAAAAAGAGATACTACTCACTACCGCCAAATGAAACAAAAAAACAACACTCCAGAATCCTTATAGGAGGTATATTTTCGAATGACTCTCTGCAAATCTCTAACCAGAAGTGTCAACTGTTGTGGCTTTTTCGCTTTTACAGGTGGAAAATGCATAAGTTTGTTTTCCTTGGTAGAAGGGTATATAGGGACAGAGAGGTAAGTTAGTCAAATCACAGTTCAATCAACAATGATTATGAAAAGATCACATATTTCTGAGGAGAAACATTAAGCAAAGCGACGATGACGTTATGTGTCGCCTAATACGATGAGAAAAGTGTTAGCAGAAGTTCACCTTAACGATTTTGAATAAGACATGATAGATACATATCCAATGCCATCTACCTCCTCAACAAGACTGAGAGAGTCAAGATCGGCACGATGCAGTGGACGTCAAACTTTGAATCCACGCGACAGTTTGTTTGGAAGACGTACCAGTACTACATACTTATTGTATGACCTGAACGAATTTCAAGGAGAACAAGTTGAAAATTCGCCCATGTTTGTTCCTTGTATCCTTGGGTGTGTAAATATTCGCGATTCCCACCGGACACCCGGAAAATTGTGGCAGAACACATCAACGTAGAACACATTCGCCAGTACGAAGGTTTCATCAAATGTCAAGTTTTTCCACCAACGAACTTGTACCATCCCGTCTTACCTCATCATTGCCACGCAAAAAGGATTTTTACGTTAGATGGTACGTGTGCTAAAACATGTAATAAAAATCAGCCTTGTTGCTACGAGGATTAAGAACGCGCTTTGACAGGAACGTGGGTGAGTGTCAAATTGTTTCATGCTCCCAATTGTGGATACCAAATGATAAATGTGTACGAAATTTGGCAATTTCCTACTACAGAACAATATCAACAGGACGACCAATCCCCTAGACCAGTGATTCGTTTCAGCCTACGTCAACGAATTTTTGAAATTGAAACAAGAAGCTACCGGCTATCCTTTTTGCTGTGAAACTCCAGAAGACAACAACAATTCAAAGTACAGAATCGATCCATAGAAGGCATCACCTCAGAAGACGTCAAACAGAACGAAAGAAGAATATCGTTCAAAAAAGTCATGCTGAATTATTAGTAGGGAAAACTAGCTTAACGTCCGATATTTACAAAGACCGAACACTTGGCAGATAAAAGTCGATACTTTCAAATCATCGACGATATTGGAAAATTCATGAATTACTCGGAGATCATACGTGAAGATCTGATCTTGGTGATTGGCATAGAAGTCCCAGAGTTTGCACCACCCAACAATTTCGGCAATGTCATCATTACTGCTTACGTTACAGCTAATGCTCGTTTAAAATTCTACTCCGTCTTGGAACCTTTAGGAGAATGAGTCCATTACTTTGACACCGATAGTTGCATGTAAACTGATTGAGCTGGAAGCTATCACCCTCTCATCGAACACAAAGTTTAAGGAGATTGGAATGACGATCATCAGGAAGAGACTATTCTGAATTTTTCCCGTGGTGGATCTAAGCATTACGGATACCAGTACAGAGACAAGAAGGGACAACTTCATACCAAATGCAAAGTGAAAGGACTGACCCTAATTTATCGGTCCGGTCAAGTGGTCAACTTTGATGTCTTCAAAGAAGTTTTAAACTCGGGTCAAAATCAAAACGTTCGCGTTGAAATGGTGGAATATTACCAAAATATACTTTTGTCAGATCATCAAATCATCAGTGGACCCTTGGAAAAAGTGCATGAGATCGTCTACGATAAAAGAGTGCGACTTCCTGATCACAACACGTTACCTTAAGGGCACACCGATCTACTGTATAGAAAATGAGACAGTTCCAAGACAGAACTATTTTGAGTGCAGACGTTTCCACCGAGGATGATGAATTCAATATAACAACAGTGTGATGGACCCACCAACTGTGTATGTATGTGTGTATGTGTGACTAATGAAAGAAAGAAAACACGAACTGTTTTTTTTTTTAACCATGAAAGAGAAAACATAAACTGCATTTAAAAAAATGTAAATATGGTTCTGAAACCGAAATATGTCTTTCGCAATGCAAAGTACTTGTTTGGCAAATTCTAAGATTTATATTTTTATAAAGATTGCATATATTCTCCTTTAATTGAAAATTAAACACCTATTCTGTTTACTTCCCATACATTAAAAAAGGAATTGCTTATAAAGATGTGTTGTCATAAAAATGCGACACAATTTATTTCGTCCATACAGCTAATGATTTGATATTTTTTACTGATTAACGAACTACTTGTGGTGCGGTTGAAATAGTCTTTACAGAGGTAAGATTTATATGTTCGGCTGCCTTCTCCGCCCCATATATATATATATATATATATATATATATATATATATATATATATATATATATATATATATATATATATATATATATATATATATATATATATATATATACACACAGAGACGCAGAGTTGTCTTATCGAATATTTATTTGATATTGATGCGAGTATGAAATGGCAGCTCTAACTGATGTAGATCTTAACACTAAGATTTATATATATATATATATATATATATATATATATATATATATATATATTGTTACGGAATCATACCTCTTTTTCCTTTTTATAATGATATAATTTATTAGTTTATGATATCTGTTCTTAGTCTAAACTGCGGTTACCATATGAGTATACATACGACAACCTTTCGATCGATAAATGGTCACATGACTAATTGCGCGCGAATAAGAAATCGACTTAGTTCTGTACTTTTAGAAATTAACATTGCAGGGTCACATTCCCATTCTGAATCAACATGATGTTTACTGGTTAAGATCTTAAGAACGTGGGAACGTAAACATAATGACTCATAACCTAGTTCCTGATTGGTTCGTAGAGGGTTGTATTATTTTGTAATGCCATGTTATTGGAGACGGAGTAAGGGTTTTTCAATTCGATACTGCGCACTTATTATGTATATATAGAGAATAATCCTCTGATTATTATTCTTTACAGCTACTTTAAAGAAAGAGGTCATAATTGAATTTGCAGTTCAGTGTGGAATATATCTATATTTATTTGGAGATTCATCTATTATCTATACAGTACATTTAGGAATTTAGTACTGTCTTCATCTGAAATATTATACAGTTCCGTGGAATTATCGGGAACATTTCTAATACTTGTGAGATTCCAGACTTACAAAGATTATTTGGATTTATTTATAACTTATCAACATCAGCACGTTAAAGGCTATTTCATTCGGAATACTATATCCGGATTATTTGGATTAACTTTCGGAAGTGAACTTTAAAACAATTTAGGACTTTTTAGGATATTCTATACTGTAAGTTAATTTTAATTATTTCACTTTGATTGTTTGTTGAACTATTTTAATTCTTTTATTACTTTAGGAAATTAAAGATTTGGATTTTGATCTTGAAAGCTTGTTTGTGCCTTTTATCTTGTTACATTACCCATAGAGTCGTAACAGGATAAATTGGGGAGCTAGTCTCGGGATTAGAAATTTGAATAATTTCGGGATCCGAATTTAAATATTTTGGAATTTAGATTTAATTAAATATTTTCGAAGTTTTAATATTTCAGAGAGTTTGATACTTCGGAAAGTTTTTTGGTGGGGATTTGAATTTCATTGTTTGAAATTTTAGTTATCTTTTGATTTCCAGATTATGAAATAAAGAAAAACGAACAGGCTTTCATAATGACATCCAGCGTAGAGAGTTTCTTAGCTGATCCTACTCAGGAGAAATTTGAGGCCTTAAAGAAGGACGAATTACTTGAAATTGCTCAACATTAGAGTCTGACTGAAGCGAAGGCTTCCATGTTAAAACAAGATATTAAAAGTATCTTGATGCAATATTTGGTGCAAACAGGTATTTTTGAAGAGGGGGTTTCAAGTGTTAAGAACAAATCTCCGTCTAGTTTGGGAAAGAAATTACAGATAGCTAAGGACATAGAGATTGAAAAGATCAAATTACAATGGGAACAGATGCAGATGCAGGAAAGAAGTGAGGAATAGGAAAAGATTAGGGAAAGGGAGGAAAAAGAAAGGGAAAGGCAGGAAAGAAGGGAAGATAAATTAAGAGAGGGAGAAATACAGAAGGAATTAAGAGATAGGGAGGATAAAGTAAGGGATAATGAGATACAAAGGGGAATAGAGAAGGAAATAAGGGATAATGAGATACAAAGGGGAATAGAGAAATAAATAAGGGATAATGAGATACAAATAAGAGAGAGGGATAAAGATAGGGAATTTAGTCTAAGGGAATTAGAATTGACCAGCAAAGGGCACTCTCATGACAATCAGGGTTCATACTTTGATTTTGCCAAACATATGAGACAGGTTCCCCCTTTTAGAGAAAAGGAGATAGACAAATATTTGTTCAGTTTTGAGAAATTTGCCTAGAATCTGGAATGGCCAAAAGAGAAGTGGACCTCATTATTGCAGAGTGTGTTAACTGGCAAAGCTAGTGATGTCTATACTGCACTCTCATCTGAACAATCTGCTGATTATGCAGTGGTCAAAGAATATATTTTAAGAGCTTATGAGTTGGTACCGGAAACTCATCGTCAAAACTTTAGAGAATGTAAAAAGGAAACTAATCAAACTCATGTAGAATTTGCTTGGGAAAAGAAACGTTTGTTTACAAGATGGTGTACATCTAAAAAGGTTGAAGGCAATTATCATAATCTTGAGCAACTGGTATTAATTGAAGATTTCAAGAATTGTGTCAGTGATGGTATTAAGGTATATCTTAATGAGAAAGGAGTTGAGACTTTAGAAAAGGAAGCCATCACAGCTGATGAATATTCTTGAATACACAAGGTTCCATTTGTAACTAAAACTTTTTCTCAACAAGCTTATGTTAAGAAGTCATTTCAAACTCGTTCGAGTAATTTCACACCTCGGGGTGATGTAACTGTGAAGAATAAAAATTCTGATAGATAATATCAGAAAACCTTATCTCTACCCACGTGTTCATATTGTAAGATGAAGGGACACGTTATTTCTGATTGCTTAAAGTTGGAATATAAGCATCAGAATTATAATAGAGCAGTTCCAAATGCTCTAGTTATTAAGAAGTCAAGGTCAGGGTCAATTATCAATGATGATATTTGTTTGGAGGCTAGCTTACCTCAGTCTGATTTTATAATGAAGAATTACGAACCATTCATGTCGAAGGGTTCAGTGTCACTTGTTGGTGACTTGGGTACGACTACTCCTATTAAGATATTAAGAGACACAGGAGCTTCTCAGAGTCTATTATTAGATAGTACTTTGCCGTTTTCTGAGAAGACTTCTACTAGTGAAAGTGTATTAATACAGGGGGTAGAATGTGGATATGTTAATGTCCCTCTTTATTGTGTTAATTTGTCATCAGACTTAGTTTCGGGACCTGTGACCATAGGAGCAGTGGCTTCTTTGCCTATTAAGGGCATCCATTTATTACTAGGTAATGACCTAGCGAAAGATAAGGTCGTGGTTAATTCACTTGTAACTAACAAGATTAGTATGGATCAAAGAGTTGATCATATTGAAGTAGAAATCCCTGGTTTAAATCCAGCTTGTGAAGTTACTAGAACTATAGCAAAGTATGCTCTTGAGAATAATGTTGTTGAACAGGATGCATTTCCTTTAGCGGACACCTTTTTGGGTCAGGCTTTTCATGAGGTCACTTCTGCTCCTCAATCTAGTATTTATCATAGTGATACTCTTTCAACTACTATGTCTCATAAAAATAATCAGGGTGTAATAAGACAAACACTAGTTGTCTTACAACAGGGGTATTCGGAAATCTCCTGTTTGTTTCAGGGGACTATGACTGAAACTGAAGCCACGCAAGAAGGTACTTGTTACTTCTTGACGAGTGAAGTCCTTGAGAGGAAACAGAGATTGCTTGGAGTAATTTCTGGTGACGATTGGTCAGTTGGTAAAATAGTAGTTCCTAGATACTATCGTCAGGAATTACTTAGTGTAGTCCATGAAACGTCGTTGTCTAGTCGTTTAGGAATAAATGAGACGAAGTTAGGCAACCAATACTTGTCGACGAGGTGTGCGTCTACAAGTTTTACAAAAGCTATTCCTTTGCGGAATATTAAAACTGAGACCATAGTGTAAGCTTTGGTCGGGTTCTTCACACTGTTTGGTCTTCTAAAGTTGATACTACATCAGGTTTTAGAACGAATAATTATAGCATATTGTTATGAGATAGTATATAATTGGGAATTTTGTGGAACAGAAAGGGAGTAGGTTGAATGTCTCCAATTATTGTTGTTTGCTGCCGGGGGTCAGTGTAGGAGTTTTTCAGTCAGGTAATAGAGTATTAGCTTTGCTACCCAAACCCCAAAAATCCTCTTTAGGTTAAGTATTTTGGTCCTTATACTACTGACAAAATGTTAGGGAATTTAAATTATAATATTAATACTTCTGGGAGGAGAAAGAAGAAACAACGTTGTCATGTTAAAATGTTGGAACAATATGTAGATAGAAATAGCCATATAAATTATCGATTACTTTAGTAGTACTTGTCTCACATATTGAAGATTTGAATGAAGATGAGAAATCTGATAGGATGATTTGAAGTCACTAATCTTCGCATATGCTGCCGCCTGAGATGAACAAACTGACAAACTGAAGCAGTTGATTCAAGAACATGAATCTTTATTTACAAAGATTCCACACGAAAATTTTTCCATGATGTCACCTTTCAAACCAGACTATTTGAAGAAAGATATTCAGAATTTACTGAAAAATGACTTGAATCAAATAACAATGACTGGAGTTTACCATGTTTCAGTGCCGAAACCAAATAACACTTTCCGTATGTGTGCAAATTACAGAAAAGTAAATAGTGTCACTGGGACAGATTCATTTCCAATTCCTAGACAGGATTGGAAATGCCTAATACGTCACAAGAAATTGACCTATTGAAGGGATTCTACCAAATTCACTTACGGAGAGAGAGAAAGAAATTTTTGCATTCACGACTCCAGAACTTTACCAATACAAAGTCTTACCATTTGGGATGAAGGTTCCCCAAGTTTCCAACGTCTGATGAATATGATAACATCTGAATAGAAATTACGATGTGTACATCGATGATGTCATCATCTGCAAAGACATGTGGCAAGATCATAGAGAACCATTCTTCAAAAGATTCAGCGAAGCGAACATAACCATCAATTTGAATAAAAGTGACCTTTTCGTGCCTGTGTTACCTTTTCAGGGCATGATTGTGAGACATGGACAAATAAAATATATAGAAGCTGAGGTTACGGCTATTTCATACTAAAATTTAATTGATGATGTATTTTCATTTGTATAATACCACCGTTACACTGTTTTATGTACATGACTGTAACATGTATTAATTTTTCTTTTTGCAATTAATTATTTATATGTTGGAAGTACATATTAAAAAAAAGATTTTATTGCATACATCCTTTTTTTTTCGTTGAAGGGGGGGGGGGGAATGTTACGGAATCATACCTCTTTTTCCTTTTTATAATGATTTAATTTATTAGTTTATGATATCTGTTCTTAGTCTAAACTGCGGTTACCATATGAGTATACATACGACAACCTTTCGATCGATAAATGGTCACATGACTAATTGCGCGCGAATAAGAAATCGACCTAGTTCTGTACTTTTAGAAATTAACATTGCAGGATCACATTCCCATTCTGAATCAACATGATGTTTACTGGTTAAGATCTTAAGAACGTGGGAACGTAAACATAATGACTCATAACCTAGTTCCTGATTGGTTCGTAGAGGGTTGTATTATTTTGTAATACCATGTTATTGGAGACGGAGTAAGGGTTTTTCAATTCGATACTGCGCACTTATTATGTATATATATATAGAGAATAATCCTTTGATTATTATTCTTTACAGCTACTTTAAAGAAAGAGGTCATAATTGAATTTGCAGTTCAGTGTGGAATATATCTATATTTATTTGGAGATTCATCTATTATCTATACAGTACATTTAGGAATTTAGTACTGTCTTCATCTGAAATATTATACAGTTCCGTGGAATTATCGGGAACATTTCTAATACTTGTGAGATTCCAGACTTACAAAAATTATTTGGATTTATTTAGAACTTATCAACATCAGCACGTTAAAGGCTATTTCATTCGGAATACTACATCCGGATTATTTGGATTAACTTTCGGAAGTGAACTTTAAAACAATTTAGGACTTTTTAGGATATTCTATACTGTAAGTTATTTTTAATTATTTCACTTTGATTTTTTGTTGAACTATTTTAATTCTTTTATTACTTTAGGAAATTAAAGATTTGGATTTTGATCTTGAAAGCTTGTTTGTGCCTTTTATCTTGTTACATTACCCCTAGATCGTAACAATATATATATATATATATATATATATATATATATATATATATATATATATATATATTATAGCCAATGGTTTGATACTGCTTTCTAGTAAACAAATACTTGTGGCGTGATTGAAGTAGTCTTTGCAGAATTAATGTTCATATATTTGCTTACGCTCAACCCCATGGATGCATGTATACATATATGTATATATATATATATATATATATATATATATATATATATATATATATATATTATTTCCTAATAATATATAGCGTGTAGTCATTGATGGATACATGAAGTCACATTTTATGATGTATACGAGACCGTACTAATTTCGTCTTATCTTTATTTGTTTGCCATGAAGTATTTGTCATATTCATCACAAATTGGGTAGAAAAAGAGACTAATAAGGTATGATATTGAGGCGGTTAGAAAACAGTTGATCTAAAAGCTTCAAAAAAATATGATTTTGATTTCCCGAATAATTCTTATTTTCGAATTTATAAACATAAAATTTGAAAATATGTTAATGTGTTGAGTAAAGAGAAGATTTTATTTTGACTATTTGAATTGTAAATAGCGCATGTTGTGTCTCAGCGTCTAAGGAGGCAAATGTCTTGTAACAAGATGTAAAGAATTCGTTACTTTACACTTGTCATAATTTACATATTCCGCTGGAAAAATGTATAGCAAATTTGTTTAAACCTTTTTACAGGCCAGTTGAAGTCAAGCAAGCAGATACAAGAAAGACTGAGCAAGAAATCGAAAACCTGAAAGATGAAAACAAAAGGCGAGTGTCAGAGTATTGTTATCAATACATTTATTGACATAAATGTTCAACCATATGAATATAGGAATCAACATAAAATGGACCACACATGTTTAAACTTGTATTTGTTAAATGAGATGAAGGATAGAAAATGCATGCACAGAATGTAAGCATCTTTGTATCTAGCAAGTATTGTACAATATTTATGTAGGTTATCTTGTGTTAAACACGTGTTTCGCGTCTATATCGTAGGCTAGTTTCGTATAAACAATGATACCCCTCCCCCACCCCCTCCTATTAAGTTTTGAAAACATTCATGGCATGAACCAGGTGGAAGCCTATTTATCGTATATATATGAACTAAAAAGTACAAATTTTGTTTTGAGTATTAAATTTACGGGATATACCGTGTACTTTCGGGCATTCCACTAATATTTTATGCTTATCTGTTTTAAACATATGTGATCTGAATCGTATGTCCAGTGATAGAAACATGATCTAACGATATTTATCTTATGCCTGCGCATGGTCGTTAAAAGTCCATACTCCCGCGAAAAGAAAAATACGAATAAAGACAAAAAATTTGAACTACCGACACGCAATAAACATTGGCCTTGTGGCTAGTACAAGGGGTTGTCACTCTTTAATCTCCATAAAGACGATGATTGATTTTATTGCTGGTAGATTCTTGCAAATTAGATGGTAATATTATTCGATATTTCAATGCAGGCAAAAGGACGCCTTGGCGGCAAAGGAAACCAAGCATGGCAAGGAAGTTCTAGATCTGAATAATAAAATCAAAGAACTGAAAGAACTGTAAGTTATTCGAAATTGTAAATTTTAGTCTCAATCGGATATATCTTTTTTTTTTACAGATATTCAATTGATTCTATTGCGAATGCCCTTGAAATTACGACATTAAGCTGTCGTCTCATTTCTGGAAATTCATAAAGGCTGTGTGTTGTCTGTCGTAACGACAAAAAAGACAGAACCGTTGGGACGAGTTTTCTGACTCGAGGCCAATTCTCAGCGCACCTTCAGCATACAATACAGTTTTTTAATAACAGGCAGACACAGCATTATGTTGCCAAAGTGACATATTTTTGCATATTTGCCTGCCTTTTTAGTAAATTTAAAAGAATGATAGCCGCCTTACGCACCATCACCCTCATCTTATATGGCCTTGCAAATCCTTAGTAAAAAGTCGTGAACTAACAATGCCACTGTCAAAATTTGTTGAAATAACTGCCTGCTTTGATGAGTAAATTAAACAACTAACTACAAGCAAGGCTGCCACTGTCAAAGTCGCCATAGGCACAAGGGCATCAACAACAAATCATCTGATGCACATTTTAACCCAAACACTACATTTATAAATACAGAAACTTAATTTCAACGTTTTATGTCGCGCATATACACTCAGTACTATGGGGATACACGAGAAAGCTCTCAGGATGCGTTGGATAGATAATTAATACAAGCACAATAAAAGTAACTACATGCAGAGCTGAGTCAGCGAGGGTTTAAAGTTGAACAAAGACCAAACAAAGATTTTTTTAATACAAATAACTCTCCGCGTGATCCAAGCAACGCAGTACTAAATCAAAGGCAAAACCGTACGTTTAACTGGAAAGACATTGACACGCTCTTTGAAAAAAAAAAAAAAAAAAAAAAAAAAAGCCGACCCTTATATTCAGAGTCTTATTGCTCTTTATGTTGAACACGAAAAGATTGTCAAGTGTCTGTCAGAACAAAAAGTAAATGACAGCAGTAACTAATGTAAATAAAATACAGTTTTGTGCCGGCAGTGTCGAAGAGGGTGGGGGCAGGGCGGGGGTCTGAGCCAGCCTAACTACCAGGCGTGTTCAACCGGCTAACATTTATTCCAACGCTCCCAACCGGTTGACAGTCGTCGTTCTGAGAAATGGGCCCTCCGATCGGATGTCAGTCGTTATGACGGACAGAAACAAAATCAAAATAAAAAAGCAGATCGTATAGTACATATACAAATATGCTGCAAGAAAGTGATCTATCCTGTAGATTACAAGTGGTGTACTTAATATATATATAACTACCTGCAACGAGCTGGGCATTTTGGTAAATGTTTTTAGTTATTTTAGTGAAAATGCTTTCGGCTGGTCACAGCTGTTAAAAGAATTATGATATGCTTTCTAGTCTAATAGTACATACTGTTGGCAGGTCAATCTTTTAGTCTTTATAGAGAGAAAATTAACCTTGTACAAATTATCCTACTGTTGTCGAGCAACACCTTTTTGCGAAATATCCCATCAGTGTTTAAGCCATCGAATTTGTAGACGACTGAATTGGGTAATATCATCAGTATCACTTTAAAAATCACTGTTAAATTTTGGTAGGTATCCTTAACTAAATATAGAGATATATTTTTTATATTCTTGCCATTTCTCATATTTCAAATGTTTGCGTTCCAAATGTATCAGTTGCTAAGTATCAGAAGAATTTAATCAATTAGGATAAACTTTAGATCTTTTTTTTCTTCACTTGCTTGAACCGGTATCATGTCTATGAATCTACGGTCAGCATTATTATCTCCTTCCATACTTTCACATTATAATGCTCAGGTCTTATTAACCCTCCCACTATAGATCATTTTTGTTATCGTATGTAGACAAATAGACAATGTTATCTTTTTCTGGCAAATGCTTTTATCACCTTGAATATAATTTTAAATGCATTGTGTATATCATTACTTCCTTTAGGCTTCACTTTTTCACCTATTATATATATGTATATATATATATATATATATATATATATATATATATATATATATATATATATTGTTTGCTATCTTCCCTTATGTTTGCAAATCAACCATATCTGCCTGCTATTGACGATCAGTGTCATTTACATTAACGCATCTGTATTGAAATTGTTTTCTTCCTTTGCTGTGCAATGTTTACTTGGATTGTTCGGTTAAAATTCCCTGTATTTTATTTATTTTGTCCATTGTATTGTTTTCACAATTGATTGACTTTTGTGTCAGCAGCGTAATTTGCATGAGCATAGTATAAATTCCATCGATACTGCTATTCTGTCGTTTATTTAAGTATTTGTGTATACTTAAAAGAACAAAAACTTAAATGATATTTAAGATACAATTTTTTTAGAACGTGTTTCCAATGTTCTAACAATATGTAAACAATAACACTGAGATAAATGAGTAATAAGTACTATTTTATGTTATAAGTGTAACCGTGAAAGAGCAATTGATCAAACAGAAAAACGAAACACAAATAAAAAAGATTACAAAGGTGTGCAAATATGATGCAATCGAACTGGTATTATAGCGGACGAATTTATATTGCAAACGGAAATAATCAAAAGAATGTTGCACGTAACTGTGGAGAATGTATCACTAAAGGTTAATTCTGCGACACCACACCACAACCAACAACACCCCCCAACAAACAACAGACTGTTCCATAATAATTTTCAACTCACACTAACAGTAGTATAAGAGATGACTACAATAATTGATGCACAAACACGGGACGAGGAAGAAGAGGGTTTATTTCTTGATACACAATTACCAAATTATGTACAAGAGGCTTTACGTCGATCAACTAGAACTGGTACTCCTATATCAGAAGATGCAGAAGAAATATTAAATTAATCTTTAATGTGCCTTCCTTGAATACGCATTCCAACTTTTTAAAAAAGTTTGACAAAATGGTTAAAGAAAATGAGAAAAAGTAATTACAAGAGTGTGTCAAGATTCATTTCATAGGAGATTACATCATTTGTACAAATTTTATGGAGGAAATAGGCAGAATTTAAAAATAAATTTCTAAAGGAAATAGAACCATACTTAAAACAGATGATAAGAAGAAGGATAATAAATTTGATTTAAGTGAACGTTTAATTAGATTTATCAATAACAGTTGACAAGTGATATCATCAAACACATGAGCATAGTTTTCACCCACTCGAAACGTGGATCACAGAACAAAGGTTATACCATAATGAACAGTCATCAGAAACACAAAGTATGTAAGAATCCATTTGAAATTCCACACACAACATGTTGACAGGAAATAAGACAGACAAGATGGGTGCTTAATTATCAGAACATTTAAAGGAAACAAAACAAAAGCCCGTTACGTAGGAGGAGGAGATTGTATGACCTGAGTCACTTATCCAACGTCTCACGACGTTTTACTCTAAAGTACAGAGAAAAGAAATAGTGAAAACATTTCATTACAATAGTAGATGTGCATACATACAGAATATCTTCTTTGGCTAGGTAAAAAATCAAACAATGCTATAGCAGCATATTAGCGTTATTATGGAGGAGTAATTAATGAAATGTTACACAAAACATAAAATGCTTGGCAAGTTGGCGAGTAGAAGCGCAATCTAAATGTATTGATTCCCAACGATATACAGCAGTGTAGTCATACGCGGATAAATTAAGTCACTTTTAATGATTTATACGAGACCGTACTACATGCATGTTATTTGCATTTGTTTGCATCGAGGTGTTTGTTATATTCATCAAAAAGTGGGTAGAAAAGACACCAGTCAGGTGTGATAATGACGAAATAAGAAAATCAAAGAACTGACAGAACAGTAAGATAATAGAAATTCTGACTTTTTCTCTCAAGCGGAAATTCTATGTTATATATATATATATATATATATATATATATATATATATATATATATATATATATATATATATATATATATATATTGCCGATTGACAATTAATTGCTCATTAGATATTGGGTAATACAATATGTTGAACCTGATTGTTAATACATATAGAACGCTGTTTTATATTCGTTTGGTTCATGTGTAGCTTCGCTTAAAGGCAGGAAGTGGGAAATTGATACTTTCTTCTCATTTTGGTACCCTCTCTAAATCATTATGACTGGAATATTTGTTGAATAGCAGTTGTCCAGAACAAAACCTTTGCAACAGAAAATTGCCGTTTTGGACTCATTTTGCAATGGTCAACAACCTTTCCCTTTTTAAAGAAAACCCACTTTCCTAATCCCTTGTATCTTTAATAATCCTTTGTATCGTGGTATGCGTTCATTCAACTCCAATGTTAGAAAATTAGTCTTAAGGATAGAGCTCTGCTTGAAAACCTCACAGCGTACAATTTGAAAATGATGACAATTTTATTTGATTTATGATTTGAACAATCTGCATCAGACATTTTATTCTGGTATCTCTTGGACGAAGTTCAAAATGGGTTTGAAGCAATTTTTTAAAATACCTTTTTTAAAATTGACACATAAACGGATGCGATAGAAAAGACAGTTCTGCAGCCAGAAACACGAAGGCCCCTTCAACCAAAGTTTGTTTTCATTCCAAATTTACATACACTTACACTTTTAAATTTACTGCTTCACAATGGAAATGAAGGCAGCAAATGAAGCTGAAGAAAAAAAAAACATGACCTAACATGCAGCAGTTAAAAGTCCACTATAAAGAATATGTAAAAGAATATGCCTAAATATTCCAAGTAAAGTATTCACTTCAATCCCTTTCGGGAAAATACCTTTCAGTTTATTGCTATCGCTTGCTATAGTTTTTGCTTTTTCCAACATCTATTGCATGTATATTAATTAAGAATTCATATTAAATGATACCATGAACGCTGTAAAGTTCTCCGGAAAAAAGCTCCTTAAAGCAACGAAGGAACCTATTTTATAAAATGCTGTTGAAACCGTTGGAAAATTAAAACATGATGAATGTCAGACTGACTTAATTTAAGATTGAATAAGAAAGGATTTTTCTCATTTTGTTTCATTTTTTTTTCAGGTTAGAAAAGAACAAAGCCACCCTTTCTGATAAAGAAAATGAAGTTAAGCAGCTTCAAACCGAAAAAGACTCTTTCAATAACAGGTATTATAATCGTAGAGGAAGGCAGATTTGATGCCTGTAAACAGCTTATGATTTTGCGAAACGATGCACCGCACCAAGGATCCTATTGAAGTAGCTTTTTAATTAGCTGACTTTCTTTTCTCAACGGTTTTTAATTTTTCGAACACATCGATTATATTTGGTTTTCAATCGGCTGAGAGTGACTGACATTTAAAGTTAATGCAAATAAACTCGAAGTGCTCCAAATGACCGTAAGGTAGGATGGGGAGATTGAATAACCTGAGTCATTTATCCAACGTCTCACGACGTGTGCAGTTAAGTGCAGAGGAAAGAAATAGTGAAAAGATTCCATTTCAACAGTGTATGTGCATCAATGGCGAGTATCTTCTTTGACTAGATCAAACGTCAAACATACATCATTTGAACAGATTAGCGTTATTAAATGCAATACAGAACATGAAATGCGTGGCGTGTTGGCGAGTATGAAATGGCAGCCCTAACTGATGTAGATGTTAACACTAAGATTTATATATATATATATATATATATATATATATATATATATATATATATATATTATAGCCAATGGTTTGATACTGCTTTCTAGTAAAGAAATACTTGTGGCGTGGTTGAAATAGTCTTTGCAGAATTAATGTTCATATATTTGCTTACGCTCTACCCCATGGATGTCACATTTTATGATGTATACAAGACCGTACTAAATGCATCTTATCTGTATTTGTTTGCCATGAAGTATTTGTCATATTCATCACAAATTGGGTAGAAAAAGAGACTAATAAGGTATGATATTGAGGCGGTTAGAAAACAGTTGATCTAAAAGGCTTCCCAAAAAATATGATTTCGATTTCCCGAATAATTCTTATTTTCGAATTTATAAACATTAAATTTGAAAATCTGTTAATCTTGTGAGTAAAGAGAAGATTTCATTTTGACTATTTGAATTGTAAATAGCACGTGTTGTGTCTCAGCGTCTAAGGAGGCAAATGTCTTGTAACAATATGTAAAGAATTCGTCCCTTTACACTTGTCATAATTTACATACTCCGCTGAAATAATGTATAGTAAATTTGTTTAAACCTTTTTACAGGCCAGCTGAAGTCAAGCAAGCAGATACAAGAAAGACTGAGCAAGAAATCGAAAACCTGAAAGATGAAAACAAAAGGCGAGTGTCAGAGTATTGTTATCAATACATTTATTGACATAAATGTTCAACCATATGAATATAGGAATCAACATAAAATGGACCACACATGTTTAAACTTGTATTTGTTAAATGAGATGAAGGATAGAAAATGCATGCACAGAATGTAAGCATCTTTGTATCTAGCAAGTATTGTACAATATTTATGTAGATTATCTTGTGTTAAACACGTGTTTCGCGTCTATATCGTAGGCTAGTTTCGTATAAACAATGATATCCCTCCACACCCCCTCCTATTAAGTTTTGAAAACATTCATGGCATGAACCAGGTGGAAGCCTATTTATCGTATATATATGAACTAAAAAGTACAAATTTTGTTTTGAGTATTAAATTTACGGGATATACCGTGTACTTTCGGGCTTTCCACTAATATTTTATGCTTATCTGTTTTAAACATATGTGATCTGAATCGTATGTCCAGTGATAGAAACATGATCTAACGATATTTATCTTATGCCTGCGCATGGTCGTTAAAAGTCCATACTCCCGCGAAAAGAAAAATACGAATAAAGACAAAAAATTTGAACTACCGACACGCAATAAATATTGGCCTTGTGGCTAGTACAAGGGGTTGTGACTCTTTAATCCCCATAAAGACGATGATTGATTTTATTGCTGGTAGATTCTTGCAAATTAGATGGTAATATTATTCGATATTTCAATGCAGGCAAAAGGACGCCTTGGCGGCAAAGGAAACCAAGCATGGCAAGGAAGTTCTAGATCTGAATAATAAAATCAAAGAACTGAAAGAACTGTAAGTTATTCGAAATTGTAAATTTTAGTCTCAATCGGATATACCTTTTTTTTTACAGATATTCAATTGATTCTATTGCGAATGCCCTTGAAATTACGACATTAAGCTGTCGTCTCATTTCTGGAAATTCATAAAGGCTGTGTGTTGTCTGTTGTAACGACAAAAAGGACAGAACCGTTGGGACGAGTTTTCTGACTCGAGGCCAATTCTCAGCGCACCTTAAGCATACAATACAGTTTTTTAATAACGCGCAGACATAGTATTATGTTGCCAAAGTGACATATTTTTGCGTATTTGCCTGCCCTTTTAATAAATTTAAAAGAATGATAGCCGCCTTACGCACCATCACCCTCATCAGATATGGCCTGCAAATCCTTAGTAAAAAATCGTGAACTAACAATGCCACTGTCAACATTTGTTGAAATAACTGCCTGCTTTGATGAGTAAATTAAACAACTAACTACAATCAAGGCTGCCACTGTCAAAGTCGCCACAGGCACAAGGGCATCAACAACAAATCATCTGATGCACATTGTAACCCAAACACTACATTTATAAATACAGAAACTTAATTTCAACGTTTTATGTCGCGCATATACACTCAGTACTATGGGGATACACGAGAAAGCTCTCAGGATGCGTTGGATAGATAATTAATACAAGCACAATAAAAATAACCACATGCAGAGCTGAGTCAGCGAGGGTTTAAAGTTGAACAACGACCAAACAAAGATTTTTTTAATACAAATAACTCTCCGCGTGATCCAAGCAACGCAGTACTAAATCAAAGGCAAAACCGTACGTTTAACTGGAAAGACATTGACACGCTCTTTGAAAAAAAAAAAAAAAAAAAAAAAAGCCGACCCTTATATTCAGAGTCTTATTGCTCTTTATGTTGAACACGAAAAGATTGTCAAGTGTCTGTCAGAACAAAAAGTAAATGACAGCAGTAACTAATGTAAATAAAATACAGTTTTGTGCCGGCCTTGTCGAAGAGGGTGGGGGCAGGGCGGGGGTCTCGGCTACCAGGCGTGTTCAACCGGCTAACATTTATTCCAACGCTCCCAACCGGTTGACAGTCGTCGTTCTGAGAAATGGGCCCTCCGATCGGATGTCAGTCGTTATGACGGACAGAAACAAAATCAAAATAAAAAATCAGATCGTATAGTGCATATACAAATATGCTGCAAGAAAGTGATCTATCCTGTAGATTACAAGTGGTGTACTTAATATATATATATAACTACCTGCAACGAGCTGGGCATTTTGGTAAATATTTTTAGTTATTTTAGTGAAAATGCTTTCGGCTGGTCACAGCTGTTAAAAGAATTATGATATGCTTTCTAGTCTAATAGTACATACTGTTGGCAGGTCAATCTTTTAGTCTTTATAAAGAGAAAATTAACCTTGTACAAATTATCCTACTGTTGTCGAGCAACACCTTTTTGCGAAATATCCCATCAGTGTTTAAGCCATCGAATTTGTAGACGACTGAATTGGGTAATATCATCAGTATCACTTTAAAAATCACTGTTAAATTTTGGTAGGTATCCTTAACTAAATATAGAGATATATTTTTTATATTCTTGCCATTTCTCATATTTCAAATGTTTGCGTTCCAAATGTATCAGTTGCTAAGTATCAGAAGAATTTAATCAATTAGGATAAACTTTAGATCTTTTTTTTCTTCACTTGCTTGAACCGGTATCATGTCTATGAATCTACGGTCAGCATTATTATCTCCTTCCATACTTTCACATTATAATGCTCAGGTTTTATTAACCCTCCCACTATAGATCATTTTTGTTATCGTATGTAGACAAATAGACAATGTTATCTTTTTCTGGCAAATGCTTTTATCACCTTGAATATAATTTTAGTGCATTGTGTATATCATTACTTCCTTTAGGCTTCACTTTTTCACCTATTATATATATATATGTATATATATATATATATATATATATATATATATATATATATATATATATATATATTGTTTGCTATCTTCCCTTATGTTTGCAAATCAACCATATCTGCCTGCTATTGACGGTCAGTGTCATTTACATTACCGCATCTGTATTGAAATTGTTTTCTTCCTTTGCTGTGCAATGTTTACTTGGATTGTTCGGTTAAAATTCCTTGTATTTTTTTATTTTGTCCATTGTATTGTTTTCACAATTGATTGACTTTTGTGTCAGCAGCGTAATTTGCATGAGCATAGTATAAATTCCATCGATACTGCTATTCTGTCGTTTATTTAAGTATTTGTGTATACTTAAAAGAACAAAAACTTAAATGATATTTAAGATACAATTTTTTTAGAACGTGTTTCCAATGTTCTAACAATATGTAAACAATAACACTGAGATAAATGAGTAATAAGTACTATTTTATGTTATAAGTGTAACCGTGAAAGAGCAATTGATCAAACAGAAAAACGAAACACAAATAACAAAGATTACAAAGGTGTGCAAATATGATGCAATCGAACTGGTATTATAGCGGACGAATTTATATTGCAAACGGAAATAATCAAAAGAATGTTGCACGTAACTGTGGAGAATGTATCACTAAAGGTTAATTCTGCGACACCACACCACAACCAACAACACCCCCCAACAAACAACAGACTGTTCCATAATAATTTTCAACTCACACTAACAGTAGTATAAGAGATGACTACAATAATTGATGCACAAACACGGGACGAGGAAGAAGAGGGTTTATTACTTGATACACAATTACCAAATTATGTACAAGAGGCTTTACGTCGATCAACTAGAACTGGTACTCCTATATCAGAAGATGCAGAAGAAATATTAAATTAATCTTTAATGTGCCTTCCTTGAATATGCATTCCAACTTTTTAAAAAAGTTTGAGAAAATGGTTACAGAAAATGAGAAAAAGTAATTACAAGAGTGTGTCAAGATTCATTTCATAGGAGATTACATTTGTACAAATTTTATGGAGGAAATAGGCAGAATTTAAAAATAAATTTCTAAAGGAAATAGAACCATACTTAAAACAGATGAAAAGAGGAAGGATAATAAATTTGATTTAAGTGAACGTTTAATTAGATTTATCAATAACAGTTGACAAGTGATATCATCAAACACATGAGCATAGTTTTCACCCACTCGAAACGTGGATCACAGAACAAAGCTTATACCATAATGAACAGTCATCAGAAACACAAAGTATGTAAGAATCCATTTGAAATTCCACACACAACATGTTGACAGGAAATAAGACAGACAAGATGGGTGCTTAATTATCAGAACATTTAAAGGAAACAAAACAAAAGCCCGTTACGTAGGAGGAGGAGATTGTATGACCTGAGTCACTTATCCAACGTCTCACGACGTTTTACTCTAAAGTACAGAGAAAAGAAATAGTGAAAACATTTCATTACAATAGTAGATGTGCATACATACAGAATATCTTCTTTGGCTAGGTAAAAAATCAAACAATGCTATAGCAGCATATTAGCGTTATTATGGAGGAGTAATTAATGAAATGTTACACAAAACATAAAATGCTTGGCAAGTTGGCGAGTAGAAGCGCAATCTAAATGTATTGATTCCCAACGATATACAGCAGTGTAGTCATACGCGGATAAATTAAGTCACTTTTAATGATTTATACGAGACCGTACTACATGCATGTTATTTGCATTTGTTTGCATCGAGGTGTTTGTTATATTCATCAAAAAGTGGGTAGAAAAAACACCAGTCAGGTGTGATAATGACGAAATAAGAAAATCAAAGAACTGACAGAACAGTAAGATAATAGAAATTCTGACTTTTTCTCTCAAGCGGAAATTCTATGTTATATATATATATATATATATATATATATATATATATATATATATATATATATATATATATATATATATATATTGCCGATTGACAATTAATTGCTCATTAGATATTGGGTAATACAATATGTTGAACCTGATTGTTAATACATATAGAACGCTGTTTTATATTCGTTTGGTTCATGTGTAGCTTCGCTTAAAGGCAGGAAGTGGGAAATTGATACTTTCTTCTCATTTTGGTACCCTCTCTAAATCATTATGACTGGAATATTTGTTGAATAGCAGTTGTCCAGAACAAAACCTTTGCAACAGAAAATTGCCGTTTAGGACTCATTTTGCAATGGTCAACAACCTTTCCCTTTTTAAAGAAAACCCACTTTCCTAATCCCTTGTATCTTTAATAATCCTTTGTATCGTGGTATGCGTTCATTCAACTCCAATGTTAGAAAATTAGTCTTAAGGATAGAGCTCTGCTTGAAAACCTCACAGCGTACAATTTGAAAATGATGACAATTTTATTTGATTTATGATTTGAACAATCTGCATCAGACATTTTATTCTGGTATCTCTTGGACGAAGTTCAAAATGGGTTTGAAGCAATTTTTTAAAATACCTTTTTTAAAATTGACACATAAACGGATGCGATAGAAAAGACAGTTCTGCAGCCAGAAACACGAAGGCCCCTTCAACCAAAGTTTGTTTTCATTCCAAATTTACATACACTTACACTTTTAAATTTACTGCTTCACAATGGAAATGAAGGCAGCAAATGAAGCTGAAGAAAAAAAAAACATGACCTAACATGCAGCAGTTAAAAGTCCACTATAAAGAATATGTAAAAGAATATGCCTAAATATTCCAAGTAAAGTATTCACTTCAATCCCTTTCGGGAAAATACCTTTCAGTTTATTGCTATCGCTTGCTATAGTTTTTGCTTTTTCCAACATCTATTGCATGTATATTAATTAAGAATTCATATTAAATGATACCATGAACGCTGTAAAGTTCTCCGGAAAAAAGCTCCTTAAAGCAACGAAGGAACCTATTTTATAAAATGCTGTTGAAACCGTTGGAAAATTAAAACATGATGAATGTCAGACTGACTTAATTTAAGATTGAATAAGAAAGGATTTTTCTCATTTTGTTTCATTTTTTTTTCAGGTTAGAAAAGAACAAAGCCACCCTTTCTGATAAAGAAAATGAAGTTAAGCAGCTTCAAACCGAAAAAGACTCTTTCAATAACAGGTATTATAATCGTAGAGGAAGGCAGATTTGATGCCTGTAAACAGCTTATGATTTTGCGAAACGATGCACCGCACCAAGGATCCTATTGAAGTAGCTTTTTAATTAGCTGACTTTCTTTTCTCAACGGTTTTTAATTTTTCGAACACATCGATTATATTTGGTTTTCAATCGGCTGAGAGTGACTGACATTTAAAGTTAATGCAAATAAACTCGAAGTGCTCCAAATGACCGTAAGGTAGGATGGGGAGATTGAATAACCTGAGTCATTTATCCAACGTCTCACGACGTGTGCAGTTAAGTGCAGAGGAAAGAAATAGTGAAAAGATTCCATTTCAACAGTGTATGTGCATCAATGGCGAGTATCTTCTTTGACTAGATCAAACGTCAAACATACATCATTTGAACAGATTAGCGTTATTAAATGCAATACAGAACATGAAATGCGTGGCGTGTTGGCGAGTATGAAATGGCAGCCCTAACTGATGTAGATGTTAACACTAAGATTTATATATATATATATATATATATATATATATATATATATATATATATATATATATTATAGCCAATGGTTTGATACTGCTTTCTAGTAAAGAAATACTTGTGGCGTGGTTGAAATAGTCTTTGCAGAATTAATGTTCATATATTTGCTTACGCTCTACCCCATGGATGTCACATTTTATGATGTATACAAGACCGTACTAAATGCATCTTATCTGTATTTGTTTGCCATGAAGTATTTGTCATATTCATCACAAATTGGGTAGAAAAAGAGACTAATAAGGTATGATATTGAGGCGGTTAGAAAACAGTTGATCTAAAAGGCTTCCCAAAAAATATGATTTCGATTTCCCGAATAATTCTTATTTTCGAATTTATAAACATTAAATTTGAAAATCTGTTAATCTTGTGAGTAAAGAGAAGATTTCATTTTGACTATTTGAATTGTAAATAGCACGTGTTGTGTCTCAGCGTCTAAGGAGGCAAATGTCTTGTAACAATATGTAAAGAATTCGTCCCTTTACACTTGTCATAATTTACATACTCCGCTGAAATAATGTATAGTAAATTTGTTTAAACCTTTTTACAGGCCAGCTGAAGTCAAGCAAGCAGATACAAGAAAGACTGAGCAAGAAATCGAAAACCTGAAAGATGAAAACAAAAGGCGAGTGTCAGAGTATTGTTATCAATACATTTATTGACATAAATGTTCAACCATATGAATATAGGAATCAACATAAAATGGACCACACATGTTTAAACTTGTATTTGTTAAATGAGATGAAGGATAGAAAATGCATGCACAGAATGTAAGCATCTTTGTATCTAGCAAGTATTGTACAATATTTATGTAGATTATCTTGTGTTAAACACGTGTTTCGCGTCTATATCGTAGGCTAGTTTCGTATAAACAATGATATCCCTCCACACCCCCTCCTATTAAGTTTTGAAAACATTCATGGCATGAACCAGGTGGAAGCCTATTTATCGTATATATATGAACTAAAAAGTACAAATTTTGTTTTGAGTATTAAATTTACGGGATATACCGTGTACTTTCGGGCTTTCCACTAATATTTTATGCTTATCTGTTTTAAACATATGTGATCTGAATCGTATGTCCAGTGATAGAAACATGATCTAACGATATTTATCTTATGCCTGCGCATGGTCGTTAAAAGTCCATACTCCCGCGAAAAGAAAAATACGAATAAAGACAAAAAATTTGAACTACCGACACGCAATAAATATTGGCCTTGTGGCTAGTACAAGGGGTTGTGACTCTTTAATCCCCATAAAGACGATGATTGATTTTATTGCTGGTAGATTCTTGCAAATTAGATGGTAATATTATTCGATATTTCAATGCAGGCAAACGGACGCCTTGGCGGCAAAGGAAACCAAGCATGGCAAGGAAGTTCTAGATCTGAATAATAAAATCAAAGAACTGAAAGAACTGTAAGTTATTCGAAATTGTAAATTTTAGTCTCAATCGGATATACCTTTTTTTTACAGATATTCAATTGATTCTATTGCGAATGCCCTTGAAATTACGACATTAAGCTGTCGTCTCATTTCTGGAAATTCATAAAGGCTGTGTGTTGTCTGTTGTAACGACAAAAAGGACAGAACCGTTGGGACGAGTTTTCTGACTCGAGGCCAATTCTCAGCGCACCTTCAGCATACAATACAGTTTTTTAATAACAGGCAGACACAGTATTATGTTGCCAAAGTGACATATTTTTGCGTATTTGCCTGCCCTTTTAATAAATTTAAAAGAATGATAGCCGCCTTACGCACCATCACCCTCATCAGATATGGCCTGCAAATCCTTAGTAAAAAGTCGTGAACTAACAATGCCACTGTCAACATTTGTTGAAATAACTGCCTGCTTTGATGAGTAAATTAAACAACTAACTACAAGCAAGGCTGCCACTGTCAAAGTCGCCACAGGCACAAGGGCATCAACAACAAATCATCTGATGCACATTTTAACCCAAACACTACATTTATAAATACAGAAACTTAATTTCAACGTTTTATGTCGCGCATATACACTCAGTACTATGGGGATACACGAGAAAGCTCTCAGGATGCGTTGGATAGATAATTAATACAAGCACAATAAAAATAACCACATGCAGAGCTGAGTCAGCGAGGGTTTAAAGTTGAACAAAGACCAAGCAAAGATTTTTTTAATACAAATAACTCTCCGCGTGATCCAAGCAACGCAGTACTAAATCAAAGGCAAAACCGTACGTTTAACTGGAAAGACATTGACACGCTCTTTGAAAAAAAAAAAAAAAAAAAAAAAAAGCCGACCCTTATATTCAGAGTCTTATTGCTCTTTATGTTGAACACGAAAAGATTGTCAAGTGTCTGTCAGAACAAAAAGTAAATGACAGCAGTAACTAATGTAAATAAAATACAGTTTTGTGCCGGCCTTGTCGAAGAGGGTGGGGGCAGGGCGGGGGTCTCGGCTACCAGGCGTGTTCAACCGGCTAACATTTATTCCAACGCTCCCAACCGGTTGACAGTCGTCGTTCTGAGAAATGGGCCCTCCGATCGGATGTCAGTCGTTATGACGGACAGAAACAAAATCAAAATAAAAAAGCAGATCGTATAGTGCATATACAAATATGCTGCAAGAAAGTGATCTATCCTGTAGATTACAAGTGGTGTACTTAATATATATATAACTACCTGCAACGAGCTGGGCATTTTGGTAAATATTTTTAGTTATTTTAGTGAAAATGCTTTCGGCTGGTCACAGCTGTTAAAAGAATTATGATATGCTTTCTAGTCTAATAGTACATACTGTTGGCAGGTCAATCTTTTAGTCTTTATAAAGAGAAAATTAACCTTGTACAAATTATCCTACTGTTGTCGAGCAACACCTTTTTTGCTAAATATCCCATCAGTGTTTAAGCCATCGAATTTGTAGACGACTGAATTGGGTAATATCATCAGTATCACTTTAAAAATCACTGTTAAATTTTGGTAGGTATCCTTAACTAAATATAGAGATATATTTTTTATATTCTTGCCATTTCTCATATTTCAAATGTTTGCGTTCCAAATGTATCAGTTGCTAAGTATCAGAAGAATTTAATCAATTAGGATAAACTTTAGATCATTTTTTTTCTTCACTTGCTTGAACCGGTATCATGTCTATGAATCTACGGTCAGCATTATTATCTCCTTCCATACTTTCACATTATAATGCTCAGGTCTTATTAACCCTCCCACTATAGATCATTTTTGTTATCGTATGTAGACAAATAGACAATGTTATCTTTTTCTGGCAAATGCTTTTATCACTTTGAATATAATTTTAGTGCATTGTGTATATCATTACTTCCTTTAGGCTTCACTTTTTCACCTATTATATATATATGTACATATATATATATTTATATATATATATATATATATATATATATATATATATATATATATACATATATATTGTTTGCTATCTTCCCGTATGTTTGCAAATCAACCATATCTGCCTGCTATTGACGGTCAGTGTCATTTACATTAACGCATCTGTATTGAAATTGTTTTCTTCCTTTGCTGTGCAATGTTTACTTGGATTGTTCGGTTAAAATTCCCTGTATTTTTTTTATTTTGTCCATTTTATTGTTTTCACAATTGATTGACTTTTGTGTCAGCAGCGTAATTTGCATGAGCATAGTATAAATTCCATCGATGTTGCTATTCTGTCCTTTATTTAAGTATTTGTGTATACTTAAAAGAACAAAAACTTAAATGATGTTTAAGATACAATTTTTTTAGAACGTGTTTCCAATGTTCTAACAGTCAGGTGTGATAATGACGACATAAGAAAATCAAAGAACAGACAGAACAGTAACATAATAGAAATTCTGACTTTTTCTCTCAAGCGGAAATTCTATGTTATATATATATTGCCGATTGACAATTAATTGCTCATTAGATATTGGGTAATACAATATGTTGAACCTGATTGTTAATACATATAGAACGCTGTTTTATATTCGTTTGGTTCATGTGTAGCTTCGCTTAAAGGCAGGAAGTGGGAAATTGATACTTTCTTCTCATTTTGGTACCCTCTCTAAATCATTATGACTGGAATATTTGTTGAATAGCAGTTGTCTAGAACAAAACCTTTGCAACAGAAAATTGCCGTTTAGGACTCATTTTGCAATGGTCAACAACCTTTCCCTTTTTAAAGAAAACCCACTTTCCTAATCCCTTGTATCTTTAATAATCCTTTGTATCGTGGTATGCGTTCATTCAACTCCAATGTTAGAAAATTAGTCTTAAGGATAGAGCTCTGCTTGAAAACCTCACAGCGTACAATTTGAAAATGATGACAATTTTATTTGATTTATGATTTGAACAATCTGCATCAGACATTTTATTCTGGTATCTCTTGGACGAAGTTCAAAATGGGTTTGAAGCATTTTTTTAAAATACCTTTTTTAAAATTGACACATAAACGGATGCGATAGAAAAGACAGTTCTGCAGCCAGAAACACGAAGGCCCCTTCAACCAAAGTTTGTTTTCATTCCAAATTTACATACACTTACACTTTTAAATTTACTGCTTCACAATGGAAATGAAGGCAGCAAATGAAGCTGAAGAAAAAAAAAACATGACCTAACATGCAGCAGTTAAAAGTCCACTATAAAGAATATGTAAAAGAATATGCCTAAATATTCCAAGTAAAGTATTCACTTCAATCCCTTTCGGGAAAATACCTTTCAGTTTATTGCTATCGCTTGCTATAGTTTTTGCTTTTTCCAACATCTATTGCATGTATATTAATTAAGAATTCATATTAAATGATACCATGAACGCGGTAAAGTTCTCCGGAAAAAAGCTCCTTAAAGCAACGAAGGAACTTATTTTATAAAATGCTGTTGAAACCGTTGGAAAATTAAAACATGATGAATGTCAGACTGACTTAATTTAAGATTGAATAAGAAAGGATTTTTCTCATTTTGTTTCATTTTTTTTCAGGTTAGAAAAGAACAAAGCCACCCTTTCTGATAAAGAAAATGAAGTTAAGCAGCTTCAAACCAAAAAAGACTCTTTCAATAACAGGTATTCTAATCGTAGAGGAAGGCAGATTTGATGCCTGTAAACAGCTTATGATTTTGCGAAACGATGCACCGCACCAAGGATCCTATTGAAGAAGCTTTTTAATTAGCTGACTTTCTTTTCTCAACGGTTTTTAATTTTTCGAACACATCGATTATATTTGGTTTTCAATCGGCTGAGAGTGACTGACATTTAAAGTTAATGCAAATAAACTCGAAGTGCTCCAAATGACCGTAAGGTAGGATGGGGAGATTGAATAACCTGAGTCATTTATCCAACGTCTCACGACGTGTGCAGTTAAGTGCAGAGGAAAGAAATAGTGAAAACATTCCATTACAACAGTGTATGTGCATCAATGGCGAGTATCTCCTTTGACTAGATCAAAAGTCAAACATACATCATTTGAACAGATTAGCATTATTAGGAGATTACATTTGTAAAATTGTAAAAATTTTATGGAGGAAATAGGCAGAATAGTTTTAAAAATATATTTCTTAATGAAATAGAACCATGATATATATAGTGCGATACTAAATTTTATTTCAGTGAACGTTTAATTAGATTTATCAATAACAGTTGACAAGTGATATCATCAAACACATGAGCATAGGTTTCACCCACTCGAAACGTGGATCACAGAACAAAGCTTATACCATAATGAACAGTTATCAGAAACACAAAGTAGGTAAGAATCTATTTGAAATTCAACACACAATATGTTGACAGGAAATCAGACAGATAAGATGGGTGCTTAGTAAAATAGATTTCTTAATATTGGGTGAAGATTGACACCATCATCCTTTTTGAGAAAAGTCATACATATAATTATCAGACCATTTAAAGGAAATAAAACAAAAGCCTGTCTTGAAGTCTAAAATGTGATAATAACTGCTTTCTATACCATAGAATCAATTATATCCCCTTCTGCAGATCACAAATACAATCCATCAAAATATAACCTTCATAAGTACTAAGGTATCACAAATGACCAATCAAGGCAAACAAATATTGGTAACATTGACGATGTTTATCAGATAATAGAGGACCAGAAGGAGCAACGTGGAGAGATAAACTACATACGAGCTGACTGAATTACAGAAAGAGTAAGTGACTTCTAAGTCGACATGTTGAATGTATTTGCTGGAGAAAAGTATCAATATTGTGGTATTAATGACTTGACAAGGATTGTATTATCTCATATAAATAAACACACATATAAACAGTATTTTTGCTAAGGATGTTTAAAGCAATTTCATTACTAATTCACCTTAGATGACATATAAGACAATATGTAATGAGGGGAATTATTCGACCTACATATTGCTTGAGAATGGTTCCACTGTATATTTGGGAACCTAAAGAAATGAACCCTGCTGAAATCATTTTTACAAAAGAATAATAAAACACATTTTAATTGAGCCATCATATGTGATACTTTTGAAAAGAAAATTATATGTCTAGAATGAAATGAGAAAGGAAACGAAAAAGGGGATGAAAAAGACACCATGAAAGTAAGAGACAATGATTCATAATTTTGGAAACGTTGAGATCATGCTCATACAATTCAAAACAAACGCTAACAGTAATTTTGTTTAACAAATGAATAACTTTGTATTTGGAAAACATGGGAATTTGACGTCACTAGACAACTGAAAAAAGTCTGATCAGAGTTTAAAAACGTTCATATATCGGAGAGAATTATAATTCCGAGGAGGATAATCATATATGGGAATGTGCCTTTAGTAAGCACAAAAAATAAAAATGTCAAGCTGAGGAAACCTATTTACAGAGGATTTATATTGTTAGATGTATAAAAATGGATGATGTATGAATTTTGCTACAAGTACTGATGATATCATTTCACTATTAATGGAATACATATATTCATTTTGTATTCATGTTTACATGGATAGCTTGTATGAAGACATGAAAAAGAACATTCAGTTTTATAACACAGGTAAGTAAGTAAAATATGCCGTCTAGAACATGCTAATAGTAAGCAAGAAAGTTCTTAGAAAATGAAAGCACACCTATTCAAGAATTATGTGGTATTACAAGTGAGTTCTGTTCACTTAATACTAACAAATTGACAAATGATGTACAATGGTATTAAAAAATGTGTCAGCAAGACAAAAAAGAAAAACATGATGTGTACAAATATTGTTTGTTAAGCCAAAGTATAACTTCAGAGAAAATGAATTTAATCACATTAAGCCCGATGAATTATACAAGATTACTGTAAATAAGGTTGTTTCGTGTCTGTATGAATCCAAGATATATTTAGTTAAATAAGTATACACCTTACCACATGGTCACTATAAATGCTCTTGGTCCTCAACTCTATAATCATATGGATCATCATGCCCAATGAATATCCTTTACATTTCCTTTGTGTTATTTAATTACCACTTCTCCTTATATATCATCTGATATTAAGTGGTTTTCGTCACAAATACACTAGGTAACCATTTCTTATCTACATCAAAACATAATAAGAAACCCAATGTTCTCTCAGAGGTCACGAATGTTTATTGCATTATATTTTTGTACACTTACTCAGACTCTTATTTCATAATGTCAGCAACAAATACTAACTCGTTAGGTTAGATGCATTTTGTTAACCTCATATAAGTTATCACATTCATCGATTCAAAATAGTGTTAGTGCCTTATATATATATATATATATATATCTATATATATATATATATATATATATATATATATATATATATATATAAGTAACTTTAACCAGTTGCTTAATTTATCAAAAGGATCTATCACAATTACTTTGTCATCTTTAAATAGCCAATTTATGTCGTAAGTCTTGTTTACTAAAAATGTTGGACAGATGATCATAAAATAAGATCAGATAAGTACTTATACTGAATTTCTATCAAATTTAGTACAAATCTCGTATATTACAGAATTTGTTACACCACATACAATCATGTTATGTTGTTGTATCAAAGCCATTATTTAAATATTAAAACATTATAGATTTAATTTGTTGTTATGAATATTTACTTGTGCATCTGAAACAACGAAAATGTACATTGTATATGCATCGACATTTGCTTTTCATGTTATCTGTAAGTAGACAACTTATTGAATTTCAAGTAATTTTTTACCGCCGCCATGCAGTTCATTATCCATATGTACGTTTCAAATCAAACTACAAGCTACGATAGTTTAATAATAAAATGATAACACTCCTGTTCCAAATTTATGTATGGATTTGTTTTGTTTGTCAAATATATACTATGTTGCTTATGTAAACTTTGGCCAAATTGTTGCATTATCCGTCCACAGTAATTAAGGTCTTTTGTATATCTGAATAGTAAAATACTTTTCTGGATCAGTTAATCTGTCTTTCCAGCAGTGTATCAGAACATCGTTCAAGCTCATTCGTTGTATCTCAAGTATGAGATTCCTTAAAGTCTTATTGGCTGCCACATCAGTAATGCTCTCTATGTCTCTTTGGATGTAGTCATATAAGAAAGGAATTCCATTTACGCATTTATCATTAACGGACTGAACCATTGTTTCTGATGCAATCGTACTGGATAAGCTTTTTTCGAATGTAATGGTAAATATACAATCCCAATGAAGAACATAAAAGATATTGTGGACAAGGATCTGTTAGTATTTGACAGTCAAGTAGGATTCTGAATTTATTATCGGGTATAAAAAAATTAATAGTTTACTACACTAGTATTTTGTGCATTAACAGCTCTTGACCTTAAACTTCTGATTTGTTCGCTTATTATATACATTGTTCCATTAAATTCGTTGTAACAGACGTTGGTAATCAAAGCTATGTATACCTCAGGAAATTTGTGTAGACATATAATTTAAAATTATTATCGTTACTATAATAAATGGATATATCTTTAAGCAGTATTCGGCCTAAAGTATTAGCCACTTAGCTGTTAGCATCTCCTTTCACATTTAGGTCAAATGATGTAAAAATACCATTAGGTGTAAACATAGTTTGTCTCAGTTAAGGTATTATCACTTGCAGTCTTTGTTCATGTTTAACTAGAGTGTGTGTGCGTAATACAGTGATGCGTTGGATTAAGATGTAGAATACCTTGTGATGTGTTTGTTTTGTTTTTGTAAACTTATGTATTTGCCATACATTGTCATTATTGCTATTTAATAAGTATTCAAATTTGTAACCCACATAATGAGTAATATACATTACAACAGGAAACAACATATCAAAGCTGGCAATAATCAGCAAGTTTAGGTTGCATAGTTTGTTTTCTTCAAATTTACATAAGATTGAGTAGATTGATATAAAAAGCATCATCCATACCATGGTCACCGAACCTTTCATTTAGGTAGTCCAGTGTTTTTGTTCTGATTTCTTTGAACTCTAAAGTTTCATGCTGCAGCAAAAGAATTCTTCCATTGAATTTTCGTGGTTAATTTGAATTTCTCTTGCAATATACGATATTTAGTATCTATTTTTATTGTATATAATGTAATTTGTTTATAGTATTAGATAATCTAGTCCACTGTTTCTCGATGCTTGCTTTACAGAATATTCCATATGTTATAATTTTTCTGTTCAAATATAAAAGTTTAGTAGCCATTTTATATTTTGTTATTATACCATCTAATCTGGTTATTCCATACTCTCATGCTAATGGATTAGCATCATGCTAATGGATTATTAACAGTTTTGTTTACTTCGTTATCTGGACAGTCTACATAATCCAAAATAATAGTTCCAATTTTCTTGCTAATATGCGGGGATATTATTTGGCGAATAAACTGATTGTAAATCTTGAATCTAATGATGCTAATATACCACAATAGACAATTAATTCCAACTGTATTATCATTATCAATAATATAAACCTAACTTGTAGATACATCATCTTTATCTTTTTTAACTTCTCTTAAAGATTAAATATCCATTTATCTCTCTAGTGTTGAAGATTCCACACAATTTCTGCGTAAAAGTGAAGTCTATAAAGTAAATGCTGTCTTTTTAATATTATTTACTATTGTCGGCAATCTTTTTAGCAATATTTGCAATTCAATATCATACCATTCTATTTTTTTAAAAATCAGTTACTGTAGTTTCTCTATTTAAATACATATTATTAATTCCATATTAACAATATCTCTTGTATAACACTTCGGACCATCTAATATTATTGTTTGGTTTTCTTTCTTTTTTCGTTTAACACCGCAGAAAGTATCATCTAATTAAAGTGAGTAGTTCCACAAAATTTCTTATTCCCATAGACTGTATCCTTATATATTGTTCACTGGTCAGTGTCAAACATCTTAAAAATCATAATGTATCAGAGAATGGCTCTGTTTTTTGTTTTCGGTTTAGCTTTTTCTTAACAATCTGTATCGTCTACTGTACAAATGTGTGTTAAAGGTCAGTATGTTTGGCATTCACGAGTAAAAACTATATATTTTATCTGTTATGTGTGCTCTTTATACTGCTGCCTCTTGTCAATTTGAACTACCTTTTCTTTCCATTTAAATAGTAGGAATGTTTAAAATATAATTTTGTAAGTTGTCAAAAATCATAATTTTTAGCAGGTAAAAAGTATTTTAAAAACTTTTGAGCGTTGTCCAGATTTTTAATCCTCTGTGTTATCAAACGGGAAATTGTTTTGAAAGTTGCTCAAAGTTTCAGACCCACACTAAAATACCCCAATATTTAAATTTCAGTGATTATTTACCAAACTGAATTAAAAGGCGACGTCTGTAATTGAGCCAAAATCGAAGAATGTTGAATTTCTTTAACTTTGGTAAAATCTCTATAACTATAGTTAGAACACGTTTATTTTGTTTTGTAAGTGAATTTAGTGTATTATTTGAATTACTGAATTAATAGATAACTTTTGTGATGCTCCGTGTCCAGAAAAATTGCAATTTAACAGTATTTTGTTCAAAAAAAACTTGTGAACTTGCTTGCGCTGCTCTCTAGATTGTCTCTCTATTTTGTATGTCTATGTGTAAAAAATTTGTGGCTTAGCGTTTTTGGAAACTTTTCATAAATGGTGCCCTAGTGGTTACGTAAATTAAAAAAAAAATATTCTCGTAGCCTAGGGATTTTTGAAAAATTAAAATGCATGTAATAGTACCTGTATGCCAATCCGTTTACTTTTTCATTTCATATGAGTTTACTATTCAGAATTTATTTTATTTAACATGGTGGTGGGGAGGGGAGGGGGACATTTGTCGGTGGCTTAGAACATGCCACTAATACATAATCATGATGACCCAGAAAGATATTATTATCAGTTTCACAACTTATAAATGTGTATCGCTTCGAAGCACAGTGGTCGCACAAAATATGTGCTAAGAAGCTCTCTAAGTTTATAATGAATTTGGAAGTTTGAAAAATTTAGATGATTTTTTAAGTTTTAAAAATTATGATCTTTGGCGGTCAGCACACAATATCCTATACTATTATAATGGTGGAGCTAATCCTATAAATTTACTAGCTCTTCATTGTTTTAGGTTGCAGTAACTTAAGTGATACCCAATGATAACATCAAGGAACTAATAAGACTTTAAAAAGAAGTCGATCGTCTTCGTACAAGGCACATGTGTTTTGAATGTTATTTCCTTTATTGCAGTTATGAATTTGAGACACTCTATGGTAAAAAGACACCGTCAGATATTTTAGCCCATTTCGACATAACGTCACGATTAAATATGAAAGTATTTTGCCGCTCCGTTGCAAGAGATGACACACACAAATGGAAATAAACTTGCTCGTACTTTGGCAGTTTTTAAGGAAAAACAAAACAAAGCAAAACAAGACACAAGAAAAAAAAATACAATAACAACAAATTAAAAATAGGTAACCACACGGATATTGGCACGAAGAAAACACAAGTATTTTTAGATTGATGTATTGAAAATAATGTTCTATGATTTTTCTCTAAAATATGCTTAAACAGTCTGTGATTAACACTGGGCGTGGGTGATGAAACCAATACCCCTTTCCAGCTACAGCTAAAATCAGCAACCTTTTCTTTAAAAGTACCGACACCATTCGCCTCCTGCCCTAATCTTTAACAAGAGACCCAACTATGCATGATATTGCTCACTCATCTGACATCTACATAATACCCAAATGGTGAGGAAATTTGGGTCTGGATGACACTTTCTGTAGAATTTTCTTCCAATTCTGTGGATTGATATGGTATGATGAAAATTTATTACATGTTTTCAAAAATTACTCATCCCCTCCTCCCGCAAAAAAGTGCAAGAAGAATTTGTCTATGCATGTTTTTAATATTTTTTCAGATTGAAAGAAAGCCAGAGTCCGTCATTCTCTAACGTCATATCTGCAAATGACAATAAGGTAGTCCAAGAACTTAAAGACGAAATTGAACGTCTTCGAACGAGGTATTTTTTCTTGGAATTATCTGCACGTTTATTGTAATTTTGATTTAAGAACAATTTTGTTTTATATCAACTGCCTGCAAATGACACTATTATACTTTTTTTTTACAAGACCTACCATACAGCAAATGCCTTGGGTTTATGTTTCGGTAGGAATCAGACAGGATTATTTAAAATGTTTCTCTGTCTCTGAGAGATTGCGTGTTGGATGGGAAATGAGAAAAATCCAGCTCTGTTTGCTACAGAAAAAATATAGCTTTTAATCATTCACACGATAGAAGTAATCCTATAGTCAGCATGTATGTATTTTAGTTTTAAAAGTCGCATTCATTGTTAGATAGTACCTAGCTATAATTGTGAGGCATCAAATATAAATTGTAATTATAGACATAAAGAAACATAAAGACATATAGACATAAAGAAATCCTAAAAGGGATATGTTCGCATTTTTCCAAAATGGCGCATGAAAAGGAATGTTAATTTTGACGGTATTTAAAAACACAGCAGTACCCTGAGAATAACGTTTTGTTTCTAAAATAGTTTTTTCACGGTTATAACATAACCGATGCTACATAAAATTACATTTTCCACAGATTAAGTGAAATGGCAGGGGCACAGATGACCCACAATAACCCAAACATTGCCGATCTTAGTGATGCCTTCCGCCCAACGAAACTGTCTGAGGAATATAGTCAACTCTACGACAATCATTGGACGGATGCTTTTGAAGAGCAGCATGAACACAGCAAAAAAGAAGAAGTCACAATAGAAGTTCTTCTTAATACATTATTGGTAAACTATTGCGAGAATATATATATATATATATATATATATATATATATATATATATATATATATATATATATATATATATATACATATCTAAGAATGCAGAGTTTTGAAAGGTACTTATCCGTTTCTGATATTTGTATAACAAATGTATCCACCAGATTTGTTTTCTATTTGTACTAACATTTCTTCGTGTGTAAAAGGATGCCACTTTAAAAGTTTGTATGTGGACTAAGCGAATTTATAAATCATTATACAGGACCAGAAAAAAAATCAGAATGACTTTTTATGTTTCAGGGCTCGTATACATTTTGTGAAAAGGTTAGCAAAGATTTCACAGATCAGCTGACAAATTCATCACTTGCATTACCTAAATCAAAGCCAAAGAATAAGGTAAGTCATTATGCTACTTTCATCAAGAGTTTAGTAATTACCAAAATATTTCTAAATCATATGTATCTGTATAGCAGCTGATAATTCCATAACACAATGATAGTAACTGGATTTCGTTTGATTTGTTTTCTTTATTCTAAAATAAGCAAGTTTTTAGATTGTTGCTAGCTGTTGCCATACACTAGAAGACCGAAATGCTTTGCAGTTGTTATCTTTAAGTGAATCATTTGTCCTTGCCCGCCAATAAAATAAAGCATTCTAAATTATATGTGTTAGTCTTTCAGGGATCATATATATTTCATTGTACATATTTTGCATCTTTTACCTCTCATATTACGTTTCAAGCCTCTTAAACGTTAGTTATTATCTAATAAAAAATTACTTTTCATGGATATTGTCTGCAGGATATTCCTATAGTTTGCAAGAAACAGCTTCAGGACATGAAAAAGAACTTTGGAGTTTTGCTGAGGAATGACGTGAAGGAAGTGAGTAGTTTCGCTAATATATGTACGAAGTAAAAAGTATTTAGCTGATTTGTGAAGTGCGTGTTAAACGTTGATATGGAAGATTAGTAACTATGCTTTGACTTTAAATGATGACGAATTATTAAAATAATAATAAAATAGTTATACTTCTTTTAACAGCTATACCGGAAAGATAATACCAACAAGGGCGGCCAAAAGACAAAGAATTATATCGACGCCTGTGTTGACCTTTGTTGGTTGATGGTGATACAGGAACCACCTGTCGTCATAGAAACACCAGCGTCAAGTTCATCCACATTCGACTCTGACACATATAGGACATACACAAAGACTGGAAAGAAAGTTGACTTTGTCGTTTGGCCAGCTCTTCGGCTCCACGAAGGAGGACCATTGCTCACAAAAGGAGTTGCTCAAGGAAAAAACTGATAATATGATTTTCTCATTTTTATGTGGAATATTATTTATACCACATATAACTAATTATTATATGAGCTAATGAAATAGCATTTGTGTGTTTGTATATTAAATGCAGTATATAAGGGTATTAGGGTCGCTGATTGGCTAACAAAAAAACAGAAATTTCAATGGCCATTTTTTTCTGTAAGAAGTCTACATATGGATGAATTGCACTCCAAAGTAGGCATGCAAATAATACCATTTTCTTTGTGTAGCTCTCGCCAAACAGGTACTCCTGGATGTAAATTGGGAGATATATATGGGACGATATTTGATCGTGGGTACATACAAGGAACCTTTTCTCTGAATCGAACCGCGCATTATATAATTTTCATAGTTTTAAAAGTTTCCTTTTGGATAGATCGTGCAAAAAAGGATTTAAGCTTCCTTTGATGGTCTTCCCACCAAAGTACTTTAATTCTGCAATACATTAACATTACGGTTAAAGGCGAATTGTTTGAGCTTTCTGTTTCCTATAGCAACCAATATACCCTGCGTAAATTATGCTCAAATGCTTTGTCACCCGTTTCATTGACCAATTAAGGCATCATTTGTTTTTCATATTGACGAATAAGTTATCGTTTGCTGAACATTAAGTGGTTTTATTTAGAGCACCAACTTTTTATCATGTTGCACCTTTAAGATACGTTTCCTATGAGAGCTTAATGAACTGCATTGTCATGTGTCTTTAAGGTATCACTATTAATGACGTGTACACCCCAAACATGTATCTGTCAGAAATTGGAGTACAAACAGTGATAGCAATTATAAAAGGTAAGGAAAGAACCAAGTGAAGCTTTGCGACTAAATTCTGTCCAACAGTATTGCATATTTTCCGTATTTTGTCAAGCCAGGTACATGTACCCAGGAGAAACCGGGCCACTAAACGAGATTGCATGATCACTATCTATATAGATTCACATCTCGCTTCAATAACGTAGCATTTAACTGAAGATAATTGTTAAATGAGTTTTTTTCCCCTTTCATAATTGATAAGATTTTTAACTTGAGACTTCACTGATGCAGAAAAAAAGCTCATGGTTTTTAAAACTTCGTAAAAATTGAAGTCTGTGAAGTAGTTGGTTTCAAGATTCAACTCCCATTCTTGTGTCAATCATTGCACACGCATATATCTGATATAAACATTTGCTAGACATGTCCCTCTAAAGGAAGAGATCCAAATGATGCCGATTTTATGGATACACATTCGATGGCATTTAGTAATTGTTTGACAGATATAAAATTTCTGAATATTTGTTTGATACCTAGGGGGCCTATGTAATGAATACAGATTACCTGCCTTGGTAAGAGACAGGTTGCAATGTTCATCATAAGTCATTAAGCTTAGGATATACACTACATGTCCATACGGGAAATACAATACAACTTTTTATAATGTAGGGACTTTGAGGGAGAACGTTTTATTATTTTTTGAAACCTTTTTCAATGAGTCATTACAGCAGGGTCTCACATGGAAATAAATCCCTAAATATTGTCAAAACGTAACTAGTTTTGAAGAGAGTTTGTTTGGGCTATGAATAAGTATTTCTGAAAGTACATTTTATTTATCATGACATGCAACTACTTATGATGTGAGCTATGGAACCAGTCTATGTGTGGTAAAGTATTAAATACCATATTGAAGAGAATGGAGGACGTAGATTGACTGAAAATATTTACCGAAATTTAAAATGCAATGATATAGGAAAAAACATATATATATATATATATATATATATATATATATATATATATATATATATATATATATGTATGTGTGTGTGTGTGTGTGTGTGTGTGTACACAATAAATAGTAGGCTTTAAACTGATGCCATTTTCATTTATCGCCGTCACAGTACAGGTACTCCCGGATGTAAATTAAGAGATATAATTGGGCCGAACTAGCAATGCACTTTTCCTCTTCAACGAACAGCGCAGCATGTTATTGTCATTGTTTTAAAAGTTAAGCCTGGCTTACCTGTCTTTCCACCAAAGTATAGTAATTTTGCAAAAATGTAACATTATGGTGTCTGGGATTTGAAACACTTCTCTGTGTTCATGAAGTACTGAAGGATAGAGATGGTATAAAATATCTCGGTACCTTTTTTATATTATTTGCATCTCACCAATTTAATTAGAAGCAAACATGAGTTAAAACACATTCTTGTTGTATGGTGATACACAAATATGTAGAGTTTGCATTAAGAGGTAGCTTAAGCGCCAATTAATTGCTCCACAACACCGCATTTATTTCAAGGACTGTTTGAATTCAAAATACCGGCACTGTTCTCTAAAGATATCGATCCCTGAATCTATTAAAGTTGGTATAAGTCCATACTCATCTCTGCATATCATGCACACTTAAATTTTAGTAAAGCTTTAAACATACACTAGCGTTAAAAAGTAAATAAAGGAATTCATATATTATACATTTCCTTTTATTGAATTGCATCATGTTCAATGATCCCCTCTCCTTGTTTGCAAATGTTACCTTTTTTCTTAACTCTCTCACCTGTGCAGTTATATATACATAAGCAACAGTGCTGTAAGTCTTTTTTGTGTTTTTAAAAGCTATTTCTAATTCCACTCTCTGCAAATTGCATTAGCAAATGCATTTTATAATATATACATTGGAAAGTGTTAAATGTCTCTAACAATAGTACACATAGGTGATTATTGTGAAATAAATTTGAGCAATTTAAATAATTACATTGATAAAATGTTATTCAAGGTGATGCCTGGTGTTATATAAGACATTGGTAGATGCATTATAAATCTTCTTTAAGATGAACGTTTAGACTAGGAATGAGAAAAGAAAAGAAAAATATTTTTGTCGTTCTTAATTTTTAAAAACTAGCAAAAATGTGTTTAATTTGTATTAAGTTTGAATACGCTAAATGGGCAACATAACACCCTTGACAAATCTGAAGTTCAAGGTGTTGAGAACGTAATATAGTGTATAAGCGCACACTCACTTACATCTTCACACATACACAATATATATATATATATATATATATATATATATATATATATATATATATATATATATATATATATGCGTGTGTGTGTGTGTGTGTGTGTGTGTATATAACAATGCAAGAATGATTTAGAAAGAAAACTGAAGGAGGTAGAAGCCATCATATTCAAGATGACCACTTTTTGTTTGAAAGCTTCATAAATTTTCGATTGAAAAAATAGATTACTTCATTATATTGTGAATTACTCTGTCTGCATGTTCAGTCGTCTGGACCTCCGTCTGCCCACTACCATATCTCTCTCGTACTTATTTTAACCACGTGCGGAAGTGATGCTACTCTTCTTTAGCTACTCTTTGCTTTCTGGTAAGGTGTAATAGATCAAATAAAGAAAAGTTCAAATTAGAGGGACATATTTAAATCCTTTACACAATTTACATATATTCAATCACAGCAGGAAAACACACCATATTTGTAACGGATGGTAACCCTGCGTCGAAGTATTGCAGTGAGTTGGAAGATAAATGCAAGTAGGGGGTCTAAAATGGCATAGTTTAAAATTGTCTTCTTTCTGCATTCCTTATTGAAATTTAAATTTTAGCTTTATATTAAGCTTGATTCATTTTAGATATTGACTTTTTGTTTTGCATAGAAGTACTTAAATAAAAACTTATAATTCTTGATCTTTTGCTTTCAATATAATTATTGACTCATACTGGAATATACAATATGTACTACACTTTGCATATCCTTGTGTGCGTTTATATTTCTCATAGTTATACCACTTTCCATTGCCTGTCATACCTATCGCGGAATGTGTCTTTTATTGATACACCTGGGCTTAAAGCGTTTATATTTCCAGGTTTTGGCATGGCTTGTATCAAATGTTCATTATAAAATTGTAATTTAATGAAAGCATTAATTTAGTAGTATTAGATGAATTAAATACTTTTGTAAAATTATCAAGTAATTATTTCTGTTAAAATGCAATATTGCCCTATTATTTTCATTTTTTTGTAAACAAGAAATAAATATTCGAAAGCTTAAGACCACCTCGGTTATTTCTGCGAGGCACTAATATACCTCGGATGTATGTCAGCGCAGTAACTTGCAGAAAAATCATAAATTTTGTTCGCTGTAAACCTCGGCTGTTTCTACCATTGGACTGACCAAGAAGTTGCGAATGAAAAAACAGTTCCATGCATTCGCAACTTACAGATTAGAGAATTATAATTCGTCCCCTACTGATGGGCGAACTAGGGTCCGCGAATCACTGCATCCATCGCCTTACCTACAAGCACATACGCCCAAAACAGTATGGAAAGGTGTAGTGCATTATTAGGCGTTCGTGAGTAGCAAATACACTCACTTATCCACAGCGTAGTTAACTCTCCTATAAATACATAATCACTCCTGATTCATCTGACATACATTAAGGCATATAAAAGGTATTATTATAAGTTATAAATATATGCCAAAGAAAGCCGAATGTGCTATCCCTCGAATCTACAGGAGGATGCGTGTTAATATGAAGTGAATTTTATATGGAGAAAGGCTATTGCTGTCCAGGTTATAGAAATATAAATCGTCCCGCTTCTTGGTGTCAAGAAAGTGACTTGAATGATAATAATCCTGTTCTTTGGATATTTAGCTGAAGATCTTGTGCGAAAAAGAAGGGAAAACAATTCCATCCAGGAGGCTGTGGATGCTGATATTTTGTGCAGTTCATGCAAAACTGACATTCGCTTGCAAAGGGAAAGAGCATTGATACTAATACCGTACAATATATATATATATATATATATATATATATATATATATATATATATATATATATATATATATATATATCAGTATTCAATAACTACCGAATGAATGACCATGCAGATAATCTATCTCTCAATCTTGACTTTTAAATGATTGAACTTCCAACAGAAAATCATAATTGATGTTTACAACGTCAATGAGTGGCTACTTATTTACCGGCTAAAATGCGAATATACTGTTGGTTTATTAAAATTGTCAACTTCTTCTTTGGTTGTTTGTTGTGACTTGGTTTGTTTTCCACAGAAAAAATGAAGAAAGCTCACGTTTCCATACGTTTTGAATTATCTCTCCTTTCTCGGGAGGCCGCTATTTACAGTGGAGTACTAAGGATAAATGGCGCCCGGGGCGACAATGATAGTCCATTCTCTTGAAAATGGTTTTGATAAACATAAACCTCACATCTTAAAATTGTGCGAGTCCGGATCATACTTGTTTATCTTAACCCTAACCCTGATAAATGATTAGGGGCGTCTTGGTTTGATGTCACCAAATGTCACATATTGAATGACCAGACACTGCTGTTGTAGAACGTTTTAAATTGGCAGTACCAGTATACTTAGTCGCAGGAGATTAAATTCAGTTTGAAGGATTCAACGTTTATCCGGACAGGTACATAACCGTCTTTGGCGTTTGTGTTTAAGATTAAATTTATCAATACATCTAAATGACGGATTCGGACTGCGGTGATGAGGTTGCGGAATTTGCTGACGGAGTTTTGGATCGGCTGATCAGTGATGCCAATATCGATAGTGGTTTTGTTTCACTTGTCGATGCATATCTGCGTGAAAATGGTATTAACAAACTCTCGTATACACTCAAATATAATTTTGTAAAGAATAGAAATCAACAGATGGGACCATCCTAACGTATCAACGCAAACTCGAAGCCAGCTAGGAATCATTGCATTTTAGCACGTGAAAATGCCCGGTCGTTGACTGTTCCAACAGGCATGAAAACACTCAGAGGTTGTTTCTACAACGACGAAGTAATATTCACCGATAAATCCACGCCAGTTACATTCCCCATTGATTATGTTAAACCAACATTGACTCAACTAAGAAGAGAATAAACTCAACTATTATTAAACAAGGACGGACTTGTCCGTGTAACAGTTCTTGGGCGAAGACGAACACACTCGTTTCAGACACAAATCAAGGGCGTAATCGATATGGTTCTAAGTGAACATCGTGTCCCAGAACGCTCAATTGCTGGAGACTTAAATATTCCTCAAGAAGATAGTTTATATCATTGCATGGCCGTTGCACCAGTAAAAATGGATAACTGGTTAGAAGTGCGTATGCGTGTTACACCCGAACAAGGCCAGCTTCTTGGGCAATTATACTACGCGATCACATTATTATTAGAAGAACTAAGGTAGACCCTCAAAGTTACCGACGTGACAAAATAATTGAAGCGGAACAAGAACTGCGTGATGAAATCACCAAGAGAAGCGCGCTACTCGTGTAATACAAACGCACTTGTGGTAGCAGACGCTATTTGCTGAAACCGCGGCAACCACCGTTGGTCTGGATGTGGGGGGAATCTCAACCACAGCAACTATTTTAGGCACAGCAATTGGAATTGATGTTGGAGCCATACCAATAGTAACCAGTGTGAATGGCGGCGCTGGTAAAATAATCTCGTTACAGCTGCATTGTCTATGCAGAACTTCTCGCGGCGGCACAAAGCAGTCTCAATACAATTACCAAGCAGTACTCGGTGGATATCGAGGATAAAATAATTAGCATGGTGCAGTTCGAGACTGTGTTGGCGGAAATGGAAAACCACCCACGACTTCGTGCACAGATCCGGAATCGAGGCGTTAGCGACCCAAAACTGGTGATTGATTTACAGGCAGTGAAAATGGAGTAACTATTTGCTAGTGTATATCAATCTACCCAACGGTGTATTGGCCTGAGTGTGGCACTTTGTACAGTAACTTCGCTCTTGGACGCCAACTGGGGAAGGCTCACCACGGGTTCGTGCACTTGCGTAAATAAATCACTCGCGAGTGATTCAAGGGCAAAGTCATTGGGTATAGAAGGCTTTGACCTATATCAGTAAGCTCAGTCTAAAAGTCCTTTAATGATACTACTAGAGCAGGTCAGGAGAAAGTTTATATAGCACTGTACCCTTTAGAGTTCATATTATTATTACACAAAATAATATGTACATATTGACTGCATATTGTAAAATTTTAACTTGCATTGAAAGGTTTTAAAGAGAAAGCGAACAATGTTTTCGTTTTAGGTACGAGAGGCCTCGAGTTTAAATCTCAGACGAACCCGAATATTTTGTGTTGTCAAGTTTTCATTATACTTGTGGACAATGAAAATAGCCATGTTCGAAATTTTCTTAACTGCTGACCAGTTTCTACAGACGGCTGTCCATATTATTCCGTGGTCATTACAATATAAATTTCCTGTTGCATGGAGCATCCTCAAAAATTTAATTTGCAGACACTACTACTACTACTGCTGCTGCTGATGCTACTACTACTATTGCTATAAAACATATCGATGGATTCGCTCACTTTAAACATTTGACCATTGTATTTAATATGTGCTAAGATGTTTCAGCTTGCCACATTTTCATATTCGATCCAAACACGTAACGACTAACACACGGTCACATTTATACTTTGGGTAATTGTTATAACACTTTGTCATAGTACTGATGTTTACAACGTCAATGAGTGGCTACTTATTTACCGGCTAAAATGCGAATATACTGTTGGTTTATTAAAATTGTCAACTTCTTCTTTGGTTGTTTGTTGTGACTTGGTTTGTTTTCCACAGAAAAAATGAAGAAAGCTCACGTTTCCATACGTTTTGAATTATCTCTCCTTTCTCGGGAGGCCGCTATTTACAGTGGAGTACTAAGGATAAATGGCGCCCGGGGCGACAATGATAGTCCAAAGGTCCAGAATACGAATCCCGAATTGTTATCAGCTGTTTTGGCGCCCCGAGACCTCTGGCGCCGGGGGCAACCGCCACCCCCCCCCCCCCCACCAAACCGTATATAAGATGTGGTACATAATTCTAATTATGTTTGTTATTATATACTTGTTTAGGAATATCATTTACACTAGAAAACAATTCTTAGAATTCATCCTTCAATCTCATTTGATGCATGTTTTACCTTTCATGTTTTACCTCACATGACAGGTAGAAAAAAATGACAAATGAGAAATAACTTGGCATTGTTTTTAATTTGTATCAGAAGGTATTGCTCTGAAGACAATAATGAGGAAATAAACAATTTTTTTCACAGTGATGTGTAAGATGTATAGATATTACACAATAATGAGGAAATCAACAACAGTCGCCTGCCTTTATTTTAATATATTTTACAAAGAGTAAAAATATACATTTTTAACAAAGGTACATGATACCGTTGATGCAAGATAAAACTCGATGAGGATCTTTAATGCCTTCATTCCTTAGTCAGTAAGGGGCTAATCAACTGAACTATAAAAAAAGGTCGCATACATTTTCTCATCTGTCATGTGAAGTGATATTTGTATTTAATGTTCGTCCTTTTTGAGAATTTTATGAAAATCCGTATTTTTTCTTCAAAACCTTATGATTTAAATTGTAATCCGAGAACAATCCGCAAAAACCTTTACTGGTAGCATGTATAATTCAAAAGCCTAAATCTAGCAACCAAAACCTCATATGTGTTGTAACCACGTGTGACTGTATATGTATGTATGTATGTATGTATGTATGTATGTATGTATGTATGTATGTATGTATGTATGTATGTATGTATGTATGTATGTATGTATGTATGTATGTATGTATGTATGTATGTATGTATGTATGTATGTATGTATGTATGTATGTACGTATGTGTGTATGTATGTATGTATGTATGTAATTAGTATAGGGGGGTACTGAGACCCAAGGGGGCACTTGAGGCCCGTACGGGAAAGGAACAGGGTGGGCGGGAAATGAACAGGGTGGGGGCCTCTACAGGCCCGTACGGGAAATGACTCATACACCTAACACACAAACAAAACAAAACAAACAATATTTTTAAGGCAATCCTAGAGTAATCTTTTCTAGAGAGGTGGGTGGCCCTGAAAAGGGCCGTTGGAGTGGTGTGAACCAAGTTGACACAGATCATACCGCGTGGAGGGTCTTCTTCTCCTTAAACTTTGACGTACTTCAGGTCCGCAAATCAATACCCGCTTCAGGCAGCCTTATCTCCCCACATAGATGCGTCTTTTCCAAAGAGCTGTATCTGTGATCTTCGTGATTGCCCATGATGCTTTCACGTACATGGGGAAGTCCGGGTTGAACAACATTACCGACACGATGGTTGATGATTCAACACTAGTCCACATCTTCTAGTCTTCAGAACCGTGAAGCTATGTGACAAAAGCGCTGGTATATATAGCCTAAGTGCGGATCGAAACGGATCGAAATGGTCCACCAATCTAATTGCGCGTTACAACAGGCTGGGTCTCTCTTCCAATCAGAAGAGAGCGGGGGTGGGGGTAGGGGGTGGCGTCATCTTCAGTATAAATGCGTCACAGCGTTCGTACGGTTTTACCTTTTGCGGCATTTCGAGTATGGCTGATACCACGAAGACCATGTATTGGGGTGAGCCTGCGACGGAAAGTTCTTATATCCGGAGTGAGAGTACGACGACGGGAAATACAGTGGTGAACTTTCAACCAGAAGAGTTTAATTTAGATTTTGTGGATTTTCTGTCGTCGCAAGAATTTTTGCCTGAAACATCCGCTGTTGTACCACCACCACCTCCATCTTTACCAGTGATCGCTGATTTTAAAAAGAGACAAAAAGAAGAATTGGAAAACATTTTGCAGCGTCAGAGAGAAGCAGAAGGAACCTTTCTTCAGCAAGAAGAGGAAAGAAGAAAGCAAGAAGAAGAAATAAGAAAGCTAGAAGAGGAGCAGTGTGAAGGACAGAAGGAAGGGAGTGATGAAAACAAAACGGTGAGTTTGCTACAACATATTTAAGCTGAGTTAAAGAATCTGAGAAACATGTATCAGATTTCTTTAACACAACCCAAAAGAAAGAGACCCTCACAAGCAAAACATTGTAAACCCATCACTACTATCACTGAGATGATACCACCACCACCACCACCACCATTTACTACTACTACTACCATCACTACCAAAGCAGCAGGAGGAGGAGGAGGAGGAGGAGTAGGACTTGGCCGTGGAAAGGGATTGAGACAGTTAAAACTCATCATGTCCAGTCCATAAGTTTGTTAAAAATAAACACCCCAACGGTCCTTTTCAGGGCCACCCAGATCTCTAGAAAAGAAATAATCTCATGGCCAAAATCAAGTAAAACTTAAACCCCATCCTAGGTTTGTGAAGAAGTGCGTAAAAAAATCAAAACCAAAAGACACTTATTTTTTTTTCCATTTTGGTATATTATCTTAAAACAACAAAATGAACATTTCATAACACATCACTCAAGTTCATCGTTCACTGCCTGTCTCTCTTTTTCTTGAATTTCTTCATAGGTATCAATGGTTCTTTTCTACTTCTTCACCGTCTTCCAGTCGTCTGGCCTTCTTTCCTTTCTTGACGACGGGGATGAGTTCTTCTTCTTCTTCTTCTTCTTCTTCTTCTTCTGAAGAAGAAGAAGAAGAAGATCCCTCTGCTTCCTCCCTCTCTTGTTGGTTATCTTGTTTCTTAGGACACTCTGAAGACCAATGTCCTTTTTCTTGACAATGATAACATGTATATTTTCCTTTGTCTCTCTTTTCTTTTCCTTGACTTTGACGTTGTGGACATTCTGGAGCCCAATGTATTTTCTCTTGGCAGATATAGCAAGTATCTTGACTTTTATCTCGAGAAGTTGAAGAGGAGTAGTCCTTAGTTTTATTAAAAGTGGTATAATTTCGAAGGACTCTCTGTAAATCTCTGACCAGAAAGGCAATCTGTCTTCCTGACTCTTCCATCTTCACTGTTTGAAAGTTGAATAACGCATAGTGACTCTGAGGGTAGGAAGGTCTCTGTATATATAGGGAGAGAGCCTGTGTAAAACTCAATCAGATTCAAGTGAGACATCAAGATGAAAATATTACGTCATTTGAATGAGAAAGCAGAAGAACAAACGAAGAGGCCACAACGACGACTTTCCGCGCCGCCTCAAACACCGCTAGCTGAAGTGCATGCCAGCGATTTCGAAGAGGACATGAGTGATCCTAAAACCACACCTTCCTCCAGACCCCCTAACCAAGAAATTCGTTCCGTAGCTCCCGAAAATTACTATCACATTCGAAAGACGCAAAAAATGACCTCTAGAAAATTTAGAACCAGGGCTTACACTTACGCGGTCCGCTTTAAAGACTTCAAGTCTGAAGTGCCTCCCGAGAAAGCTGCAGGGTTCATTATCGATTTGTGGGATTCTGTGTTAGAGACCTTGAAAAGACAACGCAGAGCCAACGAGGACGATCGATTGAGACTTTCCATCCATCACGACAGTTTGAAGTCTCCTGTCTGGATCGAGTTCAGCACCCCGGCAGAATTAACACCAGCTAAAGTCATGGACAAAATTTAACACGTTCAACAATCCAACGAAGAGTTTACCATCACCGATGGAAAAGCCACACTTCACATCACCCACGTGACATCTCCTCGAGGTAGCGGACGCAGCAGGAAAGTGTTACTAGTGGACGACCTTCTTAGTACCAAACGCAGTGTCGTCCAAATCGACAATTCTCAGGAGAAGATGTACTTGGCCCGGGCCATCGTGGTAGGAAGAACGTATGCCGACAATAACGAGATCGCAGAATGGAAAAGAGCATGGAAGAACATTCGACGATCGTACAGACCCCAACAACGAAAAGAAGCAGAAGTCCGGTTACAACAAGCAGGCATACCAAAAGAGACCGTGTGTGGCATCACTCAAATGCAACAACTTCAAGACGTCTTGGCTCGAGGACCCGATTTCCCGGAGGGAAAATACATTCACGTGTATTATCATCAAGAACATTTCGATGCCATCACCAGTATCCCAGGATTCCTTTGATACTATTACTACTGCGAGAAATGCGACAAAGGATTTAACAATCGGGAGAAACACATTCATTGCGGAGAGAGATGTCGGGGCTGTTTAGCTTCCAAGCCATGCCGTCCTGAAAAACACGTTCGTTGCTCGACCTGTCGACGAACCTTTGTCAGTCCCTCTTGTTACGAACAACATCGCAGGACACAAGCTCACCAGCAAAAAAGAACTTGTGATTTATTGAAATTGTGCTCCACGTGTGGAAAGCTGATTCGAACCAACAACCCCAAGAGACACGTTTGTGCTGGAAAGAAAAGATGCCGCATTTGCAACCAAATCGTAGACTGTCAGCATCAATGTTACATTCAAAAGTACGATAATAACCTGGAGAAAGAATTAAAGGGTGATCCCAAGAAGAACAAGACACAAGTGGATTTCATTTTTTTACTTTAAATGCATGCAAGAGACGGGCATTCACATCCCTAATTTCTGCGTCGCTCATTGGGCTTGTGAGAAGTGCATACAAGAACCTATTCATTTTCACTGTCCCCATTGTAGTAGGATTCCAGGAGGACGTGAAAAAAATCTTTCGTGGCCCCAACACTCTGTCCGAGTTTGCCCAATGGATCTTAGATCCTATCGACGACACTTGGAGCGAAGAGGACATTCAACGTTACGGAGACTGTCATCACTATGGTACCGTCATGGCTTACACTTTCTCGGGATACGATGGACAGTTTCTGTTAAAATATTATTCAGGACAATGTACCGAATGCCCCAAAGTCGCCATGAACGGAGCCAAACACATCTACATGCAAATGTGACAAGTACAATTCAAAGATTCCATGAGTTATTTGACCATGCCTTTCAGTCGAATGCCTAAAACATTTGGAGTGACAGAAATGGCCAAAGGATATTTTCCCCACTTATTGAATAAGGAAGCCAATCAACACGTCGTGCTGCCGCATTTGCCTGATTTTCATTATTACGACCCCGACGGAATGCACAACGAACACCGAGAAGCCTTCCACGCATGGTACCACGCTCACGCTTCAGAACCGTTTGACTTTCAAGAAGAAATGTTAAAGTATTGCCGATCCGATGTGGACATTTTACGCCGTTGCTGTGGAAAGTTTCGACAATTATTTCTAGATCACGGAGAAGTGAAGGAAGCATGCACCCTAGCCAAAGCCTGTACCTTAGTGTACACCAAAAGGTTCATGTCCAAGAACGAAGTAGCCATCATAGACCCTAACACTTTTCTTTCGGCCAGTCGTCAATACTCTGCCAAAGCATTGCGTTGGTTGCATTACTTGTGCCAAAAGGAAGACAAATGGATACAACATGCCAGAAACGGAGGGGGAGAAAAGAAAATAGGCAGTCTTTCTGTGGATGGTTGGGATTTAGAAAACCCTCAGACGATGTACGAATTTCAGGGATGCTTATTTCACGGATGCCCTACCTGTTTTCCTCAACGACACCTGAAAAGTCCTTTTTCAGACTCCACCATGGAAGAGTTGTACGAACGCACCTACCAACTACGTCTGAAGTTAGAAAGTCAAGGATAGCATGTGGTAGAAATGTGGGAGCACGAGTACGATCGACGTTTCAAAAACGATCCAGAATTTAGACGCTTTGACGAAAGTTACGACGTAGTCGACATCGAACCTTTCGATCCACGCCACAGTTTGTTTGGAGGATGAACCAATGACACACGCTTGCTGTACGAAGTAGACGAATCTCGAGGAGAAGAAATCAAATACATCGACGTGTGTTCGTTGTATCCTTGGGTGTGTAAATACAAGCGATTTCCTACCGGACACCCTGAAATCCTGACAGAACACATCGACGTGGAACACATTCGTCAATACAAAGGATTGATCAAATGCAAAGTCTTACCCCCGACCCACTTATCATCCTGTCTTACCCCCTCATTGCCAAGAAAAACTGAAGTTTCCTTTATGTCGTACGTGTGCCGAAACATGCAACCAAGATCACCCCTGTCACCACACGGAGGACGAACGCGCTTTGACAGGAACGTGGGTCAGCGCAGAATTGTTTCGGGCTCTGGATCGGGGATACCGCTTGTTGAAAGTGTACGAAATTTGGCACTTTCCTACCACAGCACAGTACCAAAAGGACGTCGCCTCGAATCCATGCATTTTCTCAGGCTACGTCAACGAATTTCTCAATCTGAAACAAGAAGCCAGTGGCTATCCCTCTTGGTGTCGGACGCCAGAAGACCAAGTCCAATTCAAAGAACAGTACCGTGCCGTAGAAGGCATCACTTTGGAAGAAGTAGAAAAGAATGAAGGAAGAAGATTGTTTGCCAAAGTTTTGTTGAATTGATTGTGGGAAAAAATGGCACAACGTACGATCTTGCCCAAGACGGAATACTTGGCAGATCCCAGTCGCTACTTTCAACTGGTGGACGACAAAGGAAAACTTGTGAAACACGTGGAAATCATCCGTGAAAATTTGATCCTGGTGAATTACGTAGAAGAATCCAAGTTTGTACACCCCAACGAGTTTAGCAATGTGGTCATTGCAGCCTACGTGACAGCCCATGCTCGCTTGAAATTGTACGACGAGGCTTTAGAAGTGTTGGGAGATCGAATACTGTACTTTGGTACCGGCAGTTGTATGTACATCCATCGCTCTGGTTGCCCACACCCCACCATCGAAGGAGATCGGTTAGGAGCATGTACGGACGAACACCATCAAGAGACGATCCTCAGTTTATAAATTACGGCTACCTATACCGAGACAGACAAGGCCAACTTCACACCAAAAGCAAAGTCAAAGGATTGACACTGAACTATCGAACCAGCCAAGTGGTGAACGTTGATGTCTTGAAAAATACTTTGCAGTCTAGACAAGCTCAAGACTTTCGAGTGAAAACGTTAGAGCCCTGCAAAATCGTACGGTTACCAAACCACCAAATCGTCAGTCGTCCTTTAGAAAAAGTTTACCAAATTATGTACCAGAAACGAGTGAGACTTCCAGACCACACCACTTTACCGTACGGACACGCCGATCTTCAGTATAAAAAAGGGACAACTTCCAAGCCCAGCCATTCATTGTGACTCCAAACGTTGACTGAGCAAGAAGAAGAAGAAGATGAATACTAATGCCACACAGCCACTGAGTGAGGAACTCACTGTTAACTTCAAGTTCAATGCGGAGGTTAGTACACAGGCACCGATGCTAACGAACTCGACACAGCCACCGAGCGAGGAACCTTTGGACTCCAAGTTCGATCACGACCTGAAGTGCGATGCAGAGCCTTGCGATGAGACGGATGCCGTACGCTTTGACATCAGCGATGCAGCACGACCTTGTCGCTCCTCCTCTGGGACCCTCGAAAGCTATGCCGTTTGTGTGCCTTACCGCCCCACTAGCGATGCAGGACGCCCTTTCTTCTTTTTTGGGGATGCTAAGCGTGTACCTACCCGTGGATGTCATCCCTACTTTGGTAAAGAATTGACGCTGCCTGTGGCTTTGGCTGGCTATTCCGACTTTGAAAGTCGACTCCAGACGTTCAAAGATAAGTGGCCTCAATATCTTTAAGGACCTACTCCCAAAGCTTTAGCCAGATCTGGATTTGTCTACTTGGGAGAAGGCGACAAAGTTCAGTGTTTCTGTTGCATTGTGACGTTTCACGAATGGGAGTATAAAGACTCAGCTTACTTGGAGCATGCCAGATGGTCTCCGCGCTGTCAGTACCTGCCTTTGGTTGGTCCCAAGAAGTAACCCATGTCAGATACTTTAGAAGAGTACATTCGTTGTTTGCCTCCAGAGCTGCAAGAACGCATTTACAGAGAGTTTGTCAAGATACAAGTGAAACGCAAACTAAAAGTCATTTCTCGATTTTTAAACTATTGCTACTTTCACAGTATAAGAAGACTGATTCTTGGGAGAAACTATCGCAGATGCCTTGGAGTAGACTATCACACAAGATACAAACCTTGGGAACCTGGATATAAAAGCGGACCATGCCAGGACCGTTGTCTTCACTTGTGAAACGTATTCCGTGGAAGGAAGTCAACGATTATAGACGCCTAATACAGGAACTGTTTCCATTGAATTTTGGACGCTATGTGGTGTGTGTTAGAGACTACTTTTCTTGGATTTCGTTTCCCAGGACATTCGTTGTGGACTATTTTTGAGGAACAGTATTTGTTGTGGATTATTTATGAATGGTACAGACGACAAAGACATGACCATTCAAGCTTTATCGGCGCACGAAAGACAAATTGTGCTCAAAGTGTTGAGAATCGTGATTAACACTAGTTGTGTACCTCCGTGTAAAGAAGACATTTGTCAAACTTTATCTACACTTCACACGTTTCAAGAAGTGTGCATTGCTAGTTGGTTACACCAACAACGTCACGATTGGAAAGATGTACGTGAATGGAAAAGTGTTGGTTTCAATGCTTGGCTACAAGAAGTTGCACACTATGACAAGGACCTTGTGCGTCACTAATTTTCCAACACAAAAAGTGAACTTGGAACCCAAGTTAACCATGACACTCGAGCATCAAGAAGAAGACCACACCGTCGTACCCATAGAAACACCTGAGGAACAAAGAACATTTCCATCAGACACATTCCATTCTTCCACCACAGAGACAAGAATACCAGTGCGCGTACACCCATTTCGTAGGACACACCTCCATCGGGACTATGGTTGTTGTACATTGACTTGTTTATACAGAACTTTGATTCTTTTAGTGGTTGCTTTATTTTTGTACCTCACCATTTTTGCTGTATGCGTTTTTGTGCTTCATGACCTCTAATTACGTTTTTGTTGTGTTTTTTAAAACATTAAACGTGCATGAAACGTATAAAATGTCTTGTGTCTTTCGTGTTCTTCTCAAAATTCTTCCTACCACAGTCATGGCTGCATCTTCCTCTGCCACTTCTGCCTCTTCTACTTCTGTGGTCAAAGTGATCGACGAAAAGTTAGATCGTCAAAGTTGGAAAGCTTTGTATCTGCGTCATCCTTTTAACATGTTGATTGCTGGACCTAGTGGTTCAGGCAAAACCGAATTTGTCAAACGTTTGATCGAACACAAATCTCATTTGTTTGATCGTCCTCCTCAATGTATCGTGTGGTGTTTCAAAGTGTGGCAATCGTCTTACACTTTACTTCGTGAAAGTCAAGGAGAATCCATTTCGTTTGTCGAAGGCATTCCTCGCGAAGACGATGGGATCGTGTCTGACTTGAGTCAAACACATCTGGTCATCTTCGATGACGTGTTAGGAGAAGACGAAAAAGAAATTAAACTTTCGTTTACTCAAAAAGGGCATCATCGTAATGCCAGTATCTTTTACATTACTCAAAATGTATTTCAACAAAGTAAAGCCCATCGTACCAACAGTCTCAACGCCCATTACGCGGTGTTGTTTAAAAGCCCTATCGACAAATCTCAAGTGCAAGTATTAGCCAAACAGTTAGGCACTCCTTGGCTAAATTATGCTTATGACGATGCCAATCAAACACCTCATGCGTATTTAGTCATCGATTTAAAACCTAACACTCCCGAGTATTTACGATTTAGTACCCAATTGTTTCACCATTGGTGTCAAGAAGGAGGTCCTGTCATTTACAAGTCTCCTTCGGCCACTCTATGAAAGAAAAAACCATAAAAACAGCACGTCAATTACTTCAAGGCATCATTCACATTCCTCATCAAAGCAAACGTTTTTTTGAAAAATATAAAGTAGCGTTGTCACAACTGACAGATCCTAGAATCAATCCACGCACTACAAAACAAATCATTTTGACCAATGGTGGTATCGGTTCTTTAGGAGGTATCATGATTCGTTGTCTTTTGAAATGGGATCCCAATGCCCAAGCTAAAACCAAAACCCAAAAGAAAAGCCCCAAGAAGAAAAGCCCTAAGAAGAAAGCCCTTAAGAAGAAGAAGAAGAAAAGCCCTTCCAAGAAAACACCAACCACTACAGCTACTACCCGAAAGAGAGGTACTACTGTTAGGACGCGCACGTTCTCCAGAAAGTCACGAGAGGCAGTGACGGTGCCCCCTTCTCCTCCGTCCACTTCTTCGTCTTTTTCTTCACCCTTCGTCATGATGCCTGCCAAACCTGATTTAAGACCCGTGTTTCCTAATTTGATGCAAAAATGGAAACCCATTTCGAAAGTCACCACTCCGGGGGCATCTACTTCGACTGCTCTGGCCACTGCGGCTGCCGTTAAAAAAAAGTACCCTCACCTAAAACCAAAGTCCAAGAGAGAACCGACGTGTTACAAAGTTTACCGGATTTATCCAAACAAGAACTGACACGATTTAGTCCGTTGAAAACACCTCAACGTCGAGTGATGCCTGTCATGAAGATGGTACGCCTTGCGGACAATCAGTGGCGACGTGTTCCAGTATAAAAAAGAAGTGTGACCTCCGAGAGACCACAGTTCTATTTTTTGCTCCTGACATCCAAGATGGCCCCCAAAAGAGCACACCATTCTACTCGTCCCAATAAAGGCAAAGCCAAAAAAGGACTTCCACCTCGTCTGGCCAAACATTGGGACGTGTTGTCCGTCCTGACCAAATCCAATCCTCCCATGCAAAAAAGACTTATTCAAACAGCCCCAAAAGAAATCATCGATACCGTGTGGGAATGCTGTTTGAATGTATTAAAAAGAACGGTACCTTTGTCCAAGATGCAGAAACAGAAATTAGGCAAACATCGGAACGTTCTTCGCCAAATGGTCAAAGAGAAAATACCTCTCAGTCAGAAAGAAAAAAACTTGGTGCAACGAGGAGGATTTCTACCCATGCTGATAGGACCGTTGTTAAGAATATCGGCTCCTTTATTAGGAACGATTGCTGGACCACCTTTAGTAGGAGTCATGCGATAAATACGGAAAGACAAAAGAAGACAAAAAGGACACCCTTGTCTGGAAAGACAACACACTTATACCTTTGGATCTTGCGGAAGGACGAAAACTGACTTTAGTTCCTTACAAACGATGCGATATTTACCTCCCAATGCGAATCTCAACGAGATGCCCCAGTTACAAAAAGAATTACAATCGCTCATGGATCGAAGTGATTTGTCAGAAGCAGAAAAATCGCAACGGTACGGTCAACTCTTGCAACGCCTTCAACTCTTTCACCAGAAAGCTTTAGAGGAAACAGCTCAACCCACTCTGAGAGATTTCAAGACCATGATGATGAAAAGCGAACCTAAAACCACTACTACCAAGACAGCAGAAACCGCCACGGGGATGACAGAAGAATACGACACACGAGAATTATTTCAAACTCCGTCTGCTCCCATCTCTAGTAAGATTGCAGATTCCTTGTTGACACCATCTTCTACACCTCAACAAGAAGAAATGAAAGCTTGGGTTAAAAAGATGATGTCCACTCCTTCTTCAACAGAAGAAAAAAAGAAAGAAGGGAAGACAGAAGTGAAAAAAGACGTCAAGAAAAAAACCACCATCCCTTTACAACCGACTCATGTGGCTCGTCGAGCGCGTCAAGCCGCTTCGTCCAAACCAAAAGACTCCAAAAGTAGAAGTAGCATCGAACAGTGGGTGACTTATTGAGGAGTAAAAACATGGAGACACTTTTAGATAGCATTTACTACAATCCTTCCCATGCTGCTGGTTAGGGAGGAGTTCAAAAATTGTATCGGGCTGTTAAAAGCAAATTGAAAAGTGTACGTTTGCCAGACTACGACGATGGTTACAAGAACAATCGACGTACACGTTACACAAACCCATTCGACGAAAATTTTCTAGAAGTCAAACCAAAGTGGATGGTATCGATCATCAATGGCAAACATATTTAGCGGACGTCTCTCATTTGGCAGCTACAATCGTGGTCACAAATATTTGTTTTGTGTCATCGACGTGTTTTCCAAATTTGTTTGAGTCGTTCCTTTGACTTCTAAAAGCAGTACCGAGTTAGTACGCGCTTTAAAACTGGTGTTGAAACAAAGTGATCGTCACCCTTTCCGATGGCAAACAGACAAAGGCACCGAATTTCTAAACCAAGATTTTTAAAAGGAATTGAAACAACGCCACATTCATTTTTTTACCACTGAAAATCCTGAAACCAAAGCCAGTGTCGTGGAACGTTTTCAAAGAACTTTGAAAGAACGCATGTGGAAAAATATTTTACAAATGAACACACTCTCAAGCACATCGATTTGTTACCAAGTTTGGTCAAAGCGTACAATCAATCGTATACCATCGTAGCATCGGATGTGCCCCCGAAAAGGTCACCCTGAAAACGAAGTGACGGTGTTTCATAAATTGTTTGGTACACCAAAGATTGGACACCAGAAAACCCTGCTGCTCAAGACGGGAGATCAGGTTTGCGTTGGAAAACCAAACGTACTTTTGACAAAGATTATTTACCCAACTGTTCTACCGAATTGTTTCGTGTCACTGGACAAGTGCGTGGACGTCTATAAATTGGAAGACATGCACGGAGAAGTTTTAAAAGGAATTTTTGACTTGCCTGAGTTACAACGAGTGACCAAAAAAGAAGACGACTTTTACGATATCGAAAGCATTCTCGAACGCAGAGCACGCAAAGTGGGCAAACGTCGTGTAGAAGAAGTCAAAGTGCGTCGGAAAGGATATCCACCTAGTTTTGATTCTTGGATTGCCGCTTCCCAAGTCGTCGACTATAAAAAGAAGAAGTAACCAACATGTCGTTCAACACAGCAGCTAACTCTTCTCCTTCGCAGAGTTCCTCTCTTCAAGAATTACAAAAAACAACCTTTGTGGTTGTGGTGCAGAGAACGTGTGCCTAAAAATAAAATCGTCTTTTTCTGCCAAATCTTTGTGGTGTATTGTGTCATCGGAGCAGTGATTGCCAATTTGAGTTTGCAACAAGGGGACACACAATTGTCGACCATTTTACTCAGCAGTTGCATCGGTTATCTTCTGCCCAATCCATCCTTGAAATATACGACAGACAGTAACAACAGTAGCCACCACAACGGTACGACCAACACCAGTCAATCTTCTTATAGTCACAACAATAGCAGACCTTTTGGAACAGTTTGAACATCATTCTCATTTGAATTCGAGTGGCAGCTCGGACACCAAAACCCTTGAACTACTATGAATAACCAATTTTATTTAACTTTACTCAGTGACAGTTCGATGGATGTTTTCCGAACAATACCTTATGTTGTTTCACGGCCAAATTACCTCAGTTGGACCACGAAGCTCATTGGGAAGTGGCTTTGGTAGAAATCATTCATCCTACGCAAGCCCTCAACATCAACGCAGGTCAAAACACTTTCGTCGTGGATATCCTGAACGAGCAAGTGCAACAACACTTGGACACCAATGATCCAAGCCTTTACGAATCCAAACAATCATAACAGACAAATCCTCCTTCCTTGACTAGCAATACCATGAGAATTCCTGTGGGGTATTATTTTACTGCTTGACATTTGGTGGACACCATTGTTACTATCTTCAACGCCCAATTTGGCAAAGCCTTGGACAAAGCCAAGAAAACTGTCCTGATCGATTACCATCATGTGGCTCACTGTCTCTACTTGCAATTTGCGGACGACAAAATATTGTCCATCACTTTTTCTCCTGGGTTGTTTGCTATTTTGGGTGGATACACAAAACTAGTTCCCATGAAAGACATCAACAGCAACGATCGATTTTACAAGTATTTTCTCTACACCATCGAATTGAACGAAGGACTGAATGTATTGTTTGTTTACTCTGATGTGGTGGAGTACAACGTGGTGGGAAACACAGCCGCTCCGTTACTGAGAGCCATTCCTTTCAAAGCGGATTCTGCTGTCACCGCGTACGAGGAAGGTGGAAACAAGTATCACGTTCACCGTGAATATGTACATCCTCATTATCTTCCAGTCAATAAATCGTATTTTGACAGTGTCAACATTAGTATAGAAGGAGACATGGGACAAAGTGTTCTATTCAGTAAAGGAATAGTCACGGTGAAACTACATTTTCGAAAAAGGTTCTCCAGCGAATGGTAACCTAGCCAAAATGTATCCGGTGTACCGAGGAGTGGTTCGACAACGAGGACATGGTTTAGGAGATATGTTAAAATCTGCTTTTCTAACAGTAACCTCCATCTTGAAACCCATGATGACTCGAGAATTGCATACCTTAAAAGATGCCGCTTTGACGCAATGAAAAGAATTTCATCAAAAAATCCTCATCGACCAACAAAATCCTAAAGAAGCCTTTATGAGAGCAGGCAAAAATGTGTTGCCGCAAACTGGAAAAGATCTTTTGGGTCGCCGAGAGACTCCTATAAATTCGCTTCACGCTTCTGGCTCTGGCATTACTTCTTCCTCAACGACACAGCAAGGACAAGGCAGAAAGAGACGTCGACACCCCTTCAGAGCTCATAAACCACACGGTGTTCAGAAAAAGAATAAGAAAAGAAGAACGGTCAGAGAATTAGACGTGTTTGATTACTAACTGTGAAAAAATGATGCACCGAGATTCTTGCGAATGTACCAAGTCAGAACTGGATCTGTTTGTCATGCCACCTACCAGGATGACGATGCAAGAATCCCAATGAGTAGAATTTCACCCTCTATCGTCTTTGACGACTTCAGCTCCTATCAAATTTGAAATCAAAGGACAAACCGAAGATTACATCGATCTGAAGCAGTCACTTGTGTCTGAAACTCAAAGTGCTCAAAACGACAACACCAATCCTAATGCCGATGCCAGAGTAGCTCCCGTCAATAATTTCATGCATTCCTTGTTCAGCGAAGTGGATTTGTACTTGAATAACAAACTGGTCAGCAGCAGCATGGATACTTACCCTTACTGTGCTTACTTGGATAATCTCTTGACGTACGGAAAAGAAGCCATTAACACCTATCTGGATGCTTGCGTGGTGTGGAAACCTGACACCTCGGAAAAGTTCAACGACACAGCGGTGACAGAAGCTGACGATCCTCACAATGTGGGATTTAACGACAATCGAAAGAAAATCAGACAAGAGCGCACTTTAGAACTGATGGATCGTTTGCATTTGGACATGTGGTTGCAAGACAAGTATTTGTTGAACGGAGTGGATGTACGCCTGAGACTGAATCGCAGTAGTACCGTCTTCCATTTGATGGCCAATGCGAACGAGTACAAAACCATCATCGAAGAAGCCAGACTTTACGTGCGCCGTGTCGAAGTCTTACCTAAAGTAGCCAACGACATCAGGCAAACGTGGAGCAGAACCACTGCCAAGTATCATGTGCGACGAGTGGAAATGAAAACCTTTACCATTGTCTCTGGACTCCGATCCAAGGTCGAAGATCACGTCTTCCAAGGACAGCTCCCCAAACGTTTGCTGATTGGCATCGTCAGTAATGCAGCCCTCAATGGAGTCATCGATCAAAATCCTTTCGACTTTCGACACTTCTATGTCTCCAAGATAGAAGTCAGTCGAGATGTCCAGACGTTGTGTACCAGACCTTTTTAACCTAACTTTGCCAAGAGAAATTACTTGCGATCTTACTTGACTGTTTGAAGCCACGGACAGTTAGGCACCAACAGCACCCATGGCATTTCGCACGAGGATTATGCAGGAGGATATGCTTTGTGGGGATTTGATTTCATTCCTGACAAAGGCAGCGACGAAGGACATTTCCACCCAATAAAATCAGGCCAACTTCGTGTGGAACTTCAGTTTGCTACAGCTATAGCCAACACCGTGAACGTCATCTTGTATGCAGAATTTGACAATACTCTAGAAATCAACAGTTTGAGAGAAGTGATTCTAACCTATTAGAAAGGATGCAACACGAAGAACCTATGGAGATAGTAGAAGATGAGGGATTTTGTGAACCACAGCAGTCACAATCCACCAGTGATGACGATGTTTTTGATCCAGAACCAAAAGAAGAAGAAGAGAAAAGTAATGTTCCCAAGTTTACTAGTTATATGACCTGTCGATGGCTAGAACAAGAACAACATTTAGTCTCATGTTATGAAAGAATTACAGATCTGACCAGAGTCTATTGTTTTTGGATGTCAAATCAATCATCCCAGTCAGAACCAACACGACAAATGTATGATGATGATTGCAGAAGAAAAATTGGACGAATATTTGGAGGAAGCTTGGTCTCTAATCTCGGACGAAAAGGTGTTGAGAAAGTGGTATAAAGACTTCCAGGATAGTTCCTCATCTCCATTGACATCTCTGGAGATCAAACGCATCGAAGCTCTCTTGCAACAGAGTATAGAGACTACCCGCAGTGATTCGTAGATTTACTTGACAGAAAGATTCAAGCATAAAGTCAAGTGTGAATTGATGACTTATTGTTACCTGTGAACAAAGAAAAAATCTATATCTGGGAACTTCATTACCTGTTGACTCTCAGTTCATGCAACTCTTCTTGGAATCCTGTGGTGTGTGCTAAAGATGAGCTTCCACATCGCAAACCTAAAGACGTTCATGCCTATGTCATCAATACCGACGACAGTCATCGACCAGGAACCCATTGGGTAGCAGTGTACTTTCCCAACGATCACAGTGTGGAATATTTAGGTTTTTATGGATTAGCTCCTTTGGAAGACGACATCATTGACTTTTTGAGAAGAAATGCGGTCTCCACTCGATTCAATAATGCCAGATTACAAGGATCAGATTCTATGGTTTGTGGACAATATTGTGTACATTTTCTTCATCAACGGACTCTCAAAGCAGTATGTGTGTGTCTGTCTTTGTCTTCCCACTCAAAAAATCCTTTTTCCTTCTAAAACATTGTATATGCGGTGTGTGTTTGTATATGGAGTGTATGTTTGGTGTATGTGTTTTTTAAAAAAAAAATAATAAAAAAAAACTTTCTCAAAAATATATGTTTGTACAGAGTGTGTTTGATGTATATGCTTTTTAAAAATAAAAAATTAAAAAGTGTTTTCTTTTAGGTCCACGTACTGGGTGTGTTTTAGGGGTGGCTGAGTGTTGGATCCCCGAAGCGCAAAAATGACGTCATACGGATGACGTCAGACGCGGTAGTGTGGGTTATGTTTTTTATGTATGTGTGAGGGATGTTTTCCTTCACGTCCGTGCTTTAAGTATATAAAGCGGCACGTTTGCCAGTCGAGCTACCCATTCCCATTCCATTCCATTCAGGCAGCAGCGGTGGAGCAGAGCAGACGTGTGGCAGACGTGCTAACGGTAGAGGGAGTCGCAGTGGACGAGGAGGGGAGGAGGCAGGGTTAGTCGGCAGCTATGGAACACCCAACTACAACTATAGTGAAGTATGGAAGTATGGGGCCAAGCTGCTGTACAGGCCAACGGTTTTCAAACTGTCGACCTACCCCCCCCCCCACCCGCCAGATGCCGACTACATGGAGCAGCATGCAAAGCAGGCGAGCTACCAAGAGGTCACTGCCATAAAGACAGAGCTGGCACAGCAGTTAGACAGAGCTTCTCTACCGGGGACCACCTGCTGCTAACAATAGTCCTTTTAAGGGCTAATATATTGCCTGAATCAATGGGGTTTTCAATTTGGCTTTTTTTCGAAAACCCCTTTTGATTATACTCTTTTAAAACACAAATTTGATCAATTTCGAACCACCGTCTAAAAATTACAACTCAAAATTGTAGTGTGCGTGATACAAAAAAGATAAGAGTAATTCTTACTTAAAGATTGGTATTGTTTTTGAAAATAATATGTACACTTTGTACACAAAATTTTTTACAACTGGAATAATCGCGTTAAATGGAAAATTCTTTGAAACTTGAAGTATTGTCATAATTGAACAAGTGGCTAACACTTTATTGGTATTAGGGACAGCCCGACTTAGTTAACTGGGCAGAATTTAATCATGTATGTACGTTCCAGGCGTTTCAGCTTCCGTCACGCTTTGCGCTTTCGCTTGCCTAGTCCGTGCCGCTTGCCACTCCAGACTGAGACCTTGAAGCAATTCTGAACAACAAGTGCGCTATCGCGCACCTGTATACCTGTAAACATTGTGGTTCTAGTCCGATGTACAGGTATAAACACACCTTACAATATCGTGCCTTCAATGAACCCCCGTTTGTGGGGAATCCATGCATTGATTGTAGGGTGTGTTAAATGTACACACTCTCCAATAGCGCGCATTCAATTTAACCCCCTTAATGGTGGGGAACCATGCTGCGCTGGAGGGGTGTACTTAGTCAGTAAAGTGTCAGGTGTGTTGCAAACTGTCAACACACCTGACCATAATATTAGTGTGTTTAATCACACATTTAACCCCCCTATGCGTGCTTTGCACGCTGTGGGGGTACATAGTCGTACATGCCCGAAGGGCGAAAACGACTCTAATTCAAGCACAACAACAGTCGAGCTCCCCAGTCAGCAACAAGCCGTCAGAGGAGTAACATCACGCTTAAGTAGCACCACGCCGCACCTTGCTGTTGGATGAGTAGGGGAGGGGGCCACATGAGAGTCAACGGACTGCCTCGTGAACTCGAAATGACCAGCCTACTACTTAATTATTAGGAAGTCAGGGGCATACCAGCATATACGAGGCAGAATGACACAGAGAAGACCGACCTTCCCCGCCACCATGAAGTCGAGGAGTACAAACAAGTGGCCCCGGTGATAACATAGAACACTGGGGGATACCATCGGGAAGTACCACGACGCAGAGAGAGTTAAGATACAGAAGGCAGTAAGCTGGGACTGTTGCATATGACGACTGGGGAAGTCAGCCTGCCCGAGGAGGAAACCTGTAAACTTGAAGTTCGCCGTCCTTCTCCTCGCAGACTGATCAAAATTGACTTACTGTATGGGGTTTTCCTTTCGAATGTTTGAAAACCCCTTTTGATTACACACTTTATATCACAAATTTGATTTATTTTGATTCACCGTCAAAAAACCCTCCAATTAAATAATCTGTGCGTGATACGAAAATGATATGAGTAACTTGTATTCGCTTATTGGTATTACTTTTTTTCGAAAAATATGTACATTATGTACGCAAATTTCAAAACTGAATGTGGAAATAAATAAACAAATTTGCAACTCGAAAGAATTGTCATAATTAAATATGTAGTTAACACATCATTGGGTTTAGGGACAGCCCGACGTAGCTAACTGGGCAGAATTTGATCATGTATGTTCATGGCGTTTCAGTTCTCCGTCACGCTTTGCGCCTCCCTTGCCTGGTCCGTGCTGCCTGCCACTCCAGACATGAACAGCTTAATCACTTAAGTGCGCTTCTCGCACACCTGCATACCTGTAAACCTTGTGGTTCTAGTCCTATGTACAGGTATATACATTTATACACACACCAAAATATCGCGCCTTCAATGAATCCCCTTAATTGAGGGGAAACCATGCAGCGATGGAGGGGTGTGACAATGGCGTTTATAACGCTTTAACGTGGCAGGTGTGTTGCAAACTAGCAACACACTTGACCACAATAATAGTGTGCACTGCACACAATTTAACCCAATTTAACACAAGAAGATGAACAAAAGAGAAAAGCTAAAACAGCTCAGAGAACACCTAGAGATTGCCTGACAGCTCTTACGGGACGTGGAGGAAATGGAGGAGATGGAGGAGAAAAAGAAAAAAGAGGAGGAGGAGGAGAAGAAAGAAGCGGTGCGGCCTCATCTCATGATGCTGCCTAACTGCGAAGTGAGGCTTAAAGCAAGGACACCGCCACAGTCGCCGCAACCACAGTCATAGCCACAGCAACCTCCGCAAGAGCATCCCCAAGCCCATTGGGTGATTAGGAGAAGAAGAAGTCAGACCACCTTCACAATCCCTCAAACAGAGAATTGGGATCGTGAAGTCATTGAACTCCCCTCCCCCTTACTCCCCTTGCCCTTTCCCATCTACACCAATTTTGGAAATGGACGTAGTGGGAGATGTGCTGCCTGTGGGGTTAGACCTGGGAGCTGCCCACACCTCTAGGTGAAAACAAAAAACCAAACGGCCCTTTTCAGGGCCACCAAATTGCCAAGAAAAGAACATTCTTATTTGCCATATATGTGTTTGTAGGTAAGTGTATGTGTGTGTCTGTCTTTCCCACTCCCAAAAAATCCCTTTCCCTTCTAAAAAAATGCATGTGTGGTGTGTGTTTGTATGTGGCGTGTATGTTTGGTGTATGTGTTTTTTTTTTTAAATTAAAAAAAACTTTCTCAAACATATATGTTTGTATAGAGTGTGTCTATCCACACTCCTCTTCCCTTCCTATCTTAAAAAATACTTTCGTTTAGGTCGGCGCACTGGGTGTGTTTTCTGTGCTATAGGTTTTTGTATATTTATGGGGGGAGGGATGTTTTCCTTCACGTCCGTACTTCCAGCATATAAAGCGACGCATTCCCCAGTCGCACCATTCATCGTCAACTACAGCAAGCATGTCTACCGTAGAGAATCTACAGGAAGTCTGGGATGGGATGGTGGGAGTGGAGTCCCTATTAGAAAGGATGGCAATGTATTGGCGTTACCCAACCACCAAGCCGTATGTATGTCACAAGACAAGTGTCTTGTCAGAGAAGTCCTAGAGAAGGAGGTGGTCAAGATTAAAGGTACCTGGGCCAAAGAAAGAAAAGACAAGGAGAACCAAAAGAAACAACAAGACTTCCAATGCCTGAATGCTAATTGGATCAAGGTCCAGGAGAAGTTCAGGAGATTGTGTCATCCTGACTGGCTCCCTGATCCACCCCAGAAAAAAAAGAAGAACATCCTAGGCTTCCTGAAGACATGGTGGAAGAAGAAGAAGTAGTAAAAAAAAAACAACGGCCCTTTTCAGGACCACCCACCTCTCTAGAAAAGATTACTCAAGGATTGCCTTAAAAAATATTTTTTGTTTTGTTTTGTTTGTGTGTTAGGTGTATGTGTCATTTCCCGTACGGGCCTGTAGAGGCCCCCACCCTGTTCATTTCGGGTCCACTCTGTTCCTTTCCCGTACGAGCCTCAAGTGCCCCCCTCCATGTTAATTTTCCGTACGGACCTCAAGTGACCCTTGGGCCTCAGTATCCCCCTATAATACTTATGTATGTATGTATGTATGTATGTATGTATGTATGTATGTATGTATGTATGTATGTATGTATGTATGTATGTATGTATGTATGTATGTATGTATGTATGTATGTATGTATGTATGTATGTATGTATGTATGTATGTATGTATGTATGTATGTATGTATGTATGTATGTATGTATGTATGTATGTCAGAAGTTCTTTTTTTTTGTGTCTTTAAAAGAGATTACATTCAGTTATTTTAATTGTTACAGAATAGTAATACAAACACTGTGATTAAATCCTTTGTATGATTAAATCTTTTTCATCATGGAAATTACTGTGCATGTCTGTGCAATAGTTCTTGCGCCGAGATACAAGTTTTGTAAGACAAGATAATAAAGGAACTTACAAGTCCTTCAGTTATAATAGATTTGTTTCCCTTCATAATGCCCTATATCAACAAGCAAACGTTTAAGTAAGTGTAGGTTATACATAGTCGTAAGGAAAAGAGGAAATTTGTAAGCAAATGTTCGTTAGCTAAGGAAATAATGGGATAGTGTAATATGTTTCGTTTCTTTTCAACTCTATATAGAAAGAGATGTATTATTTGTGTTAGTATTTTTAAAAGGTTTATAGACCGCATGCTATTTTCGGGTTACCTTTTGCAGAGTTGGCGATGTTTTCTATTTGCAGCGTCAATTCATAATTCAGTAACGGCTCTTCACCTTTTCTTACCTTCACTCAGTCATGTTATTTATTACAATATTATATCGTTATCGTAAACTTTCCCCTATGTAAGGGCTTGAGAGGGCTCAGTTTCTTTTAATGTTTCTAAGCAGTGTAGAGACTGCACGCCATTTTCAGGCGCCTTTTGCTGAGTTAGCGAGGTTTTTCTATTAGCAAAGTAAATTCATAATTCGATAAGGACTGTACACTTTTCCCTCTTCACCAGTAGAAAGTCTGTCAGGAAGTCAAACAGCTCTTACGCCCATTATCCTGTCCACTTTCATGCGATCAGTAAGGTGTTATGGCAAATCAGGTGGTGGACCAAGTTGCTACACATTTGGTGGAATCCTTGACGGCGCAAACCATACATATTGTTACTCAGACCCCAGTGTCAGGTAATGTGCTTTAGTTGAGTGGAGACAGTTTTTAATATTGTTATTCCTGACATTCACCAAATTGGATGCGCAGCTGAGGACCTTAGGTGCAAGGTTGATAAATGTTTTTATTATCTATGTGAGTACTTAATCAGCCGCTCACTTAGTAGGTTTCTTACTTAGATATATGCATAATCAGACTTGGGGCTCAGAGCTCTAACGATATATGATGGAAATCATATGACGGGCAATTTCGGTTTAAAAAGGTAAAAACTCCCGTAGCACCATGAGGAATAGAAGATCTAGACCTTTGGTTTGTACACATGTACTAGGGTCATGGTTGGCATTCCCTTTGTTCACCACCACCCCCAGCCCCCCTGCAAACACATTATGCAACCAATATATTAAGTGATCTGTTTATAATTATACGAAGATGTATTGTCCATATTTGCATAAATATTTGTGCTGCGTTGGCAACAATCCTTCACTGGCATGTAATCGTCTAGTTTTGGTCCCAATTGTTCTCATATTAGGTCAAGCACTAGCTTCCAACAAGTCGTGCGTGTCCGTACTCAACAGTAAATGTCTACCCCTCGTAAATACATCAACCGCAATCCAAATACAGCATACACAACTCACAGAGGCCCATTTAGACCTTCATGTCTCGCCAACACTTCAAGCAAAGTTGTTGTGCTCAATACTCTTTTACAAACTTATCTCCTTAAATCTCTGTAGAGGAGCTGATTGAAGATTTTACTAATGGCTTTTACTTGCACTCCAGTGGTCCCAGAATAGCTACCGGTTTTCAAAATGTAGCTTCAGTAAAGGGTACAAAATATGGAGGCTTTAAATAAAGCCATGAAAGAAGTTCAGCTGGACAGGATTGCCGGCCCATTTAATTATAGGCCCTTGATCACTCTCAGGTTGTCTCCAGTTAGCTTAGTTCCCAAGAAAGATGGTGCCTGGAGACTAATACAACATTTGTCTTATCCTAAAGGGGCAAGTGTGAAAGATTTTATTGATTAAAGTATGTGTTCCGTTCAGTACTCGTCATTTGATTATTGCCATATAATAAGTAAACTAGGTCAGGTACGTTACTTGGTAAGATGGATGCAAAAAGCTGCATTCAGACTTCTTCGGGGTAACCCTTTCGAGTTTGAAATCTAGGTTTTAAGCTTACTTCTTTCAGTATGAATAATGTATGGATGCAAACGTTTGAATAGCCTTCGAATGTAGCATCATAGCTGATGGAAATAATTTCATCTGGTGTTTACTCTGTCCCTATCCTGGGCACCAGTGCAACCAGAGTACGACAATTTTAATATTTTGCATGACGTCTTGTTACATTAGCAGATTCGCCTGTTTGTTTGTTTATTTATTTGTTGGGGTTTTACGGGTTCGTTTGTTTGTTTGTTTACAGTGAGGAAAAAGTCAAATTTGCATTTGCTATATGAAAGTCTGGCCACCATAAATTTAAAAAGGTTTTACAAACGACAGATGTGAATGTTTTCCATTTATTTACAAATATTAGCTTAAATATTAATGAAGGTTTCAGATGACAAAAATGTATTTTTGTTACTCAATGAAGGAAGAAAAATTAATATTCAAGAAAACATTTTCCAATAGATAATACTATCTCTTCAGTCACAAATCTATCTTTTTCAAAGATTAAATGACGTCAAACTTACTTTCAAATGTCCTTGGAAATAAAATCTTAATCGAAGGAACTTAAAATATTTGCTGAAAAAAGAATAATAATTGTAACTATCACCAATGCCAATCTTCTGACATCATATTTAATTAGCATAAAAAGGTTTGCTATGAAAGTCAAAACGTTCATCAAATGTTAAATATAATAATACTTCTGATCTCTTCACATTTCTGAATCATATATTATTCTTGTTCAAATTATAACTAGATTGATTTCATTAAACTATTATTTTTCACATCCAATCAGCCTTTGAGGCTTTGTTAAAATAATCAGTTATTTGTGTGTGTGTGTGTGTGTGTGTGTGTGTGAGAGAGAGAGAGAGAGAGAGAGAGAGAGAGAGATAAAGAGAGAGAATCTGCACAAAGGTTCAGACCTCAGAGCTGTGGCCAGATCTTAAAATTACAGAAATTCGTGGCATGTAGAGTGATTAAACTAGAGTGATCCTTAATTATAAGTATACTAATGCCAAGTCTTGATAGAGTCAGAAGTGCCATACAGGACCGGGTATTCAGGGAAGACCGTTAGATTAATGTTTTATTAAAGCATGTGTTTAATTAGGCATCCAGGTTTATATATACATATATATATATATATATATATATATATATATATATATATATATATATATATATATATACATACATATGTGTGTGGGGGTGTGATGCGCTGTATCATTGATATACCACGAGATGTATACGTTAGTAGTTACTGGGGGGGGAATATGGTCAAAGAGGGCACTATAGGGTCATACGAGAAATTAATGGAGGGGGCACTATAGGGTCATACGGGAAATGAACATGGAGAGGGCACTATAGGGTCATAGGGTAAGTGCGCTTGTATAGTATTACCCCGGGACTAGCTACCGGCTACCGCGCATCTGACGTCTGCGCTTCCAGAGGGTACTTTGGGGTCAAAAAGTGTTTATAGGGACAGAAGTATTTTTAGAGAGATAGAAGTGACACATACACCACACACACAAACACAAAACATAGAAACAATATTTTTTGACGGCAATTTTAGAGTAATCTTTTCTAGAGAGGTGGGTGGCCATGAAAAGGACCGTTGGAGTGGTGTGAACCAAGTTAACACAGATGGCATCTCATGAATGGTCATCTTCTCCTTAAACTTCTACGGACTTCAGGCCCGTACATCAATACCCGCTTCAGGCAGCCTTGTCTCTCGATATAGATGCGTCTTTTCCACACCGCTGTAGTTGTGATCTTCGTGATCGCACATGATGCTTTGACATACATAGGGAAGTATGGGTCAAAAAGCATCCCCGATACGATGGCGGATGATTCAACACTAGTCCACATCTTCTAGTCTCGAGAACCGGTGAAGCTTTGTGACAAAAGCGGTTGTATATTTAGCCTAAGAACGGATCGAAACGGATCGAAATGAACTACCAATCCAAACGCGCGTTACAATAGGGTGGGTAGGTCTTCCAATCGGAAGAGAGCGGGGGTGTGACGTCATCTTCAGTATATATGCGCCACAGCGTTAGTAGGGTTTTACCTTTGGCGGCATAGTTTGAGTATGACTGATACCACGAAGACCATGTATTAGGGTGATCCTGCGACTTAAAGTTATGTTCGGAGTGAGAGTACGACGACGGCAAATGCAGTGGTGAACTTTCAACCAGAAGAATTTAATTTAGATTTTGTGGATTTTCTGTCATAATCTCAAGAATTTTTGCCTGAAACAACCACCACTGTTGTACCACCACCATCTTTACCCGTGATCGATGATTTTAAAAAGAGACAAAAGGAATAACTGGAATTTTGTTTACATCGTTAGAGAGAAGCAGAAGAGTCCTTTCTTCAGCAAGAAGAGGACAGAAGAAAGCAAGAAGAGGAGAAGTGTGAAGGACAGAAGGCAGGAGTGATGAAAACAAAACGGTGAGTTTGTTACAAGACCTTTTAGCCGAGTTAAATAATCTGAGAAACATGTATCAGATTTTTTAACACAACCCTAGAGAAAAAGCCCATCACTACTACTACTACTGAGATGCTACCACCACCACCACCATTGACTACTACTAATACTACTACTACCAAAGCAGCAGGAGGAAGAGTAGGACTTGGCCGTAGAAAGGGATTGAGACAGTTAAAACTCATCATGTCCAGTCCATAAGTTTGTTAAAAACAAACACCCCAATGGTCCTTTTCAGGACCACCTACATTTCTTAGAAAAGAAATAATCAAATAGCCAAAAATCAAGTAAAACTTTAAATCCCATCCTTGGTTTGTGTTTGCGTGCGTGCGAGCGTGAGTCCATACTCTAAAAAAATAAAAACCAAAAGACACTTACTTTTTCGATTTTGGTATATTCTCTAAAACAATCACAATGAACATTTCATAACACATCACTCAAATTCATCGTTCACTGCCTGTCTCTCTTTTTCTTGAATTTCTTCACATCAATCAAGGGTTATTTTTCTTCTTCATTATCTTCTAGTCGTCTGACCTTCTTTCCTTTCTTGACGACGGGCGAGAGTTCTTCTTCTTCTTCTGCTGCTGAAGATCCCTCTGCTACCTTCCTCTCTTGTTGGTTCTCTTGTTTCTTAGTGCACTCTGAAGACCAATGTCCTTTCTCTTGACAATGATAACAAGTATCTTTTCCTTTGTCTCTCTTTTCTTTTCCTTGGTTTTGACGTTGTGGACATTCTGGAGCCCAATGTCCTTTTTCTTGGCAGATATAGCAAGTATCTTGACTTTTATCTCGAGAGGCTGAGGAGGAGGAGTAGTCCTTAGTCTTACTGAAAGTGGTATATTTTCCACGGACTGTCTGTAAATATCTGACCAGAAAGGCAATCTGTCTTCTTGACTCTTCCATCTTCACTGTTTGAAAGTTGAATAACGATTAGTGATTCTGAGTTTAGGAAGGTCTCTATATATATAGGGAGAGACCTGTGTAAAACTTAATCAGATTCAAGTGAGACATCAAGATGAAAAGATTACGCACTTTCAATGAGAAAACAGAAGAAGAAACGAAGAGGCCACGACGGATACTTTCCGTCCCGCCTCATGCACCGCTAGCTGAAGTGCTAGCTCAAGTCCATGCAAGCGATTTCAAAGAGGACATGAGTAAGCATGAAACCACACCTTCCACCAAACCAAAAGAATCTAGACTCCCTAACCAAGAAAGTGCTTCCGTGGCTCCCGAAAATTACTATCGCATTCGAGAGACGCAAAAATGACCTCTAGAAAATTTTGAACCACGGCTTACACTTACACCGTCAACTTTAAAGACTTCAAATCTGAAGTGCCTCCCGAGAAAGATGCAGGGTTCATTACCGATTTGTGGGATTCTTTGTTACAGATCTTGAAACGACAATGCGGAGCCAACGAGGACGATCGATTGAGACTTTCCATTCATCACGACAGTCTGAAGTCTCCTGTCTGGATCGAGTTCAGCACCCCAGCAGAATTAACACCATCTAAAGTCATGGACAAAGTCGAACACGTTCAACAATCCAACGAAGAGTTTACCATCACCGATGGAAATGCCACACTTCACATGACCCATGTGTAATCTCCTCGAGGTAGCGGACGCAGCAGGAAAGTGTTACTGGTGGACGACCTTCGTAGTACCAAACACAGTGTCGTCCAAATAGATAATTCTCAGGACCAGATGTGCTTAGCCCGTGCCATCGTGGTTGGGCGATCGTATGCCAACAAGAACGAGACCACAGAATAGAAACGGTCATGGAAGAGCATTCGACAATCGGACAGAGCCAAACAACGAAAAGAAGCAGAACTCCTGTTACAACAAGCAGTCATACCAAAAGAGACCGTGTGTGGCATTTCTCAAATGCAACAACTTCAAGACGTCTTGGCTCCTCGGTACACCTTGAAAGTACACCCTCAAGAAATTCGCGGAGCTCTGCTGTTTCGAGGACCTGATTTCCCGGAGGGAAAATACATTCACGTATATTATCATCAAGAATATGTCGATGCCATCACCAGTATCACAGGATTTCTTGGATACTCTTACTACTGCGAGAAATGCGACAAGGGATTATACAGTCGGGAGAAAAACATTCATTGCGGAAAGAGATGTCAGGGCTGTTTAGCTTCCAAGCCATCCCGTCCTGAAAAACACGTGCGTTGCTCGACGTGTCGACGAACCTTTGTCAGTCCCTCTTGTTACGAACAACATTGCAGGACACAAGCTCTCCATAAAAAAAGTGCTTGTGAGTTTTTGAAATTGTGCTCCACGTGTGGACACCTGATTCGAACCAATTACCCCAAGAATCATGTTTGTACTGCAAAGAAAAGAAGTCGCATTTGCGACCAAATCGTGGATTTTGATCATCAATTTTTCATTCCAAAATACGACAATACACTGGAGAAAGAATTAAAGGATGATCCCAAGAAGAACAAGAATAAAGTGGATTTTATCTTTTTTGACCTTGAATGCATGCAAGAGACGGGCATTCTCATCCATAATTTCTGCGACGCTCATCTGGCCTGTGAGAAGTACATACAAGAACCTATTCATTTTCACTGTCCTCATCATAGTAGGATTCCAGGAGGACGTGAAAAATCTTTCGTGGCCCCAACACTCTGCCCGAGTTTGCTCAATGGGTTTTGGATCCCATCGACGACACTTGGAGCGAAGAGGACATTCAACGTTACGAGGATTGTCATACTACCGACATGGCTCACAATTTCTCGGGATACGATGGACAGTTTCTGTTAAAATATTATTCAGAACAAGGTACCGAATGCCCCAAAGTCGCCATGAACGGAGCCAAACTCATCAACATGCAAGTGGGACAAATACAATTCAAAGATTCCATGAGTTATTTGGCCATAACTTTGAGTCGAATGCATAAAACATTTGGAATGACAGAAAAGGCCAAAGGATATTTTCAAACACTTATTCAATACGTAAGTCAAAAAACACGTAGTTCTGCCGCATTTGCCTGGCGTTCACTATTACGACCCTGACGGAATGCACACCGAACACTGAGAGGCCTTCCACGCTTGGTACCGCGCTCACGCTTCAGAACCGTTTGACTTTCAAGAAGAAATGTTAAGGTATTGCCGATCCGATGTGATACATTTTACGCCGTTGCTGTGGAAAGTTTCGACAATTATTTCTAGATCACGGAGAAGTCGATCCTTTGAAGGAAGTGTGCACCCTAGCCTAAGAATGTACCTTAGTGTACACCAAAAAGTTCATGCCGAGAACTCGCTAGCCATCATAGAACCTAACACTTCTCTTTCGGCCAGCCGTCAATACTCTGCCAAAGCTTTGCGTTGGTTACATTACTTGTGCTAAAAGGAAGACAAATGGATACAACATGCCAGAAACGGAGGGGGAGAAAAGAAAATAGGCAGTCTTTCTGTGGATGGTTGGGATTTTGAAAACCCTCAGACGGTGTACGAATTTTAGGGATGCTTATTTCACGGATGCCCTACCTGTTTTCCTCAACGACACCTGAGAAGTCCTTTTTCAGACTTCACCATGGAAGAGTTGTACGAACACACCTACCAACGACGACTGAAATTAGAAAGTCAAGGATACCAAGTGGTAGAAATGTGGGAGCCCGAGTACGATCGACGTTTCAAAACCGATCCAGAATTTAGACGCATTGCCGAAAGTTACGACGTGGTCGACATCGAACCTTTGGACCCACGCCACAGTTTGTTTTGAGGACGAACCAATGCTACACGCTTGCTGTACGAAGTAGACGAATCTCGAGGAGAAGAAACCAAATACATCGACGTGTGTTCGTTGTAGCCTTTGGTGTGTAAATACAAGCGATTTCCTACCGGACACCCTGAAATCCTGACAGAACACATCGACGTGGAACACATTCGTCAATACGAAGGATTGATCCAATGCAAAGTCTTGCCCCCGACAAACTTGTACCATCCTGTCTTACCTCATCATTGCCAAGGAAAACTGATGTTGCCTTTATGTCGTACGTGTGCCGAAACATGCAATCAAGATCACCCATGTCACCACACGGAGGACGAACGCGCTTTGACAGGAACGTGGTTCAGCGCAGAATTGTTTCGGGCTCTGGATCGGGGATACCGCTTGTTGAAAGTGTACGAAATTTAGCACTTTCCTACAACAGCACAATACCAAAAGGACGACGCCTCCAATCCAGGCATTTTCTCAGGCTACGTCAACGAATTTCTCAAACTGAAACAAGAAGCCAGCGGCTATCCCTCTTGGTGTCGGACGCCAGAGGACCAAGTCCAATTCAAAGAACAGTACCGTGCCGTAGAAGGCATCACTTTGGAAGAAGTAGAAAAGAACAAAGGAAGAAGATCGTTTGCCAAAGTCATGTTGAATTGCTTGTGGGGAAAAATGGCACAACGTACGATCTTGCCCAAGACGGAATACTTGGCAGATCCCAGTCGCTACTTTCAACTGGTGGACGACAAAGGAAAACTAGTGAAACACGTGGAAATCATCCGTGAAGATTTTATCTTGATCAATTACGAAGAAGAATCCATGTTTGTGCACCCCGACGAGTTTAGCAATGTGGTCATTGCAGCCTACGTGACAGCCCATGCTCGCTTGAAATTGTACGACGAGGCTTTAGAAGTCTTGGGAGATCGTGTCTTGTACTTTGACACCGACAGTTGTATGTACATCCATCGCCGCGGTTGCCCACACCCCTCCATCGAAGGAGATCGGTTAGGAGCATGGACGGACGAGCACCCTCAAGGGACGATCCTGAGTTTTGCCAGCGGTGGCCGTAAAAATTACGGTTACCGATACCAAGACCGACAAGGCCAGCTTCACACCAAATGTAAAGTAAAAAGGATTAATCCTGAACTATCGAACCAGCCAAGTGGTGAACTTTGATGTCTTGAAAAATGCTTTGCAGTCTGGACAAGCTCAAGACTTTCGAGTGAAAACGTTAGAGCCGCACAAGATCGTACGGCCACCAAATCACCAAATCGTCAGCCGACCTTTAGAAAAAGTTTACCAAATTGGGAACCAAAAATGAGTGAGACTTCCAGGCCACACCACTTTACCGTACGGACACGCCGATCTTCAGTATAAAAAAGGACAACTTCCAAGCCCAACCATTCATTGTTACTCCAAACGTTGACCGAGCAAGAAGAAGAAGAAGAAGATGAAAACTCATGTCACCCACCCACCGAGTGAGAAACTCACGGTGAACATCAATGCGGAGATTAGTACACAGGCACCGATGCTAACGAACTCGACACAGCCACCGAGCGAGGAACCTACTGTGAACTCCAAGTTCGATCACGAGCTGGAGTGCGATGCGGTTCCTTGCGATGAGAAGGATACCATCACTCCAGGGGCTTACGATGAGACGGATGCCGTACGCTTTGACATCAGCGATGCAGCACGACCTTGTCGCTCCTCCTCTGGGACCCTCGAAAGCGATGCCGTGCGTGTGCCTTACCGCCCCACTAGAGATGCAGGACGCCCTTTCTTCTTTTTTGGGGATGCTAAGTGTGTACCTACCTGTGGATGCCATCCCTACTTTGACAAAAAATACACGCTGTCTGTGGCTTTGCCTGCCTATTGCGACTTTGAAAGTCGACTCCAGACGTTCCAAGATAAGTGGCCTAAATATCTGGAAGGACCAACTCCCAAAGCTTTAGCCAGATCTGGATTTATCTACTTGGGAGAAGGTGATAAAGTTCAATGTTTCAGTTGCGGTGTGACGCTTCACGAATGAGAGTGTAAAGACTCAGGTTAATTGGAACATGCCAGATGGTCTCCACGATGTCAGTACCTGCCTTTGGTCGGTCCCAAGAAGTAACCCATGTCGGACACTTTAGAAGAACACATTCATTGTTTATCTCCGCAGCTGCGAGAACGCATTTACAGAGAGTTTGTCAAGATACAGGTGAAACGCAAGCTCAAAGTCATTCCTCGATTTTTAAACTATTGCTACTTCCACAGTATAAGAAGACTGATTCTTGGGAGAAACTATCGCAGATGCTGTGGAGTAGACTATCACAAAAGATACAAACCTTGGGAACCTGGATATAAAAGCAAACCATGCCAGGACCGTTGTCTTCACTTGTGAAACGTATTCCGTGGAAGGAAGTCAACGATAGTTTTCAGACCTTAGAAAGATTATAAACGACTGATAAAGGAACTGTTTCCATTGAATTTTGGACGCTATGCGGTGTGTGTGTTAGTGACTACCTTTCTTGGATTTCGTTTCCCAGGACATTCGTTGTGGGCTATTTTGGAGGAACAGTGTTTGTGGTGGACTATTTTGGAGGACCCGTGTTTGTTGTGGATTATTTTGATGAACGGTACAAGCAACAACAAAAAAAAAAAAAAAACATGACCATTCACGCTTTATCGGCGCACGAAAGACAAATTGTGCTTAAAGTGTTGAGAACCATGACACTCGAACCTCAAGAAGAAAAAGAATACCACACCGTCGTACAAATAGAAACACCTGAGGAACAAAAAACCTTTTCGCCAGAGAAATTTCATTCTTCCACCACAGAGATAAGAATACCAGTGCGTGTACACCCATTTCGTAGGACACACCTCCATCGTGACTATGGTTGTTGTACATTGACTTGTTTATACAGAACTTTGATTCTTTTAGTGGTTGCCTTATTGTAACACCTCACCATTTTTGCTGTATGCGTTTTCGTACCTCATGACCTGTAAATATGTTTTTTTGTTTATTGTTTTTTTTAAACAAACATTAAACGTGTATGCAACGTATAAAATGTATTGTGTCTTTCGTGTTCTTCTCAAAATTCTTCCTACCACAGTCTTGGCTGCATCATCCTCTACCTCTTCTGCCTCTTCTTCTTCTGTGGTCAAAGTGATTGACGAAAAGTTAGATCGTGCAAGTTGAGAAGCTTTGTATCTTCGTCATCCATTTAACATGTTGATTGCTTGACCTAGTGGTTCAGGCAAAACCGAATTTGTCAAACGTTTGATCGAACACAAATCTCATTTGTTTGATCGTCCTCCTCAACGTATCGTGTGTTGTTACAAAGAGTGGCAATCGTCTTACACGTTACTTCATGAAAGTCAAGGAGAAGCCATTTCGTTTGTCGAAGGCATTCCTCGCGAAGACGATGGGATCGTGTCTGACGTGAGTCAAACACATCTGGTCATCTTCGATGACATATTAGGAGAAGACGAAGAAGAAATTAAGCTTTGGTTTACACGAAAAGGACATCATCGGAATGCCAGCATCATTTACATTACTCAAAATTTATTTCAACAAAGTAACGCCCATCGTACCATCAGCCGCAACGCTCATTACGTGGTCTTGTTTAAAAGCCCTAGAGACAAATCTCAACTGCAAGTGTTAGCCAAAACAGTTAGGCACTCCTTGGCTGAATTATGCGTACGACGATGCCACTCAAACACCTCATGCGTATTTACTCATCGACTTAAAACCTACCACTCCCGAGTATTTGAGATTTCGTACCAATTTGTTTCACCATTGATGTCATTTACACGTCCCCTTCGGAAAAACTATAAAAACATCATTTCTTTCTCACAGTCTTCGAGACGACTTCCTTTAAATCTCATCCTCCTGCCAAATTGATTCGTGCCCTGTATGGCATCAGTCGCGAAATAAATTCACAAGTCCGTGCCCATTTGTTAGAAGCTAGTCTCAACGAAGTGTTACGATGGTTTACTTTCACAGCACGTCAATTACTTCAAGGCATCATTCACATCCCTCATCAAACCAAACGTTTTTTTGAAAAACATAAAGTGACGTTGTCACAACTGGCAGATCCCAGAATTGATCCACTCACTAAAAAGCAAGTCATTTTAACCCCTGGTGGTAGCGGTTCTTTAGGAGGTGTCATGATTCGTTCTCTTTTGAAATGGGATCATAATGCCCAAGCCAAAACCAAAACCAAAAACAAAAAGAAAAGAACTAAGAAAATAAAATCCTAATAAGAAAAAGAAAACTAATTCCAAGAAAAAACAACAAGCAACACATCTACTACCTGAATGAGAGGTACTGCTTCTAGGACGCGCACGTACTCCCGTAAGCCAAGAGAGGCAGTGACGGTGTCTCCTTCTCCTCTGTCCACTTCTTCCTCTCCTTCTTCTTCCTCACCCTTCGTCATGATGCCTCCCAAGCCTGATTTATGATCCGTGTTTCCTAATTTGATGCAAAAATGGAAACCCATTTCGAAAGTCACCTCTCCGGAAGCATCGACTTCGGCTGCTTTAGTCACTGCGGCTGCCGCTAAAAAAGTGCCCTCACCTAAAACCAAAGTCCAAGAGAGAACCTACGTGTTACAAAGTTTACCGGATTTATCCAAACAAGAACTGACACGATTTAGTCCGTTGAAAACACCTCAACGTAGAGTGATGCCTGTCGTGAAGATGGTGCGCCGTGCGGACAATCAGTGGAGACGTGTTCCAGTATAAAAAAGAAGTGTGACCTCTGAGAGACCTCAGTTCTATTGTTTGCTCCTGACATCCAAGATGACCCCAAAAAGGGCACACCATTCTACTCGTCCCAATAAAGGCAAAACCAAAAAAGGACTTCCACCTCGTCTGGCTAAAGATTGGGACGTGATGTCCGTCCTGACTAAATCCAATCCTCCCATGCGAAAACAACTCATTCAAACAGATCCCAAAGAAATCATCGATACCGTGTGTGAATGTTGTTTGAATGTGCTAAAAGGAACGGTACCTTTGTCCAAGATACAGAAACAGAAATTAGGCAAACATTAGAACGTTATTCGCCAAATGGTCAAAAAGAAAATACCTCTCAGTCAAAAGAAAAAAATGTTGGTGCAACGAGGAGGATTTGTACCCAAGCTGATAGGGCCGTTGTTAAAAATAGCGGCTCCTTTGTTAGGAATGATTGCTGGACCCCTTTTAGGAGGAATCATGCGATAAAGACTGGAAGAAAAAAGAAGATAAAAAGGACACCCTTCTCTGGAAAGACAACACACTTGTACCTTTGGATCTTATGGAAGGACGAAAACTGACATTAGTTCCTTACAAACGATGGATGGAACTCCATCGTTGGTACGAACAACGGATGCCTCATTTACCTGCCAATCCGAATCTCAACGAGATGTCTCAGTTACAACAAGAATTACAATCGCTCATGGATTGAAGCGATTTGTCAGAAGCAGAAAAATCGCAACGGTACGGTCAACTCTTGCAACGTCTTCAACTCTTTCACCAGAAAGCTTTAGACGAAACAGTTAAACATACTCTGAGAGATTTCAAGACCATGATGATGAAAAGCGAACCTAAAACAGCCACCAAGACAGCAGACACCGTCACGGGGATGACAGAGAAAGAAGAAGAAGAGTTACAAACTCAACCCCTAAAAAAATACGGAAGTTAGCCACACCCGGTTGGATGAAAAAGATGATATCCACCCCTTTACCATCAGAAGAGAAAAGGAAAGAAGTGAAGACAGAAGTCGAAAAAGAACCGATGACCCCTGTTCAGACATCCTCCTTTACACCAGTGGCTCGTCGGACACGTAAAGCATTGCAATCCAAAAAGATACCACACGAAGAAAAGAGCATTGGTACTTGGTTGACTTATTGAGGAGCTACTAAAACATGGAGAAACTTTTAGCAAGCATTTACTACAATCCTCCCTATGCTGCTGGTTACGGAGGAGTTCAAACATTGTATCGGGCTGCTAAAAGCAAATTGAAAAGTGTACGTTTGCCAGACGTACGATGATAGTTACAAGAACAATCGACGTACACGTTACACAAACCCATTCGACGAAAATTTTCTAGAAGTCAAACCAAAGTGGATGGCATCGATCATCAATGGCATGCAGATTTAGCGGACGTCTCTCATTTGGTAGCGTACAATCGAGGTCACAAATATTTTGTGTGTGTCATCGACATGTTTTCCAAATTTGCTTGAGTCCTTCCTTTGACTTCTAAAAGCAGTACCGAGTTAGTACGCGCTTTAAAACTGGTGTTGAAACAAAGTGATCGTCACCCTTTCCGATGGCAAACAGACAAAGGCACCGAATTTCTAGACCAAGCTTTTCAAAAAGAATTGAAACAACGCCACGTTCATTTTTTTACCACTGAAAAACCTGAAACCAAAGCCAGTGTCGTGGAACGTTTTCCAAGAACTTTCAAAGAACGCATGTGGAAATATTTTAAACATCAACACACTCTCAAATACATCGACGTGTTACCACGTTTGGTCAAAGCGTACAATCAATCGTACCATCGTAGCATCGGATGTGCCCTTGAAGAGGTCACCCTTGAAAACGAAGTGACGGTGTTTGATAAATTGTTTGGTACACCAAAGATTGGACACCAGAAAACCCTGGTGCTTAAGACGGGAGATTGGGTTCGCATCGGAAAAACCAAATGCACTTTTGACAAAGGTTATTTACCCAACTGGACTACCCAATTGTTTCCTGTCACTGGACAAGTGCGTGGACGTGATTCTAGCGTCTATAAATTGGAAGACATGCACGGAGAAGTGTTAAAAGGAACTTTTTACTTGCCTGAGTTACAACGAGTGACCAAAAAAGGAGACGACTTTTACGATATCGAAAGCATTCTCGAACGAAGAACACGCAAAGTGGTCAAACGTCGAATCGAAGAAGTCAAAGTGCGTTGGAAAGGATATCCACCTAGTTTTGATTCTTGGATTGCCGCTTCCCAAGTCGTCGACTATAAAAAGAAGAAGTAACCAACATGTCGTTCAACACAGCAACTGCCTCTTTTCCTTCGCAGAGTTCCTCTCATCAAGAATTACAAAAACAACCTTTGTGGGTGTGGCGTGGAGAACGTGTGCCTAAAAATAAAATCGTCTTTTTCTGCCAAATCTTTGTGGTGTATTGTGTCATTGGAGCAGCCATTGCCAATTTGAGTTTACAACAAGGGGTCAAACAATTGTGGACCATTTTACTCAGCAGTTGCATCGGTAATCTTCTACCCAGTCCTTCCTTGAAATTTACGACGGACAGTCACAACAACCAACATCAGAACGGTACGACCAACGCCAGTCCACCATCTTCCAGTCACAACAATAACAGCAGCCCTCTTTTGGAACAGTTTGAACATCATTCTCCTTTGAACTCCAGTGACTCCTCGAAGACCAAAACCCTCGAACTACTATGAATAACCAATTTTATTTAACTTTACCCAGTGTCAGTTCGATGGATGTGTTTTCCAACAACACCTTATGTTGTTTCACGGCTAAATTACCTCAGTCCATACAATTGGATCACGAAGCTCATTGGGAAGTGGCTTTGGTAGAAATCATTCATCCTACGCAAGCCCTCAATATCAACGAAGGTCAAAACACTTTCGTCGTGGATATCCTGAAGGAACAAGTGCAAGAACACTTGGACACCAATGATCCTAGTCATTACGAATCCAAAAAATCATTAAACACCAATCCTCCTTCTTTGACTAGCTATACCATAAGAAGTCCTGTGGGGTATTATTTTAATGCTCAACATTTGGTGGACACTATTGCAGCTACCTTTCAGGACCAATTTGGCAAAACCTTGGACAAAGCCAAGAAAATTATCCAGATCGAGTACCATAAAGTGGCACATCGTTTCAATATGCATTTTTCAGACCCCAAAATATTATCCATCACTTTTTGTCCTGGGTTGTTTGCTATTTTGGGTGGATATACAAAACAAGTTCCCATGAAAGACATCAACAGCAACGATCGATTTTACAAGTTTTTTCGCTACCCCGTCGAATTCAACGAAGGACTGAATTTATTGTTTGCGCACACCGATGTGGTGGAGTACAACGTGGTGGGAAACACAGCCGCTCCGTTACTGAGAGTCATTCCTTTCAAAGCGGATTCTGCTGTCATCGCGTACGAGGAAGGTGGAAATACGTATCACGTTCACCGTAAATTTGTACATCCTCATTATCTTCCAGTCAGCAAATCGTATTTTGACAGTGTCAACATTAGTATTAAAGGAGATCTGGAACAAAGTGTTCTATTCAGTAAAGGAAAAGTCACGGTGAAACTACATTTTCGAAAAAGGTTTTCCAGCAACAACGAGTGGCTCGACAACGAGGACATGGTTTAGGAGATATGTTAAAATCTGCTTTTCGAACGGTAGCCCCCATCTTGAAACCCATGGTGACTAGAGGATTGGATGCTTTAAATGATGCCACTTTGACGCAAGGAAAAGAATTTCTTCAAAACGTCCTCATCGACAAACAAAATCCTAAAGAAGCGTTTATGAGAGCAGGAAAAAATGTGTTGCTGCAAACTGGAAAAGATCTTTTGGGTCGCCAAGAGACCCCAATAAATTCGCTTCACACTTCTGGCCCTGGCATTACTTCTTCCTCAACGACACAACAAGGACAAGGTAGAAAGAGACGTCGACACCCCTTCAGAGCTCATAAACCACATGGTGTTCAGAAAAAGAATAAGAAAAGAAGAACGGTTAGAGAATTAGACGTGTTTGATTACTAACTGAGAAAAAAATGATGCATCGAGATTCGTGCCAATGTACCAAGTCAGAACTGGATCTGTTTGTCATGCCACCTACTATGATGACGATGCAAGAATCCCAATGGGTAGAATTTCATCCTGTATCGTCTTTGACGACTTCAGCTCCTATCGAATTTGAAATCAAAGGACAAACCGAAGATTACATAGATCTGAATAGCAGCCACTTGTACTTGAAACTCAAAGTGCTCAAAACGGACAACACCAATCCTGATGCCGATGCCAGAGTAGCTCAATAATTTCATGCATTCCTTGTTCAGCGAAGTGGATTTGTACTTGAATAACAAACTGGTCAGTAGCAGTATGGATACCTACCCTTACCGTGCTTACTTCGAAAATCTCTTGACGTACGGAAAAGAAGCCAAGAACACCCATCTGGATGCTTCCGTTTTGTGGAAACCTGACACCTCGGAAAAATTCAACGACACAGAGTTGCGTGCAGATGATGGTTCAGACGAGCACAATGTGGGATTTAACGACTGTCGAAAGAAAATCAGACAAGGGCGCACTTTAGAACTGATGGATTGTTTGCATTTGGACATGTGGTTGCAAGACAAGTATTTGTTGAACGGAATGGATGTACGCCTGTGACTGAAGCGCAGTAGTACCGGCTTCCATTTGATGACCAATGCCAACGAGTACAAAACCATCATCAAAGAAGCCAGACTTTAAGTGCGCAGTGTTGAAGTCTTACCTAAAGTAGCCAATGTCATCAGTCAAACGTTGAGCAGAACCACTGCCAAGTATCCTGTGCGAGGACTGGAAGTGAAAACGTTTACCATTGCCTCTAGACTCCGATTCAAAGTCGAAGATCACGTCTTCCAAGGACAGCTCCCCAAACGTTTGCTGATTGGCATCGTCAGTAATGCAGCCCTCAATGGAGCCATCGATCAAAATCATTTTGACTTTCAACACTTCAACGTCTACAAGATAGAAGTCAGTCGAGATGGCCAGACGTTGTGTACCAGACTTTTTTTAACCTACCTTTGCCCAGAGAAATTACTTGCGATCTTACTTGACTCTGTTTGAAGCCACAGGACAGTTAGGCACCAACAGCACCCACGGCATTTCGTACGAGGATTATGCAGGAGGATATGCTTTGTGGGAGATTTGATTTCACTCCTGACCAAGGCAGCGACAAAGGATATTTCCACCCAATAAAATCAGGCCAACTTCGTGTGGAACTTCAGTTTGCTACACCTCTAGCCAACACCGTGAACGTCATCTTGTATGCAGAATTTGACAATACTCTAGAAATCAACAGTTTGAGAGAAGTGATTCGAGACTATTAAAAGGAAAAAGAGACGCAACACGAAGAAGCTATGGACATAAAAGATAAGGGATTTTGTTAACCACAGCAGTCACAAACCACAAGTGAAGAAAATGTTTTTGATCCAGAACCAAAAGAAAAAGAGAAAAGTAGTGTTCCCAAGTTAACTGGATATATCTCATGTATGCCGTCAAGATGGCCAGAACAAGAAGAACATTTAGTCTCTTGTTTTGCTACGGATGGGGCTGCAAGAATTACAGATCTGTCTGTAGAACATTGTCATGGATGTCAAATCAATCATCCGAGTCAGAAACAACACGACAAATGTTTGATGATGAGTGCGTAAGAAAAACTGGACGACTATTTGGAGGACGCATGGTCTCAGATCTCAGAAGAAAAGGTGCCGAGAAAGTGGTATAAAGACTTGCAGGATTCTTCACCTCCACTCACTTCTCACTCGCATCGAAGCTCACTTGCAAAAGAGTATAGAGACTGTCCGTGATTCATCGACTTACTTGACAGATAAATTCAAGCATAAAGTCAAGTGTGAATTGATGACTTATCGTTACCTGTGAACCAAGAAAAAAATGGATACCTGGGAACTTCATTACCTGTTGACTCGCAGCTCATACACTTCTTCTTGGAATCCTGTGGTGTGTGCTAAAGATGAACTTCCCCATCGCAAACCTAAAGACGTTCATGCCTATGTCATCAATACCTACGACAGTCATTGACCAGGAACGCCATTGGGTGGCCTTATTTTTTCTCAACAATCACAGTGTGGAACATTTTGATTCTTATGGATTAGATCTTTTGGAAGACGACATCATTGACTTTATGAGAAGAAATGAGGTCTCCACTCGATTCAATAATGCCAGATTACAAGGATCAGATTCGATGGTGTGTGGACAATATTGTGTACATTTTCTTCATCAACGCAGTCTCGGATATTCTTTCGAACATTTAGTGACTTGTTTTGATAGGGAGTACGCTAGAAACGATGCTAAAGTAGTAAGATTGTTTTGTGAACATTATGGTTATCTCTTGTCTTTAGCTCAGAAACGTAGTGTGCATCGAGGACAGAATGATTGTGAACAGTGGAAGTCAAGTTTGATTTCCCAACGTTGTCAACCCTGTAAATACGTTCATGTTTGATATTGTTGGATTGCATTTTGTGTTATGAAGCTTCTTGTTGTTCATTAAAAAATGTTGATTTTTGAAACAAATGGTGTTGTGTTGTTTATTTTATTTGAAAAAAAATTAAATGGATATATTCTTTTACCCTTTTTATCGATCTGAGGTAACCTACTCTTTCATGTTTCTCTTTATCGATCTGAGTCAGGTTTTCCATCGCGTCCGCGCTTCCAGCATATAATGCGGTGCGCTTTTCAGTCCAGTCACTCTCGTTGACTCGTGAACACTTCAAGAAGATGGCAGCCAAAATTAGCAAGCTGAACGAAGCAATGGTCAATATGCAGCGGATGAGACATCGCCTACTTCGGAAGAACCCAGAGAAGAAGACGATGATCTTTTGGCAAATGGCTCAAGATCTGGTGAAAGAAGTTTTGCGAGAAGAGATCGTCAGGGAGAGAGCCGAATGGGAGGAGAGACAAAGAGTTCAGCAGCAGCAGCAAAGACAACAACAACAACTCTTACAGCAGCTTAAACAACCAGACGGAGAAGTCAGCTGCAGAATGGATTGTGATGACTTTGCCTTCTCTTTCACCAGAAAGCGCCCTTGTCCTGCAGCTGTGAGACCTGTGGCGAAACGTGGACGTCCTGCTGCTAGAAGTTAAAAACAAAAAACTTCTCACCAAAAACCCAACGGCCCTTATCAGGGTCACCCAGATCTCTAGAAAAGATTACTCTAAGATTGCCTGCCAAAAACATTTAGTGTCTTTATATGTAGAGTGTTTGTTTGTTTTGTGTGTATTTGTCTTCCCACTTCAAAAAAAAATCCCTTTCCCTTCAGAAAAAATGTATGTATTGTGTGTGTTTGTATAGCGTGTTTTTAAAAAAATAGAAATAAAAAACTTTCTCAAAAATATTTATGTTTGTATGTTTGATGTATGTGGGTTTTTTTTAAAAATAAAAATAAAAAATTAAAAAGTGTTTTCTTTTAGGTCCGCGTACTGGGTGTGTTTTTTTTGTAGGAGTGGTGGAGTGATTTATCGGCGAGTGAGTAACTGATAAGTGTGCGATGCACACAATAAAGCGATAAATTAAACATTACACGGTGTGTAAACTAACAACTCGTACATGGCCTAATGGCCGCACACGCGTATAATTTAAATTAAGTAAAGTAAGTAAGAATCCGAGAAGCACAGAATGACGTCAAAAGGATGACGTCAGACGCGGGTAGTGTTGGTGATGTTTTTTAGGTATGTGTGAGGGATGTTTTCCTTCACGTCCGTGCTTCCAGCATATAAAGCGAAGTCACGCATTCCCCAGTCGAGTTACCCACCTTTATCCATCAAAATGAACAAGAAAGAAAAGATCCGTCAGATCAGAGTACACCTAGAGATGGCCTGGCAGCTCCTAAGGGACCTGGAGGAAAGAGGCGGAAAAGGAAAAAGAAGAACCCATAGGGCCTCATCTCATAATACTCCCCAACTGCGAAATGAGGCCAATGGTGTGGACACTACGACCGCAACCACAGCAGCCCGATCAGCAACAGCCTCAGCAGCCACAGCCCCAACCTCCACAACAGCATCCGCAAGCTCACTTGCTGATTTGGAGAAGAAGGGAAACCTTCATTATCCCTAGCACAGAGGATTCGGATAGTGAAGCAACTCAAACCCCAGTTTGCCTTCCCTATCTCCAGCAACAGCAGTGGAGATATATGGAGTGGGAGGTGTGCGGCTTGTGGGGCTAGACCTGGTAGCTGCCCACATATCTAGGTGTACAACAACAAAAAAACCAAACGGCCCTTTTCAGGGCCATCCAATTGCCAAGAAAATAAAATATCTTATTTGCCCTATAAGTGTTTGTATGTTTGTTTTGTCTTTGTCTTTGTCTTCCCACAAAAAACCCACTTTCCCTTGTATGTGTTTGATGTATGTTTGTATAGAGTGTGTTTGGTGTATGTGTTTTATAAAAAATAAAAATAAAAAAACTCTTCTAAAAAAAGGTGTGTTTGTATAGAGTGTTTGGTGTACGTGTTTTATAAAAAATAAAAACATTTATAAAAAGTGTTTCTTTTAGGTCCGCGTACTTGGTCTGTGTTTTTTATGTATGATAGGATTTTGTATGTATTTTTTGGAGAGCAGGGGCCCTTCCCAGGGAGAAAGGTATTGGCATGCCGGGACTATTAGGGACCGAGGTGCGTCGCAAAGGCGATCCAATCTCAGCCCCCTTGGGCTGGAGAATCTCCACTCTCATGGATATGACTTAGGGGCATGCCAAACCTCAAACATACTGGGACTCATTACCGACATTGGGAAGAGAGGGAAGATATAACCCTAGGTTAAGAAAGATAAATACAACAACAACAAGCAAAAAATACAACAAATAAAATTAAAAAAATTAAATCAAATTATATTGATGTAACAATAAATTAATTATTAAATCAAAATAAAAACTAATATACTACTATGGCAAACCCGATCAGTCTCAGGCGGGAGAGGAGAGGCCCCGTACAAGGGGGGAAGGGATCGGTATGTCAGGACCGCTAGAAAGCTAGGGTGCCGTGGCGCGCCGCAAAGGCGAGCCAATCCCCGCCCTATTATCCTAAACGGGAGAGACTCCACTCCCATAATGGGACTGAGAGGTAAGCCAATAATAATACAAAAATAAAAATTGGAAAATATTAATCAAATAAAAATATAATATGTACTGATAAAAGAATCAGACATAACAACTACATCATCCTAACTATCAAACTAACCATACGTCTTGTCTTCCAGTCCCTAACTCACTAAATTCTAACAAAGACACTAACAACAAAGCATGTTACCTCTCATTAATATGGATATCATCTACTTGTATTGGTTTATATTAAACTCTCTAGGGAGTACCAAAGAGTCTCGGGTAACTTAACTCGAACCTCAATTACAATTAACATAGCATAAGGTGGTCATAAGCCCAGTCCATCATACCCAGCCGCACAAAGAGGCATCAATTTGGAATCCAGAATTATTAGAGGCCCCAGTTAACTGACCCCAAAACAATTAAGAGTATAAGGTGGTCAAAGTCCAGACCATCAGGGTCCCACCGCACAATGCGGTAACTGACTCCTTAAAAAGACGTACCCAAAATTATGATTAAGCACAGGCACCAAGAGAAAAACTATGGACATATACTAATATTAGTCATTATAAGGTGGTAACATCCCAGACCATCAGGCCCCGCCACACAAGGTGGCAACGATTGAACTCAACAACAAAAACCCAATAATATTAGGTGCCTGTGCTTACAAACATATAATCGTATTCCATGACTAAATAAGGCTTAGAGGGTAAATAATTTCTTTCTTTCCTTGCAACCCTAATTAACCAACTTAGGCAATCAGCCAATAGTACAAAGTATCGCATAAAAAATTACATTAGATAAGAAACAAGACGACTACATTCATCTTTTGGCAAAAATATCAATTCTAAATTCAATCCTGGACCCCTTGGAGCCATCCGGGGACGATGAGGCGCCTCCTCCTGGACCTTTTCTTCCTTTGCCACGCCCGGACATTGGTTAACAAGCGTACAATGCACGCAGTAAACCGTCGGATGGGTTCGCAGCTAGGCCAGAACCCTGACGATTAATTAATCATGTGCAGTATGTTACGACTCTAGGGGTAATGTAACAGAATAAAAGACACAAACAAGCTTTCAAGATTAAAATGCAAATCTTTAATTTCCTAAAATATTAAAAGAATTAAAATAGTTCAACAAACAATCAAAGTGTAAGAATTAAAATAACTTACAGTATAGAATATCCTAAAAAGTCCTAAATTGTTTTAAAGTTCACTTCCTGATGTTAATCCGAGTAATCCGGATGAAGTATTCCGAATGAAAATAACCTGTACTGTGCTGACGTTGACAAGTTCTGATTATATCCAAAATAATCCTTGCAAGTCTGGAATTTCACAAGTTTTAGAATAATGTCCGATAATTCCACGGAGCTGTATAGTAATTCAGATGAATTACTAATTAAATAAATATATTCCACACTGAACTGAATAATTTCAATAACCTCTCTTCATTCAAGCAATTGTAAAGAATGACTTATCACTGGACTATCTGCTATTTATACACCACTAGTGCGCAGAATCAAATAAATCCACAATGCAGTTCCTGTCAGCATTAGAAGCCTTTAGAATGTATTTACTTCAAGTAAACACAATTTAATTCTCAAGAATGCTATTTTATACTGGAATTAACAGTCAACAAGTTGTTATTCATAATGAAACAAAAGTACACTGAATCTAGGTTATCTGCGCGAGACAAAATCACGTGATATTTCCAGCGTGTGACCCTACAATGTTACTTTCCAAAGTACACAGCTAAAAGCTCCTTTCGCGCGCAATTGATCATGTGACCACTTATTGATCGAGCAGTAGTCGTATCTATACTGATATGCTAACCTTTGTTTAGACACAAAAAAAAAACAGAGATCATAAATTAGTAAATTAAATCATTATATAAAAAATAAAGGAGGCTTGATTCCGTAACACCCTCAACCATCAACGCAAAAAAATAAGGATTTATGCAATAAAAACTTATTTTTTAATATGTACTTCCAACATACAAGTAATTAAATCAAAAAGAAAATTAATACATGATACAGTCATGTATACAAAACAGTGTAACGGTGGTATTATACACATGAAAATACATCATCAATTAAATTTTACTAAGAAATAGCCGTAACCTTAGCTTCTATTGATTTTATTTGTCCATGTCTCACAATCATGCCTTGCAAAGGTAACACAGGCACGATAAAAGTCACTTTAATATTGATGATCAGGTTCGCTTCGCTGAATCTCTTGAAGAATGGTTCAATCTTGCCACATGTCGTTGCAGATGATGACATCATCGATGTATGCATCGCAATTTCTATTCGGATGTTATTATATTCATCAGACGTTGGAAACTTGGGGAACCTTCATCCCAAATGGTACGACTTTGTATAGGTAAAGTTCTAGAGTCGTGAATGCAAATTTTTCTTTCTCTCCGTAAGTGAAATTTGATAGAATCCCTTCAATAGGTCGATATCTTGCGACGTATTAGTCATTTCCAATCCTGTCTAGAAACTGGAAATGAATATGTCCCTGTGACTCTATTTACTTTCTATACTCTATACATGTAGGGAAAGTGTTATTTTGTTTCTGCACTGAAACATGGTAAACACCAGTCACTTTTATTTGATTCGTGTAGAATGTCTGTAAATAAATATTCATTTTTCTTCTATCAACTATTTCAGTTCGTAAATCTCAGGCGGCATTTTCTTCTATCAACTATTTCAATTCGTAAATCTCAGGCAGCAGTATGTGCGAAGAGTAGCGACTTCAAATCATCCTATCGGATTTCTCATCTTCATTCAAATCTTCAATGTGTGAGACAAGTACTACTAAAGTAATCAATAATTTATATGGCTATTTCTATATACATATTGTTCTAACATTCTAACATTTTGACAAAGTTGTTTCTGCTTTCTCCTCCCAGAAGTATTAATAATAATTTAAATTCCCTAACCTTTTTTCAGTAGTATAAGGACCAAAATACTTAACCTAAAGAGGATTTTTGGGGTATTGGTAGCATAATTAATACTCGATTATCTGACTAAAAAAAAAAAAAACTCCTACACTGACCCCTCGCAGCAAACAACAATAATTGGAGACCTTCAACCAACTCCCTTCCTGTTCCACAACAATTCCCAATTATATACCATCTCATGACAATATGTTACAATAATTCGTTCTAAAGACGGTTTTAGTATCAGCTTCAAAAGACCAAACAGTGTGAAGAACCCGACCAAAACTCTCATTATGGTCTCAGTTGTGATATTCCACAAAGGAATAGCTTTTATAAAACTTGTAGACGCACACTTCGCCGACAAGTATTGGTTGCCTAACATCGTCTCATTTATTCCTAAACGAGCAGACAACGACGTGTCATGGACTACACTAAGTAATTCCTGACGATAGTATCTAGGAACTACTATTTTACCAACTGACCACTCATCACCAACAATTACTCTAAGCAATCTCTGTTTCCGTTCAAGGACTTCACTCGTCAAGAAGTAACAAGTACCTTCTTGCGTGGCTTCAGTTTCAGTCATAGCCCCCTGAAACAAACAGGAGATATCCGAATCTACCTGTTGTAAGACATCTAGTGCTTGTCTTATTACACCCTGACTATTTTTATGAGACATAGTAGTTGAAAGAGTATCACTATCAATACTAGATTGAGGAGCAGAAGTGACCTCATGAAAAGCCTGACCCAAAAAGGTATCCGCTAAAGGAAATACATCCTGTTCAACAACAATATTCTCAAGAGCACGCTTTGCCATAGCTCTGGTAACTTCACAAGCTGGATTTAAACCAGGGATTTCTACTTCAATATGATCAACTCTTTGATCCATTCTAAGCTTGTTAGTTACAAGTGGATTAACCACGACCTTATCTTTCACTAGGTCATTACCTAGTAATAAATGAATGCCCTTAATAGGCAAAGAAGCCACTGCTCCTATGGTCACAGGTCCCGAAACTAAGTCTGATGACAAATTAACACAATGAAGAGGGACATTAACATATCCACAATCTACCCCCTGTATTAATACACTTTCACTAGTAGAAGACTTCTCAGAAAATGGCAAAGTACTATCTAACAATAGACTCTGAGAAGCTCCTGTATCTCTTAATATCTTAATAGGAGTAGCCCTATCCAAATCACCAACGAGTGACACAGAACCCTTCGACATGAATGGTTCGTAATTCTTCATTATAAAATCAGACTGAGGTAAGCTAGCCTCCAAACAAATATCCTCATTGATAAATGACCCTGACCTTGACTTCTTGATAACTAGAGCATTTGGAACTGCTCTATTATAATTCTGAGGCCTAAATTGCAACTTTAAGCAATCAGAAATAACGTGTCCCTTCATCTTACAATATGAACACGTGGGCAGAGATAAGGTTTTCTGATATTCCCTATCAGAATTTTGATTCTTTACAATCACATCACCCTGAGGTCTGAAATTACTCGAACGAGTTTGAAATAATTTCTTAACATAAGATTGTTGAGCAAAAGTTTTAGTCATCAATGGAACCTTGCGTATTGAAGAATATGCATCAGCTGTGATGGCTGCCTTTTCTAAAGTCTCAACTCCTTTCTCATTAAGATACATCTTAATATTATCACTGACACAATTCTTGAAATCTTCAATCAATACCAGTTGTTCAAGATTATCATAATTGCCTTCAACCTTCTTAGATGTACACCATCTTGTAAACAAACGTTTCTTTTCCCAAGCAAATTCTACATGAGTTTGATTTGTTTCCTTTTTACATTCTCTAAAGTTTTGACGATGAGTTTCAGGTACCAGCTCATAAGCTCTTAAAATGTATTCTTTGACCACTTCATAATCAGCAGATTGTTCAGATGAGAGTGCAGTATAAACATCACTAGCTTTGCCAGTCAACACACTCTGAAATAATGAGGTCCACTTCTCTTTTGGCCATTCCAGATTCTCGGCAATTTTCTCAAAACTGAGAAAATATTTGTCTATCTTCTTTTCTCTAAAAGGGGGAACCTGTCTCAAATGTTTGGCCAAATCAAAGTATGAACCCTGATTGTCATGAGAGTGCCCTTTGCTGGTCAATTCTAATTCCCTTAGTCTAAATTCTCTAACTTTGTCTCACTATCTTTCCTCATTTTCTCTTAATTCCTTCTCTATTCCCCTTTGTTTATCTCTCTCTTGTATTTGTATCTCATTATCTTTTAATTTATCTTCCCTTAATCTTAATTCCTTCTGAATTTCTCTTTCATTATCTCTTAATTTATCTTCCCTTCTTTCTTGTCTTTCCCTTTCCTCCCTTTCCCTAATCTTTTCCTTTTCCTCCCTTTCCTTAATCTTTTCCTTTTCCTCCCTTTGTATTTCCCTTTCCTTATCTTCCCTTCTTTCCTGCATCTGCATCTGTTCCCATTGAAGTTTGATCTTTTCAATCTCTATGTCCTTAGCTATCTGTAATTTCTTTCCCAAACCAGACGGAGATTTTTTCTTAACACTTGAAACCCCCTCTTCAAAAATACCTGATTGTACCAAATATTGAATCAAGATACTTCTAATATCCTGCTTCAACATGGAAGCCTTCGCTTCAGTAAGACTATAATGTTGAGCAATTTCAAGCAATTCGTCCTTCTTTAAGGACTCAAATATCTCCTGGGTAGGATCAGCTAAGAAACTCTCTACTCTGGATGTCATTATGAAAGCCTGTTAGTTTCTCTTTATGTCTTAATCTGGAAATCAAAAAACCACTAAAATTTAAAACAATGAAATTCAAATCCCAAAAAGAAAACTTCCCGAAGTATCAAAATCTTTGAAATATTAAAACTTCGAAAATATTTAATTAAATCTAAATTTCAAAATATTTAAATTCGGATCCCGAAATTATTCTAATTTCTAATCCCGTAATACGAGCCCCCAATTTATCCTGTTACGACTCTAGGGGTAATGTAACAGAATAAAAGACACAAACAAGCTTTCAAGATTAAAATGCAAATCTTTAATTTCCTAAAATATTAAAAGAATTAAAATAGTTCAACAAACAATCAAAGTGAAAGAATTAAAATAACTTACAGTATAGAATATCCTAAAAAGTCCTAAGTTGTTTTAAAGTTCACTTCCTGATGTTAATCCGAGTCATCCGGATGAAGTATTCCGAATGAAAATAACCTGTACTGTGCTGACGTTGACAAGTTCTGATTTAATCCAAAATAATCCTTGCAAGTCTGGAATTTCACAAGTTTTAGAATAATGTCCGATAATTCCACGGAGCTGTATAGTAATTCAGATGAATTACTAATTAAATAAATATATTCCACACTGAACTGAATAATTTCAATAACCTCTCTTCATTCAAGCAATTGTAAAGAATGACTTATCACTGGACTATCTGCTATTTATACACCACTAGTGCGCAGAATAAAAAAATTCCACAACGCAGTTCCTGTCAGCATTAGAAGCCTTTAGAATGTATTTACTTCAAGTAAACACAATTTAATTCTCAAGAATGCTATTTTATACTGGAATTAACAATCAACAAGTTGTTATTCATAATGAAACAAAAGTGCACTGAATCTAGGTTATCTGCGCGAGACAAAATCACGTGATATTTCCAGCGTGTGACCCTACAATGTTACTTTCCAAAGTACACAGCTAAAAGCTCCTTTCGCGCGCAATTGATCATGTGACCACTTATTGATCGAGCAGTAGTCGTATCTATACTGATATGCTAACCTTTGTTTAGACACAAAAAAAACAGAGATCATAAATTAGTAAATTAAATCATTATATAAAAAATAAAGGAGGCTTGATTCCGTAACAAGTGCACAACATAACCTCCCGGAATTGCGCTCAGTGCGCGCACTGGGGGTATATTGACGTACATGGCCGAATGGCCGAACACGTCTCAAATTTAAATAAACAAATAAACAATGTATTTTTTGAGAAGGGATGTTTTTCTTCACGTCCGTGCTTCCAGCATATAAAGCGACGCATTCCCCAGTGGCACCGTTCATCGTCAACTGAAAAGAAGACTAGAATGACCAGCGTCGAACTATTGCAGGAAGCCTGGGATGGAATGGTGGGAGTGGAGTCCTTACTAGAAAGGATGGAAATGTATTGACGTTACCAGACCACCAAGTCGTATGTGACCACTCAAGTGTCAGCCCTGAAGAAAGCAAGGAGTCTAGTCCATGAAGTCTTGGTGGAAGAAGCCCAAAAGACTTCCTCGGTACTTCCACCCTGTAGTTCTTGTTTGATAAAGAAAGCCTTGAACTTGCTGGAAGGGATGGAGTACTTCCTAGATTTGTGGCTGTATCCACCACCACCCCACCACCCCCTGTTGCGCCAGGAGGCAAGCGGCTGCCCTTCTCAACGCCAAGAGTCTTCTGAAACAAGTCCTGGAGAAGGAGGTGGTCAAGATTAAAGGTACCTGGGCCAAAGAAAGAAAAGACAAGGAGAACCAAAAGAAAAATCAAGACTACTACTAAGCTAGTCCAATTTCCAATTAAAATGACTCGTAGGGTCACGTGTACCTCGGAGCCGTATCTTGGAGTCTCTCTTAGGTTCGGTATACTTGCATACAAGTTCTGCATGTAACACAAACTCATATAATTATATTTTAAGCTCAGTGACGTATGAATTTTCTTTCGTTTTCCAAAAGGTAATATTGTTCATATTATACCTGCAAAGTATTTTGAAAATATGTATATAAGAAAGAAATGAAATATTTGAAAAAGTTATTTCATCTTGAGTAAAACCCCGTTGAATATTACGCAAAAAAAGATAGAGTAGATCGTAATACAACGAAGCCCGTATGACGTAACAAGTTTGACCCACCCCCTTCCTCCTATTCCCTAGCTTGGAGGTATATATATCGTCTAATCTTCAGCTAATTTCAATATAAACAATATCAGGATGTACAAATTTGGGTAGTTTTCAAAAATGCAATGAAATAGTTGGCAGATGGTAGTACCCTGTGCATCAGCGAAACCAAATTATGACAATTTGAATATTTTGTATGACATCTTGGTACATTAGCTGATAAGAATAGTTGTTTATTTATGTGTTTGTTTGTTTGTTTTTTGTTGTGTTTTTTTTCTGTCTTTGTTTTATGTTTTATGTTAGGTTCTTTTCTTCGGGTGGGGGTGTGTGGGGATAAGTGAGGAAAAATTAGATTTGCATTTGGTATATGAAAGTTGGTCACCATGGATTTAAAGAGGTTTTTCAAAGGAATCACTTGAATGTTCTCAGTTTCTTTGAAATCATTATCTAAAATAGTAATGAACGTTTCAAAGGAAAATTCCTTTTAGTTTTTGTTGTTTTTGATGTTGTTGTTTTTGTATTTGTTTTTTTTTTTTTTTGTTTGTACTTACTGGCACGAAAACGTAACATTCAAGAAATAACATTATAATCGATGATAATACTTCTTTGCTCCTCAATCGCTTTCAAGTATTACATGATATCAACTTTTCTTTCATATGTCCTTTGAATAAAATCTTCTTCACAGGAACTTATGATATTTTTCTTCCACAAAATGACTAGTAATTATAAATATCTTCAATGCCAATCTTTCGGCCCCAAATTTAATTGACATAATAAAAAGATTTGTTCTGTAAGTCAGCACCTGCATCAGATCTTTATAATAATAATAATAATAATAATAATAATATATTTGATCTGTTCACATTTCTCGACTATATATGATTATTGTTAAAGAGATATTTAGATTTCGTTAAACAATTTTTGTTCACATCCAATCAGCCTTCGGAATTAGCTTTAAATATCAAACATCTATGATTATATCATGTTAATATTTATGTTTAATATTTTGCCAGGAACATTTCATTATGTCAGGATATTTTTTCTTAATAACTAAATTACATGTTATTACATATATCAGTCGATTCCAATTGTTTTGCCTGAAAAATCTTACTGATAAAAACATTCGAATTCAAATGTTGGTCATACCCTATATCAAATTTATTACATGATTTAGTATATTTTTTCTCCAGTTCACACTATTCCGATGATAGAAAATTATTAAATACTGTTGCACACACACATGCAAGTAAAAAATGATTAATTTTGTCATCGATTTCAATGAAAACCCATGACTCCGCTGGTAGTTTTCAAAACAGATAGTCGGCAAGTTGGAATTCTTCGCCCTCTCTCTCTCTCTCTCTCACACACAATCTCTCTCATACAAATCTGTCTTTTTGCGAATAGAATTTCACGTACTTTACAGTACTAATTCGTCTCTCCCGATAGAATTGTCATCACTATACGAATCCTCTAAGTCACCTTATAAAGTGATGTTGTATGTCTCTTCTGTATTGTGGGCGTGTCCATGTTTGAGAGATACATAGTATTGACTGGCTTAGTTGACTTGAAACAGAAATATATTATTCAGAAAACAGTTGCCATTAGAGTCCAAATACGCAGTTACTAATATAAGAAGCCGTCGCAAAAATAAGCATCAATTACTTCAGAGAACATACATTTTAGTCGTTAATTGAGCAAGGTATATATTTACACTATATGATTTGAATATTAGTAATGGCTTGTTGATCTAGGGGTACGATTCTCGTTTTGGGTACGAGAGGTCCCGGGTTCATATCCCGAACGAGCCCAAAAATTTTGTAAACGCATCTTTTCATTATACTCTTATACAATGAACATCTCCGTGCTGTGCTTCTTTTATTGACATCTTTCCATGTTATACATACGGATCTTATATTTTTTTCTCTCCTTCGCCAGAATATAGATGCCATATTATGTGGAGCATACTCGAAATAATAATAATAATAATAATAATAATAATGAATACAATGAACTTCGCCGTGTTGAGCTTCTTTTATTCTGTCCTTCGCCCGAATATAGATGCCACATTATCTGGAGCATACTCGAAAATATAATTTACAGATAATAATAATAATAATAATAATAATAATAATAATAATAATAAAACCGCTGTACATGATGTATTCGCTCATTTTAAACATCTAACCCTTGTATTTACACTGTGCTAAAGTACGCAAGAAGTTGCAATTTGCCACTCTTTAATATTCGATATAAAAACACATCACGACTAACGCACGGTCACATTTATCATTTGAGTAAGTGTTTTGACAGTTTGTCATAGTACTGTCGTTTACAAAGTCTATGAATGTTTAAAAGGAGAATATTAGCTACTTTGGTGGTATTAAAATAAAAACAAAAATTCCGTTTTAAGCTTCAAGTTGTTTAACATAAATTAATTACATAAAAATACAAATGCATATGTTGTATATTTAACTCTGTTAAATGAGACTTTACTTTGGCAAGTTATGGTACGATATACGAAGAAATGGTCTAAAGCTAGCGTGGCTTTCAGACTAACACATCGCTTTCACACAAATATATGTCAGTACGCAATCAGAAAGGGAGATTTGAAAATCTACTACTAAGCTGGTCCATTTTCGAATTAAAATGACTCACGTGTACCTGGGGGCCGTATCTCGGAGTCTCTCTTACGTTCGGTATAATTGTATGCACGTTGTGCGTATAATACACAAATCATACAGCTTTATTTCAAACTTTATGAATTTTCCTTCGTTTTTAAAAAGTTAATAGCATACGGATTATCGCCGCAGACAATTTTGCAAACATGTATGTAAGAAAGTAATCAAATATTTGTAAAAAGAAAATAAAAAATATTTCACCTGGGGCAAAATCCCGTTGAATATTATGCAAAATCTGATAGATTGGATCATATTACAATGAAGCCCATATGACGTAATAAGAATGCCCTCACCCCCACCCCCACCCCGCTCTTTTTTTTTTCTTTCTTTCCCTAGGTTCTACGTTCTTGCTGCGGTACTCCGTGCGTAACCTGCGCATCAGCAAAACCAAATTACCACAGTTTGAATATTTTGCATGACATCTTGGTACATTAGCTGACAGGCATAAATGTTTATTTGTTTTATTTATTTATTTATTTATTTATTTATTTATTTATTTATTTATTTATTTATTTATTGTTTTGTTTTTAAGTAAGGTAAAGTGGTTTGTTTTTACATTTTGTATATGAATGTAGGATCACCAGAGATTTAGAGATGTTTTACTCGAGGAACAACTTGAATGTTGTCGATTTTTTAAAAAATATTAATAAAGTTTTCAAAATTAAAAAAAAAATCCTTTTATAAAATGTGTACACACTGACATGAAACGTGACATTCCAATGAATGATAATATTTCTTCGTTTCTAAATCGTTTTCAAGGATTACATGATGTCAAACTTACTTTCAACTTTCATTGGAATAAAATTGTTTTCGCAGGAACTTATGGCATTTTCTTGCAAAAAATGAATAATTATTACAAATATTATCAATGCCAATCTTTCAACCCCAAATTAAATTGATACAATAACAAGATTTGTTATGTAAGTTAATATCTGCTTCAAATTAGTATGATAATAATATCTATAGTCTCTTCTCATTTCTGGAACATATATGATTATTGTTAAAGAAATATTTAGGTTTCATTAATCTATTTTTTTCAGATGCAATCACCCTTTATGTGTCTGCTTAAAAATCCCAACCATTAGAGAGAGAGAGAGAGAGAGAGAGAGAGAGAGAGAGAGAGAGAGAGAGAGAGAGAGAATCTCCAGAGGGTTCTGATTTCAAAGCTGTGGCCAGAACTTAATATTACACATTTTTGGGGCATTTCGGGTGAAATTATCGGAGTGATCCTTAATTAGAAGTGCCATACAGGATTGGTTATTCTTTGAAGACTTATTTGTGGTTTATTAATGCATGCGTTAAAATAGGCATCTAGGTTTCTGCATATTTTTGTATACTGGCATTGTATAAGCTTCTGATCATAAAGTGTTTACAGTCGTAAAGAGTTATATTCGGTCACGTGGATTGTTTGTTTATGATCTGAAATAGTCAATACACAGATATATACCTAATAATGGATTGGTGTATTAATATAAACCGCCTGAATTAATAGTAAAAAGTAACGTTGATCTCTTCATCAGGCTACTACCTTTTAATATGCTTCCGATGAATTTCTGTATTTTCATAGATAGAAATGTTCGCAGTTTTGCACAAATTCGCATTTTATGTGATGCATTATTCGTTGATTAGGTGAGGGATCCTATTCTTTCCACAGAGGGAGCATTGATCGTTGTTGATTCTTTGAATTCGTGGTTTGTAGAAAGTTGCAACTCAACGAATAATGAAATCACAGTATTTATTGAATACTGACATTGTCTGACATATTACACAGCGTTACAAAAGAGAAAGTAATTGTTGATCCTAATCGGTTGCTTGTACTGTATGTACCTTTGGGTTAGTCTAACATAATTAGCAGAACAGTGCAACTTACTGTTGGTGGTAAAACTAAATTAATTATTTCGAATTCAGCTATTTCTATTTTAAGTTCTGTAGTTTTCAACATCTCTAATTGATCCAGGTTGGTAAGATGAATGCAAACTGAATTTTACAGGATCACATACATTTTCTTTTCTTTGTACTCCTCAATGAACAATATTCTGTTAAATCCGATCAAGTGGTTTTACCTTAATATACATATACGTCTGATGAGGCAATTAGCTGCGAATTAAGATGCATCTGAAAAAGACATTTCTTACGTTTTCAAGATTCCTCATAATAGGTAAGACTTGTGAAAATCCAGAATTTTTATTTTCGTTTTCAGGGCTTTGATTGAATGAAAATGAATATTTTCCAATTTGAGAGCGATAAAGAAACATAGTGAGAGAAATGTTTTCTTTTTAGACAGTATATGGTCAGAAACTATGACCAAAGTTTAAATTGCGCAAATTCGTGATTTATAGGGTGATATTACCGTAGAGATTTCTAATCATGTTTTTATTGTATTTGTACTTGATTATGATTAGTATTGATATAACTTCATGATCCTGTTGCAATCAATATCTCATTATAACATGCGTTATATTTTCCATTCTCACGATTGTGAATATTCCTCAAATAACATTTCCAGGCGTAGATTTTTCTACTGGGCAGCTTTCAATTTCACAAAGAGATGATAATACTTTGTCAACGTTAAGCAGTTAGAAACCAGGACGTTACCTGAACATTTCACAACCGATCAGCTTTTTAGCTTTTTAGGTATACTTATGAAATTGAACAAGCATGCATTTCGGATAGAATGAAGACACTCTTGGATACAATAATGACAGATTGTTAGAAAATGATTTATTAGTGTAAGTTTTCTAGAAGATAACACTTAAATGATGCTGCGTTTATCTCCGGAAAGGAACGATTGCAAATACTGGGATTAATATTGTAAGCGACCTCTATTTCCTGTCTGCTAAAGAGAGTTCATTGTAGAAGTTCCACTCAAGAATGAAGTCAACAAAAATGTTTTATGAAAGTAAAACAAGGAGGAAGATGGAAAGATGTCAGTAGTAGTATGCACCTTTTCTCTCCGAAGAATTTTGAAGTTCTACGCAGGAATCGACAAGGATATATATGTATCGAGATGCTACCGATTGATTCAAATATATATATATATATATATATATATATATATATATATATATATATATATATATATATAGATAGATAGATAGATACTATCGAGATGCTACCGATTGAATCAAATATATGTATCGAATTGCTATCGAGATGCTACCGATTGAATCAATTATATGTATCGAATTGCTATCGAGATGCTACCGATTGAATCAAACTTTGGGTGAACCGACATATAACGCATACGTAAGGAACTATACTGGATATTACAAATAAACACTCGTGGGGAGTTAGGCCTAAAATGACAAAATCTAACCTTCCTATTGCAGTCTTATCAAAATTACAGCCAATCATCAGTTTATCACCCATACACAATTTTTGCTATAATATTTATCCATTAAATTTAGTTCATTGTTGTTATTATTTTTATTATTATTGTTGTTGTTGTTATTGTTGTCGTTATCGTTATTATTATTATTATTGTTATTATTTTCATTATTATTCTATTTCTTGTCCATTATCCCACTACACCATTCTCTTGACATCTTTCCTTTAGAATGCATAACTCTACTGTCACGGAATTGTATAAATCCCTTTTATTAAATACATGTACTCGGGTTTCGTTTTTCAGTATAACAACGATGCCCGAGAGTGAGTTATGTATATTTTACAATATTTCGAAACAGTGAGTTCGGTTCACCCCATGCCGCACGTGCGAAGTGTTTTCGATGGGAAAAACCGAATGCATCGTCTGTGTATAAATGCCTCACCGTAAGACTAAATCTTTACATTACGGAACATCTTGTCAGTGAGCAGTCTACTTAAGGATTTGCAGGTCTTCAGCTGTAGAGGTATGTAAAATATTTATTAATTCATGGTGTATATTTTCTATGTAGCCCCGAGTTGCGTAGTACAATGCACATATTTTCTATTCTTGTCTGTTCTTAATAAGAGCTTTATATTAGCAATATAAAGTGGTATTTTTAGGAAACGTTTAGTACCATAAGATTCTTATCGGACACGTGTAGGTTCACTTTTGAACTTGTTCATTGCTTTGTAATGTTTGCCGATAATGTAATTTGTATAACTTACCGTATATAACGTCATTACGCGTTATCGTATATGCCCGTGTCAATCATACTACACGCTGTTAGATTTATTTTCAGCTGTAGAGTTGTAGAGCTGTAGAGATCAGAGTCGACGAGGTCCCAGCTATAGTGGGGACAATAGAAGTTGACTAAAGCTAACCATAGCAGCCATGGAGCTGAATAAACAGTGGGTTGCTTGAATACCAGGTGATCGGGCGTTGTTGACCCATTAGTGGGCGTGGATCGCTTGATTGACCAGTGCGACTAGCAGCCAAGTATGCTAGTGACGGAGTGTTTGCGAGTCGCTCCATATATGTAATCTTTTAGCCGTGGGCTAATTTCGGGTTTTTGTGACACCGAGTGGTTTGGGAATGTAAGATATATCGCATGATATCTATCCCATTTCGTTTGCACCACATTTTATTATTTGAATAAAGTGCCTCATGTTTCATTATTTGAGGGTAGACATTTTTGCTATATGAGTAAAAACACATCATTTTTGCTATCTGAGTAAAACACATCATTCCTTTCATCGTGTGAGATAAATCATTAGCCTTTATCATTGCACTGTGTATTAATTTATTTGTGTTCATATTTGGGTTACCGTAATAGGTTCGTGCGGATTATGTTAATTAGTCCAATATTTGGACCCTACACACGCACCTATTAATCATAACCTTCCCATTCAAGTCATTCATCAATAAACATTGCATTTTTATCACCATCAACAGTGTTCTGTTATAAATCCGAAATCCAACCCGGTTATCTTGTTACACTACCCAGATATAATTTCTTTAGCAAATTTTGTAGATGGCGTTGATGTTTCGCCACGATGTGTTTCCGTCCTTTGTTCACAAGTTGGAAATAGGCCAAAACATGTTGGTTCTCTATGTGATAGACACAATAATCCGCTCGTATATTACTGTTACACAACTGTTTCTTATTATATCACTTGTTGTAAATCCCCCCTAGTGATTCTAACATATACAAGTCCATCATTTTTCTAAAATGTTGTGTTTAGTGTTTGGTTTGTGTATGTAAGCTGTTTATTTGCGTCGTTGTAAATTTGTGTGTGTGTGTATATATATATATATATATATATATATATATATATATATATATATATATATATATATATATATGTTAGCTTAGTAAAGTCATTTTATTTCAGTGTTCCAAAGCACAAGAAACCTTTTTTATACTAACTAAATTTAATATTTCAAAAGATAGAGATAGGTGGAATCAGATATATTCGATTCCGTGTATAATTACTTTGGATACAAAATTATAGTGGTTCTAGTTTAGAATTAGCCACAACATATTTACTACAAATATTTATTTTTTTTTTTTTTTAATTCAAACTAGGTTTTGCAGCTGATAATGTGTGTTCTTTCTGTAACGGTGATTAAGAAATGATGAAACATTTATTTGCAACTTTTTTGAAACAAGTTTGGTGTCAGGTTTTAAGTAAATGTAGAACCAAGATCAGAGTAGATTTCAAAATTTCCGATAATCTAATTTTATCTGGAGAGTTGACAGAATCTTGCCAGTCAATATGTGTAAATCTAGTATTGCTAGTAGCAAAATGTAATATATATAGATCAAAATTTCGAAACAAAAATCCGAGTCTACAATAGCTCTACTTTGATTTGATATTCCATTTTAGATTTGAAGCTAATAAGTTTAATTTGGGAGATCCAAAAGTACAAACGTTATTTACAAAATGGAATCATCTGAAAATATATTTTACGGATAAATAGAGCAATGACTATGAAAGTGCAGTAGTTGATATACGTGAACAATGTCAAATATATATATATATATATATATATATATATATATGTGTGTGTGTGTGTGTGTGTACGCGCATGTGTATAAGATTATGGTGTATCTATATGCACACACACACGCATGATTACTGAATGAAGTGTTGACTTTGAGAAAATAACTCTTTCTTCTTGCACGTTATAGGCAGTATGTTGAAACTGCATATATATATATATATATATATATATATATATATATATATATATATATATATATATATATATATATAAGCAGAAATAGAGTGAATGTTTGAAATAATGCATAATTTTAATAAGTGAGCATGCTTAAACACGTGTTTAAAATATACTATTTTGCCGATTTTGTGCAAACAGGGATGTATAACAATTGTCTCAGGATTTTAGATGTTTCTTAGTTTTTACAAATATATAGATACAAAGACAAATACAGTTTTTAAAAAAAATTTATTAACCTGATCATGATAACAGTAACTAAGTTTTGTATTTTATATTTTCCATTAATTTACGAGATTGACAATATAGAAATGAAAATACCATACCATACTGTTCTTCATCTATCTGTCTGTCTCTCTTTCTCTCTTCTGAAATCTTCAGAAATACGGAGTTTAATAGATATATCCAATAAAGCTTACTTGCTAATTCTAAGGCTTTTATACTGTATAAATTACATGCGTCTTTGTTATACACAATGTTGATCACTTCGTTTTTGTAAATGGTGAATACAAGGCATCCCATCATTGCCAAAAAAAGATATCAATATAAAAATTAATTTAGTTGAAACATGTATATACGACTCCAGCAAGAAAACACTCTTTGCTTACACTCTTGTATAGTAAGAAATTGAAAATGAATTTAATTGTCGATGGCGTGTGACGAAATCATTTCAATAAAATATGTCAGAATAAAATATTATTTTCAGTGTTTGAAAAAGTGAAATAATGGTTGAAAACATTGCAGTTACCCTAACAGACAAAGTTGAAGATTTGCTTTATATTCGTTTTAACCCTGGTTACCAATGTGGTGGGAGATAACTAAAAGGGTAGTGGAAGATTCACTAATGATGAGTATATGCCAGGAATACGTTTTTGAAGCAATTGTACTTAAAGTTTTTAACTTGATCGCGCTCAGAGAGTACTGTCAGTCACCACTATATATAACATTCAGTTTTAAACCACCTTCGCGGCGAGCACAGTAGAAGTAACAACGCCATCGTTGGAGAGAGCGACAGCTAACACAGAGGGAGCGTAGACAGGAAGAGCACCTGCCATAATAGGCGCTGCACTTGGACGGTTACCAGCCACAGCTGTCATTTAAGCACCTTCACTAAGGGCTCTCAGGGACCTTGCAAAGGTTCTGGCTGGAGCCTTAGAGCAGGGCAGAGAAGAACAACTCTGCTGAGGATATGAGAGCATGAAAACTCGCCAGCTGAAACTGCAACGACTAGACAATGGAGCCCGAACGATCAAGGAGAAGTAGGAAGAGGGTGAAGAGGAGGAGAGCAACTGCTGCAGCGGCACATCTGCAGCGACCATTCCCCGTCCTGCCTGACCCCGATCGTGAGAATGGAGCCCATCTCCGTTCGCCAACACAGAACAGGCGACCAAACGTCTCCCCCAGAACTGCGACAGGCTACCACTCCTACCGTTCAGAAGATCACACAGGCCATGCAGAAGGAAAACCCGCCGGATTCAGACCGCAAATTCAAATCAGAATCCAACCACGAATCGAGTCCCGAGTCAGTTTGTGATTCAGAAGAAGACGGACAAGAGGAGGGGGAGGGGGAGGAGTCGGATGAAGAAGTAAATATGGAACTAGGGCTGATAGTGGACCTAGAGCTGGTAGAGAGCATGGGGCTAATGGGAAGCAACCGAAGACAGAAAGAAATCCATCAACTCTACGAATGATGTCAAATACATTGCATGGCGATTACTAAACAAAAGGGTTTTGCCTTCCCATTGTCAGTGGAATTTTGGAGTACGCATTATACGTTCTTACTACGAGAACGCATACAACGACTACTCCATACCCAACCTTCTTGACGTGGCACAGCAACTTGTGGAGCTCCACGACCTGCATCGGCTTCCCGAGGCAAGATACAATGAGAAGAGGACAGCGAAGCAGTGCGTGGAAGCAGATATTAGGAGTGGTAGGTATAGCCTCTTGCTGTAAGACAGCCTTTGTTACGGCTAAAATTGGGATCTTATACTTACCTCATAAGATCCCTTTTGGTAAATACCTGTCTAAATTGTCTAAAACTGATTGGAAATAAGTGTGACAAATTTAAACTCTGGCATTATGCCACAAATGCACATTAAACCTGACTAAGATCACTAAAACGATAAATAAAGGCAATTAATGCCTGACGATTGGTATAATTATTTCTTTACAAACAACATGTACGCTCAGTACCAAAATTCAAATGTAGTTAAATGTACCAACTCCAAGCGATATGGTTTTATGCCATTCACGCATACCACAAATTGGGACAGCCCGATCTAAAGATAACTGGGCGAAATTAAATATATTATGAAGTGGCACGAAAATGGTTAAATTGTTACATTGGGCTTTCATTCTGACCCCCGAAAAACCGTTCAGATGAAAACTGTATGGCCCTAAAAACCCTGATTGGCATGCTGCTGAATGGACTAACGGCGTTGCGACACCCAAACTGAGATCACAAAATTAAAAGGCTACTGTAAGCCTACATAATAAATTAAATTTTACAAAAAAACACGCAAGTACGCGTAGTACACGAAAAGTAGAACAAACTGCACAGTAGGAAAATTCACAACTCAGAAATATTTGAATTGGATATGTGACTCTCACATGTTTGGCGCTTGGTTAGGAACAGCCCTACGGGAAATAGGAAACTGGGCTTAGATTTGATATATACTAAAAAAGGTCACCGTCATTAAGCAGAGGAGGACGGACAGCTGAAAAGACAGAGGCATTCGATGAGCTTTTTTCTTCCTGCGGTTTGCTTGAGAGGCATGAAATAGCGCACAAATTAAGTAGCACGCAAACGCGGGCAATTAAAGGGTCGTACATGTCTAATGACGATAAACGACGTTAATCCAAATAACAACAACAACCACGTAACAGTACTGGTAAATTCGGATATGGCAGACTGAATCCACCAACCAATCAAATGTTGCAAACTGACAAACCTCTGTCTGCATCAATTCTTACGCTAGCGATTGTATATTAATAAGACTCAGCATATTTCAATATCTAAAACATTTGTACATGAGTAGTATGGGGGGGGGAGTGAATAGGGTTGTGAGGGGACCCTACGGGGTCCTACGAGAATTAACATTGCGGGGACACTACGGGGTCCTACGAGAAATTAACATGGCGGGGACACTATGAGGTCTTACGGGAATTTTAACATTGGGGACACTACGGGGTCGTACGCGAATTTTAACATGGTAGGCAAGAATGGAAAATCTTTTCTTGAAAAATGGGTGGCCCTGAAAAGGGCCGTTGGAGGAGGATTACTTTTTCCTCCAACATTGAGTAAAGAAGCCTAGGTAGGTGGTGTGAGATTTTTTCTTCTTCTGGAGTGGTGGTGGTGGATTGGGCAGCCAGTCGGGATGTTCCATACGTCTGAACTTATCCTGGATTTTCATCCAGTTTAAATTCAGGCGTTGAAATTCCTTTTCTTTCCTGGCTTGCTCTTTCTTACTTCTTTCGAGAGCAAACAAGATCTTAATGTGGGCTACTTCTTGCTCCCAAACTTTTCTTAATAATAATTTTGTCGTGTGAAGATTTATCTCTTCACGCCTGACGCGACTTGATAAAACCCACATGACAAGGAGCCGAAGAAGTCTTTTGGGTTTCCTCCACCAAGACATCCTTCACCAGCCTCCTCGCTGAAGTGAGAGCCGCTAGCTGACTGGTGACGTATGGCTTGGTGGCAGGATATCTCCACCAACACTCCAACCTTTCCACCAAAGACTCCACACCCACCATGATATCCCAGGCTTCCTGCAATAGCTCTACAGTATTCATTCTTCAGTTGAAGTGTGAATGGTGCGACTGCGGAAGGCGACGCTTTATATGCTAAAAGCGCGGACGTGTAGGAAAACGTCCCTTTTTTTCCAAAACATAATTTTTTTATCAAACATACAAACAAAACACACACCACACCATCCTTTTTTTTCTCTTTTTTATCATGCACACTCTATAAACACACTCTACAAACACATACCAGGGAATGGGTAATTTTGTTTTTGGAGTGGGAAAAAACAAACACACTCTATACAAACACACCAACATACACAAACACACATATATATAGCAATCATATGAAAATTAATCTTTTCTTGATTAATGGGTGGCACTGAAAAGGACCGTTGTTTTTTTTTTAGTTCATCTAGAGGTGCGGGCATCTCCCTGGCTTTTCCCGACAAGCGGGACAGCTTCCCCTCCATGTTTCTGCACTCATGCAGCGCTTGTTGTTGCTGTGAAGGATAAACGGAGGATGGTCCGCTTCAGGATCCCAATTTTCTTTTTCCTCCATCATCCAATGAGGTTTGATGGGGATCTTCTTCTCCCTCTCCTCCTTCTCCTTCTTCTCCAGGTCATGGAGGAGGTACCAGGCCACCTCTAAATGAACTCGGACCTGTCTCACGATTTCAGTCTTGTTCATTCTGTTGAATAAATGGGTAGCTCAACTAGGGAAGGTGTTGTTTTAATATACTAGAAGCGCGGACGTGAAGGAAAACATCCCTTTCCAAACAAAAAAACATTACTCCCACTACCCCGCGTCTGACGTCATCCCTATGACGTCATTCTAGGCTTCGCAGATTTTACACTCCATGACTCATTACCCCAAAAACACAGACGCAGTACGCGGACCTAAAAGAAACTACTTTTGATAAAAAAACCACATACAAACACACCACCCTTTTTTTTTTTTTTTTTTTTTTAATCAAACACACACCACACTATCCTTTTTTATTTTATTTTTATCAAACACACACCACACTATCCTTTTTTATATTTTTTTATCAAACACACACAACACTCTCTATACAAACATTATTTTTTAGGGAAAGGGAATTTTTTGAAGGGGCAAAGACAAACTCAAACACACAAACATACAAACACACACACATATATATATATATATATATATATATATATATATATATATATATATATATATATATATATATATATGGCAATGATATGAAAATTAATCTTTTCTTGGTTAATGGGTGGCCCTGAAAAGGACCGTTGGGGTTAAGAAGTTATGTTGTTTAACTTCTAGTAGCAGTAGCGGCAGCAGGGCGGCCACGTTTAGCCACGGGTCTCACGGCTTTAAGACAAGCTCTCTTTCTGGTAAAAGAGAAGGCACACTCATCACAGTCTATCTTACAGCTGACTTCTCAGTCGGGTAGTTTCATGGACTGCAAGAGTTGTTGTTGTTGTTGTTGTTGTCTTTGCTGTTGCTGCTGTTGCTGATGCTGCAGTCTTTGTCTCTCCTCCCATTCCGTTCTGTCCCTGATGATTTCTTCCCTCATGACTTCTTCCACCAGATCATGAGCCATATGTAGGAAGATCATTGTCTTTCTCTCAGGGTTGGTCTCCATCAAATGATGCTTCACTCTCTGCATATTCACCATAGCGTCGTTCAGTTTGCTTATCTTAGCTGCTGCCATCTTCTTGAAGTGTTGTTGAGATCTTGACGAGTCAACGAGAGTGACTACACTGGCCAACGCACCGCTTTATATGCTAGAAGCGCGGACGCGATGGAAAACATGGGGTTCAGATCAAGAGTGAGAAAATGGATAGAGAGGGTGACTTCAGATCGATAGAAAGAGATAGATAGAGCATATACATTTTGTTTTTCAAATTCAATAAAAAACCACACAACACGATTTTTTTTTCAAAAAATCAACATTTTTTTAATGAACAACAAGAAGCTTCTCTAACATAAAAAATGCAAACTAACAATCAACAAGATATTAAACAAGAACGTATTTACATGGTTGACAACGTTGGGGAGGTAAACTAAGCTTCCACTTTTCTACATCTACATCATTCTGATGCACACTAAGTTTCTGAGCTAAAGATAAGAGATAACCATAACGTTCACAAAACCATCGTTCTACTTTAGCATCGTTTCGAGCATAGTTTCTATCAAAACAAGTCACTAAATGTTCTAAGGAATATCCGAGACTGCGTTGATGAAGAAAATGTACACAGTATTGTCCACACACCATTGAATCCGATCCTTGTAATCGGATATTATTGAACCGACTAGAGATGCCATTTCTTCTCATAAACTCGATGATGTCGTCTTCCAAAGGAGGTAATCCATAAGAATCAAAATATTCCACACCACCATTGTGATCGTTGGGAAAGTACACAGCTACACAATGGGTTCCTGGTCGATGACTGTCGTCGGTATTGATGACATAGGCATGAACGTCTTTAGGTTTGCGATGAGGTAGTTCATCTTTAGCACACACCACAGGATTCCAAGAAGAAGTGTAGGAACTGCGAGTCAACAGGTAATGAAGTTCCCTGGTATCCATTTTTTTCACAGGTAACGAAAAGTCATCAATTCACACTTGACTTGATGCTTGAATGTGTCTCTCAAGTAAGTCGATGAATCACGGACAGTCTCTATAGCCTTTTGTAAATGAGCTTCGATGCGTCGGATCGCATGAGGTGTGAGTGGAGGTGAAGAAGAATGCTTCAAGTCTTTATACCATTGTTTCAACACCTTTTCTTCCGAGATCTGAGACCAGGCGTCCTCCATATATTCGTCCATTTTTTTTTTCGGCCGTCATCATCAAACATTTGTCGTGTTGTTTCTGACTGGGATGATTGATTTCACATCCATGACAATCTTTCATAGACAGTCTGTAATTTTGGAACCCATTGCCGTAGCAAAACAAGAGACTAAATGGTGTTCGTGTTCTGGCCATCTTGATGGCATACATGGAATAAATCCGACAAACTTGGGAAAAGGATTGTTTTCTTCTTCTTTTGGAAGTTCTGGATGAATCAACCCGTCATCATCCGTGATAGTTTGTGACTGTTGTGCTTCACAAAATCCCTCGTCTATTTCAATAGGTTCTTCTTCTTCGTGTTGCATCTTTTTTTTTCTTCTTCTAATAGTCTAGAATTACTTCTCTCAAACTGTTGATTTTTAGAGTATTATCAAATTCTGCATACAAGATGACGTTCACCGTGTCGGGTAGAGGAATTGCAAACTGAAGTTCCACACGAAGTGGGCCTGATTTTATAGGGTGGAAATGTCCTTCGTCGCTGCCTTGGTCCGGAGTGAAATCAAAACCCTACAAGGCATACCCTCCTGCATAATCCTCGTACGAAATACCGTGGCTGGTGTTGGTACCTAACTTTCCTGTGGCTTCAAACAGGCTCAAGTAAGATCGCAAGTAATTTTTCTCGGTAAACTTAGGTTCAAAAGGTCTGGTACACAATGTCTTGCCATCTCGACTGGCTTCTATCTTGGAGACGTTGTAGTGTTTAAACTCGAACGGATTCTGATTCTGGACTCCGTTGAGGGCTGCATTACTGACGATGCCAATCAGCAAATGTTTAGAGAGCTGTCCTTGGAAGACGTGATCTTCGACTTTGGATCGGAGTCCAGCGGCAATGGTAAAGGTTTTCACTTCCACGCGTCGCACAGGATACTTGGCAGTGGTTCTGCTCAACGTTTGACTGATGTCGTTGGCTACTGTAGGTAAGACTTCTACACGTCGTACGTAAAGTTTGGCTTCTTGGATTTTCGTTTTCCACTCGTTGTTTTCGGCCATCAAATGGAAGTCGGCACTACTGCGATTCAGTCTCAGCCGTACATCCACTCCGTTTAACAAATACTTGTCTTGCAACCACATGTCCAAATGCAAACGATCCATCAGTTCTAAACTGCGTCTGATTTTCTTTCGACGGTCGTTAAATCCCACATTGTGTTGGACTGCTGGAATTATATCTTTAGTACCATTATTACCATCCTCAGTAGACTTCGCCGCTACTGACAGGTCTGTTTGGTTGAACTTTTCCGACGTGTCAGGTTTCCAGACCACAGAAGCATCCAGATGAGTGTTCTTGGCTTCTTTTCCGTACGTCAAGAGATTTTCCAAATAAGCACGGTAAGGGTAAGTATCCAAGCTGCTGCTGACCAGTTTGTTATTTAAGTACAAATCTATTCCGCTGAACAAGGAATGCATGAAATTATTGACGGGTGCCACTCGGTCACCGTCCCCAGGAAGGGTGTTGTCATTTTTTTGTACTTGGAGTTTCAGGTACAAATAGCTGTTATTCAGATCGATGTAATCTTTGGTTTGTCCTTTGATTTCAAATTCGATAGGAGCTGATTCCGTCAAAGGCGATACAGGATGAAATTCCACCCATTGGGATTCTTACATCGTCATCATGGTGGGAGGCATGGTAAACATATCCAGTTCTGACTTGGTACATTCGCAAGAATCTCGGTGCATCATTTTCAAAGGTTTTAGTAATCAAACACGTCTAATTCTCTGACGGTTCTTCTTTTCTTATTCTTTTTTGGAACACCACCGTGTGTTTTATGAACTCTGAAGGGATTTCGACGTCGTCTCTTTCTACCTTGTCCTTGCTGTGAAGTGGAGGAAGAAGTAATGCCAGGGCCTGAAGCGTGAAGCGAATTTATAGGACTCTCTCGGAGACCTAAAAGATCTTTGCCAGTGTTCATCAACACATTTTTGCCTGCTCTCATAAAGGCTTCTTTAGGATTTTGTTTGTCAATGAGGACGTTTTGCACAAATTCTTTTCCTTGCGTCAAAGCGGCATCTTTTAAGGCATGGAATCCTCGAGTCACCATCGGTTTCAAAATAGGGGCTACCGTCCGAAAAGCCGATCTTAACATATCTCCTAAACCATGTCCTCGTTATCAAGCCACTCCTCGGTACACTGGATACATTTTGTGGATGTTACAATGCGTTGGAGAACTTTTTTCGAAAATGTAGTTTCGCCGTGACTTTTCCTTGGTCAATGAATGGCACACTTTGTCCCAAATCTCCTTTTATACTAATGTTGACACTGTCAAAATACGATTTACTGACTTGAAGGGTGTACACATTCACGGTGAACGTGATATGTGTTTCCACCACCTTCTTCTTTAGCACCAGTGCCAGAATCCAGTTTGAAAGGAAGGACTCTCAGTAAGGGCGCAGCTGTGTGTCCCACCACGTTGTACTTCACCACATCGGAGTACACAAACATTAAATTCAATCCAACGTTCAATTTGATAGGGGATTTAAAAGCATCTCCGAATTCTACGCTGCTTGCGACTTTTTTAGTAGCATACTTTTTATTTCCGCCCAAAATAGCATACAATCCAGGAGAAAAAGTGATGGTTAAGAGTGTTTTCTCCTCCACGGGTAATTCTTTGTCTTTCTCGCCAATGAGTTGCCCCTTCTCTTTGAAAAATTGCAAGATGAAACGGCGTGACACAGCATGGTAAGCGATTCGTACAAATTTTTGGGCAGTGTTTAAGGCATTGCCAAATTGGAGTGAAAACTTGTTCGCAATCGTCGCCACCAAATGTTCATCACTAAAATAAAACGACGTAGGAATTCTCATGGTATACTGCGACAAGACAGGAGATTTAGGATCTACTACCCTTTTCTTTGATTCCGACATTTTAGGATCAATTGTTTACCAACTCATCTTGCATTTTTGGGTTCAAGACTTCCACGTCGAAAGTGTTTTGACCTTCGTTGATGTTCATGATTTGCGTAGGATGAATGATTTCTACCAAAGCCACTTCCCAATGAGCGTCGTGATCCAATTGCATGGACTGAGGTAATTTGGCCGTGAAACAACATAAGGTGTTGTTGGGAAACACATCCATGGAACTGTCACTGTGTAAAGTTAAATACAATTGGTCATTCATAGTAGGTCCAAAGTGGTTTTGGCGTCCGAGGAGTCACTCGAGTTCAAAGGATGTTCAAAGGGTTCCAAAAGAGGAATGATAGTTTGGTGACTGGAAGAAGGTGGTGGACTAGCGTTGGCTGTACTACCGTTTCGGTGACTGCTGTCCGTCGTCGTAATTTCAAAGAGGGACTGGGTAAAAGATAACCGATGCAACTGCTGAGTTTAATGGTCCACAATTGTTTGTCCCCTTGTTGCAAACTCAAATTGGCAATAGCTGCTCCGATGACACAATACACTACAAAGATTTGGCAGAAAAAGACAATTTGATTTTTAGGCACACGTTCTCCGCACCACACCCAGAGCGGTTGTTTTTGTAATTCTTGAAGAGAAGAACTCTGCGAAGGAGTCGAAGTCGTGGTTGTGTTGAATGGCATGTTAGGTTCCTTCTTCTTCTTCTTTTTATAGTCGACCACTTGGGAAGCGGCAATCCAAGAATCAAAACTAGGAGGATATCCTTTCCAACGTACTTTGACTTCTTCTACTCGACGTTTGCCCACTTTGCGTGTTCTTTGTTCGAGAATGCTTTCGATGTCGTACAAGGCGTCTTCTTTTTTGATAACTCGTTGTAACTCAGGCAAGTAAAATGTTCCTTTGAGCACTTCACCGTGCATGTCTTCCAATTTATAGACGGGAGGATCGCGTTCACGGACGGGTGTAGTGACACGAAACAGTTCGGTAGTCTAGTTGGGTAAATAACCTTTGTTAAAAGTGCATTTGGTTTTTCCGATGCGAACCCATTCTCCCGTCTTGAACTCCAGCAAGGTTTTTTTCTGGGGTGGTCTGCTCCTCTGGGGTGTACCAAACAATCGATCAAACACGGTCACTTCGTTTTCAGGGCTGACCTCTTCGGGGGCACATCCGATGCTTCGATGGTACGCTTTGACCAAACGAGGTAACACGTCGATGTACTTGAGAGTGTGTTGATGTGTAAAATATTTCCACATGCGTTCTTTCAAAGTTCTTGGAAAACGTTCAACGACACTGGCTTTGGTTTCAGGATTTTCGGTGGTAAAAAAATGAATTTGCCTTTGTTTCAATTCTTTTTGAAAAGCTTGGTTTAGAAATTCGGTGCCTTTGTCAGTTTGCCATCGTAAAGGGTGACGACCACTTTGTTTCAAGACCAATTTTAAGGCACGTAGCAATTCGGTACTGCTTTTAGAAGTCAAAGGCACAACCCAAGCAAATTTGGAAAACACGTCGATGACACAAAACAAATATTTGTGACCACGATTGTAGGCTGCCAAATGAGAGACGTCGGCTAAATCGGCTTGCCATTGATGATCGATGCCTTCCACTTGGGTTGGACTTCTAGAAAATATGCGTCGAATGGGTTTGTGTAACGTGTACGTCGATTGTACTTATAACCATCGTCGTACTTCGGGCAAACGTACACTTTTCAATTTACTTTTGGCAGCTCGATACAATTTTTGAACTCCTCCGTAACCAGCAGCATGGCCAGGATTGTAGTAAATGGTAGCTAAAAGTTTCTCCATGATTCCTCAATAAGTCAACCACTGTTCGATGCTACTACTTTGAGTGTCGTGAGGTTTGGACAAAGCGGCTTGACGCGTTCGACGAGCCACAGGAGTGGGTAGTGAAGAAGGGGTAATGATGGTAGGTTTCTTCTTGGTGGTGTCTTTTTTCACTTCAGTCTTGCTGTCTTTCTTTTTTTCTTCTGCTGAAGAAGGAGTGGACATCTTCTTTTTAACCCAAACTTTCATGGCTTCTCGATGAGGGTAGGAGAGGGTGTCAACAATCAAGCTGCAATTTGACTAGGTATGCCAGCAGACGGAGTTTGAAACACTTCTCGGGGCTCGTCTACTTCTAGCATCCCCGTGGCGGTGTCTGTTTTAGTGGTGGTGGTGGTAACTTTAGGTTCGCTTTTCATCAGGGTTTTGAAATCTCTCAGAGTGGGTGGAGCTGTTTCGTCGACAGCTTTTTGGTGACGTTGCAGACGTTGTAAGAGTTGACCGTACCGTTGCGATTTTTCTGTTTCTGACAAATCGCTTCGTTCCATCAGCGTTTGTAATTCTTGTTGTAACTGTGACATCTCGTTGAGATTAGGATTGGGTGGTAAATGAGGTCTCCGTTGCTCGTTCCAACGATGGAATTCCATCCATCGTTTGTAAGGCACTAAAGTCAGTTTTCGTCCTTCCATTTCATCTAAAGGTACAAAAAGGTGTGGTCTTTCCAGAGAAGGGTGTCCTTTTTATCTTCTTTTTTTTATCGCATGACACCTCCTAAAATCGGTCCAGCAATTGTTCCTAACAAAGGACCCGCTATTTTTAACAACGGTCCTAACAGCATGGGTAGAAATCCTCCTCGTTGCACCAACATTTTTTTCTTTTGTTGGAGAGGTATTTTCTTTTTCACCATTTGGCGAAGAACATTCCGATGTTTACGTAATTTTTGTTTCTGTATCTTGGACAAAGGTACCGTTCCTTTCAAGACGTTCAAACAACATTCACACACGGTGTCGATGATTTCTTTGGGGGCTGTTTGAATGAGTTGTTTTCGCATGGGAGGATTGGATTTGGTCAGGACAGACAAGACGTCCCAATGTTTCGCCAGACGAGGTGGAAGACCTTTTTTTGCTTTTCTTCTTTTTTTGGTGGTGGTGGTGTGCACGTTTGGGAGCCATCTTAGAGGTTAGGAGTAAGTCTGAAGTCTCTGGCAGGTCACGCTTCTATTTTATACTGGAACACGTCTCCACTGATTGTCTGCACGACGTACCATCTTCATGACAGGCCTCACTCGACGTTGAGGTGTTTTCAATGGACTAAATCGTCTCAATTCTTCTTTGGATAAATCCACTAAACTTTGTAACACGCCGGTTCTCTCTTGGACTTTGGTTTTAGGGGACGGTACTTTGTTCGCGGCTGCTGCCATGGCCAGATCAGCCGAAGTCGAGGGTCCCGGAGTGGTGACTTTCGAAATGGGTTTCCATTTTACCATCAAATTAGGAAACACTTGTCTTAAGTCCAGTTTGGCAGGCATCATCATCATGAAGGGTGGTGAAGAAGAAGTGGACCCAAGAGGAGACCTCGTCACTGCTGGCTGTGGTGGTGGTATCTTGCGGGTGTACGTTTGCGTCCTGGCAGCAGAACTTCTCTTGCGGGTGCCAGTGGTGGTGGTGGGTGTTTTCTTCTTCTTGGCAGAACTTTTCTTTTTCTTGGGGGCTTTCTTCTTTTTAGGGCTTTTCTTTTTTGTGGCTTTCTTCTTAGGGCTTTTCTTCTTTTTTGGTGTTTTGGGTTTTTTGGCTTGGACATTAGGATCCCATTTCAAAAGGGAACGAATCGTAACCCCTCCTAAAGAACCGCTCCCTCCAGGGGTTAAAATGATTTGTTTTTTAGTCCCTGGATCGATTCTAGGACCGGCTAGTTGTGACAACGCCCCTTTATGTTTTTGAAAAAAACGTTGAGTTTGATGAGGAATGTGAATGATGCCTTGTAGTAATTGACGTGCCGTCAAAGTAAACCATCGTAACACTTCTTTAAGACTAGCTTCTAACAAATGAGCACGGACTTGTGCATTTTGTTCGCGACTGATGCAATACAAGGCACGAATCAATTTAGCAGGAGGATGAGATTGAAAGGAAGTCATCTCGAAGACTGTGAGACAGAAATGACGCGGTAGATGTTTTTATAGTTTTTTCTTCAGAGTGTGGCTGAAGGGGACGTGTAAATGACAGGACCTCCTTCTTGGCACCAATGGTGAAACAATTGGGCACGAAATTTCAAATAGTCGGGAGTGGTCGGTCTTAAGTCAATGAGTAAATACGCATGAGGTGTTTGAGTGGCATCGTCGTACGCATAATTTAACCACGGAGTGCCTAACTGTTTGGCTAACACTTGCACTTGAGATTTGTCTCTGGGGCTTTTAAATAACACCACGTAATGAGCATTGCGACTGATGGTACGATGGGCTTTACTTTGTTGAAATAAATTTTGAGTAATGTAATTGATGCTGGCATTTCGATGGTGTCCTTTTCGTGTAAACCAAAGTTTAATTTCTTCTTCGTCTTCTCCTAACATGTCGTCGAAGATTACCAGATGTGTTTGACTCACGTCAGACACGATCCCATCGTCTTCGCGAGGGATGCCTTCCACAAACGAAATGGCTTCCCCTTGACTTTCTTTCAATAACGTGTAAGACGGTTGCCACTCTTTGTAACACCACACGATGCGTTGAGGTGGACGATCGAACAGATGAGATTTGTGTTCGATCACACATTTGACAAATTCAGTTTTGCCTGAACCACTCGGTCCAGCAATCAACATGTTAAAGGGATGGAGCAGATGCAAAGCGTCCCAACTAGGACGATCTAACTTTTCGTCAATCACTTTGACCACAGAGGAAGTAGAAGAGGCAGAGGAAGAAGAAGATGTCGCCATAACTGAGGTAGGAAGATTTTTGAGAAGAAGACAAAAGACCCAAGACATTTTATACGTTTCATACACGTTTATTTTTTTTTTCAAAAACAAACAAACAACAAAAACATTTTTTTTACAAGTCATGAAGGACAAAAATGCAAACGGCAAAAATGGTCACGTGCAACAATAAGGCTACCACTAAAAGAATTAAAGTTCTGTACAAACAAGTCAATGTACAACAAGAACAAAACACTGTCCTAGGAATGGAAGGCACAGGCACTGGCAGTATTCTTCTGCTCGTCTTTGTTTTGGAAAAATGAAATGTCTCTGACGGTAAGGAGGGGGTGTGTTCCTCAGGGTGTTGTATTTGGACGACGACGACGGTGTGGTCTTTCTCTGCTGTGTCAGGTTCTTCTTCCAGGAGTGTTTCTAAGGTCATTTTGTTTTGACTTAGGTTCCCATTTCACTTTTGGAAACTTAGTGACGTGCCATATCTTTGGCAAACTGAGCAACTTCTTGTAGCCAAGCATCGAAACCAATTATTCTCCAGTCACGTACATCTTTACAATCGGTAAGTTGTTGGTGCAACTCACTAGCAATACACACTTCTTCTTGAAACGTGTCAAAGGTAGATAAAGTTTGACTAATGTCTTCTTCACACGGAGGTACCCCACTTGTCTTCATCCCCACTCTCAACAATTTGAGTACAATTTGTCTTTCGTGTACCGATAAAGCATGAATGGTCATGTTTTTTTGTTTTTTTTGATGGTTCATCAAAATAGTCCAAAACAACCACGGGTCCTCCAAAATAATCCAAGACAAACACTGATCCTCAAAAATACTCCACAACGAATGTCCTGGAAAACGAAATCCAAGAAAGGTAGTCACTAACACACACAAACTGCATAGCGTCCAAAATTCAATGGAAACAGTTCTTGTATCAAGTCTTTATAATCCTCTAAGGTCTGAACACGATCGTTGACTTCCTTCCACGGAATACGTTTCACGAGTGAAGACCACAGTCCTGGCATGGTGAGATTTTATAGGGTGAGATTCCCAAGGTGGGTTTTTTTTGTGGTGGGTTTTTATATCCAGGTTCTTTTGTGATAGACTATTCCCGGGATTCTACAATGAAAGCTTTTCTCCAGAATCTTTCTTCTGACAGTTTGGAAGTAAGCATACCTTAAAAATCGAGAAATGACTTTGAGTTTGCGTTTCACTTGGATCTTGACAAACTCTCGGCAAATGCGTTCTCGCACCTCCAAAGGCAAACCACGAATGTACTCTGGTAAAGTTTCCGACTTGGAAAGAAGTAACTCTCTTTTGTGTTCTTCACGATAGCGGTGATAGTTTCTCTCCAGAATCAGGCTTCTGATACGGTGGAAGTAGCAATAGTTTAAAAATCGAGGAATGACTTTGAGTTTGCGTTTCACTTGGATCTGGACAAACTCTTTGTAAATTCGTACTCGCACCTTCGAAGGCAAGTCACGAATGCGATCTTCTAAACTAGACTTCTTGGTGACAAAATACTCACACTTTAGCCAAATGGAATCGGTGGGTAAATGATATCTAAGATGATCAGTGAGAAGAACCGTATTACACGTCAGTCGACGTAAAGACGTTTCGTCTTGAGGTGACACTTCTAGTAAAAGTTTTTGGTATTCTTGTCTGTTGGTCAAATTTTTTTCCTTCACTTCGTTCCATCGAATTATATGGATCACTGACACATTGTAGGTGGTGCCCTCCAAACTCTTAAAGTGGTCTTCTAGTCCTTCATGAATGTCTGACCATTTGAATATCTTGACACTAATCAGTATTTTTATAACATTCAGATACCAATGGTTAAAACATGTATGTCGTAAAGGATGTAACTGTTCTTTACGTTTCACTTGGATCTTAACCCATTCTCTGTAAATGCGTTTTCGCAACTCCAAAGGCAAACCACGAATGTACCATTGTAAAGTATCATCCGACATGTTACTTCTTCTTTGTAGGTATGACATCTGTCTCGTCGTACCCGTACTCTTCTAAGGCTACTAAAGGTAAGAACTGACAGTGCGGAGACCATCTGGCATGTTCAATGTAAGCTGAGTCGATAGGCTCCCATTGGTGAAGTCTCACACCGCAACTGAAACACTGAACTTTATCTCCTTCTCCCAAGTAGATAAATCCAGATCTGGCTAAAGCTTTGTCAGTAGTTGCTTGTAGTAGATATTTAGGCCACTTGTCTTGGAACGTCTGGAGTCGCCTTTCAAAATTGGAATAACCAGGCAAAGCCACAGGTATCGTCAATTCTCTATGACATTCACAGGTACGTTTAGCATTCTTCCCAATAAAGAAGAAAGGAGGTCCTGCATCTCTAGAGGGACGGTGAGCCACACGCACAGCATCGACGATGTCCAAGCGTACGGCATCCGTCTGATCGTGTGAATCGCTGATGCCAAAGCGTACGGAATCCGTCTCCTCGCATGGCACTGCATCGCACTCCAAGTCGTGATGGCACTTTTAGTTCAAACTAGATTTCTCCCTTGGTGGGTGGGTGGCATGAGTATTCTTATTCATCTTTGGTGGGAGGATGACAAAATTACTCATCTTTTTTTCTTCTTGCTAGGTCAACGTTGAAAGTCAGAATGAATGGTTAGGCTTGGAAGTGGTTCCTTTTTTATAACTGTCGACTGTACCATCCGCAAAGTACTGTAATGTAATCGGTGGAAACGCCAAAGAAAGGTAAGCACAGTATTGAGACCATCTGATATGTTCCAGGATAGCTGAATGCTGAATTTTTAGGGTTCATGTAAATGGTTACACCACAACTGAAACATTTCACTTTGTTTCCCAGTCCAAAGTAGACAAATCCTGCTCTGGCTAAAGAATTGGAAGTAGGTAATCCATGCCATTTAGGCCATTTTTTGAACGTGTTCAATCGACTGGCACAATCACAATAGTCAGGTAAGACCACGGAAAATTTGTATTCTTTCAACTTGAGGTCTGCAGAGGGTTCATCACACGGTGTTGAAGTCATCGTCAATCTTGGTGTTGGCTTTTCTGTTCAAGGGGTCCGTCCTTTTTTATACTACAGATCGGCGTGTCCGTATGGCAAAGTGGTGTGGTCTGGAAGTCTCACTCGTTTCTGGTACACGATTTGGTACACTTTTTGTAAAGGGCGAGTGACGATTTGGTGATTAGGTAACCGTACGATCTTGTGAGGTTCTAACGTGTGCACTCGAAAGTCTTCCACTTGTCCAGACAGCAAAGCATTTTTTAAAACCTCAAAATTGACCACTTTTCTGGTTCGATAGTTGAGGGTCAATCCTTTGACTTTGCATTGGGTGTGAAATTGTCCTTGTGGGCCTCGGTATCGGTAATCGTAATTTTTAGGGCTGCCACTGGCAAAACTCAGGATGGTGTCTTGAGGGTGCTCGTCCTTTGGATTCGTCTACGTTGTACAGCAAGCGAGTGGCATTGGTTCGTCATCCAAATAAACTGTGGCGCGGATTCAAAGGTTCGATGTCGGCCACGTCGTAACTTTCGGTGATGCTCTTAAATTCAGGATCGGTTTTCAAACGTCGATCGTAGTCGTGCTCCCACATTTCAACTACTTGGTATCCTTGACTTTCTAACTTGAGTCGTCGTTGGTAAGTGCGTTCGTACAACTGTTCCATGGTAGAGTCTGAATAAGGACTTTTCATGTCTCGATCAGAATAACAGGTAGGACATCCGTGAAACAAGCAACCCTTAAATTCGTACACCTTGTGCAGGTTTTCTAAATCCCAACCATCCACGGAATAAGATCCAATCTTCTTTTCTCCTCCTCCGTTTCTGGCATGTTGTATCCATTTGTCTTCTTTTTGGCACAAGTAATGGAGTAAACGTAAAGCTTTGGCCGAGTATTGACGACTGGCAAAGAGAGACGTGTTGGAGTCGATGATGGCTAGTTCGTTCTCGGGCATGAAACTTTGGGTGTAGACTAAGGCACAGGCTTTAGGTAGGGTGCACGCATCTTTCAAAGGATCGACGTCTCCGTGATCTAGAAATAACTCTCGAAACTTTCCACAGCAACGCCGTAAAATGTCCACATCGGATCGACAGTACTTCAACATTTCCTCTTGGAAGTCAAATGGATCGGACTGGTGAGCGCGGTACCAATTGTGAAAGGCTTCTCGCTGTTCGGGGCGCATTCCGTCGGGGGTCGTAATCATGGAGGTCATGCAAATGAGGTAGGACGGCATGTTGATTAGCTTCCGTATTGAATGAGTGAGGAAAATATTCTTTGGCCATTTCTGTCATGCCAAATGTTTTTGGCATTCGACTCAAAGGCATGGCTAAATAACTCATGGAATCTTTGAATTTGACTTGGCCCACTTTCATGTAGATGAGCTTGTTTCTGTTCATGGTGACTTCAGGGCGTTCGGTACCTTGTCGCAAATAATAATTTAACAAAAAACTGTCCATCGTATCCCGAGAAATTGTGAGCTATGACGGTCGCATACCGATGACAGTCTCCGTAACGTTGAATGTCCTCTTCGCTCCAAGTGTCGTCGGAGGGTCTAAAAGTCATTCAGCAAACTCGGACAGAGTGTTAGGACCCCGAAAGATTTTTTCACGTCCTCCTGGAATCCTACTACAATGAGGACAGTGAAAATGAATAGGTTCTTGGATGCACTTCTCACAAGCCCGATGAGCCACGCAAAAATTGTGAATGTGAATGCCTGTTTCTTGCATGCATTCAAAATCAAAAAAGATGAAATCCACTTTGTTCTTGTTCTTCTTTAATTCTTTCTTCTCTGTCTTGTCGTACTTTTGAATAAAACATTGATGATCATAATCCACCATCTGGTGACAAATAGGACATCTTTTCTTTCCAGCACAAACGTGTCTCTTGGGGTCGTTGGTACGAATCTGCTGTCCACACGTGGAGCATAATTTTAATAAGTCGCAAGCACATTTTTGTTGGTGTCCTTGTGTCTTGTGATGTTGTTCGTAACAAGAGGGACTGACAAAAGTGCGTCGACACGTCTCACAATGGACGTGGTGTTGTTCAGGAAGGCATGGTTTGTCCACTAAACAGCCCCGACATCTTGCTCCGCAATGAAGGTGTCGCTCTCGACTGTTAAACCCTTGGTTACATTTCTCGCAGTAGTATCAGTATCCTAAAAATCCGGTGATACTGGTGATGGCATCGAAATGTTCTTGGTGGTAATAGAGGTGAATGTATTTTCCTTCATGAAAATCGGGGCCTCGAAACAGCAGAGCTCCGCGCACTTCTTGAGGGTGTACTTTCAAAGTGTAGCCAGGAGCCAAGACGTCTTGAAGTTGTTGAATTTGAGAAATACTACACAGAGTGTCTTTGGGGATGCCTGCTTGTCGTAACAGAAGTTCTGCTTCTTTTCGTTGTTGGGGTTTGTTAGACTTTCGAATGTTATTCCTGGCTCTTTTCCATTCTTTACTCTCGTTTTTGTTGGCATACGTTCGCCACACCACGATGGCTCGAGCCAAACACATCTGGTTTTGAGCATTGTCAATTTGGACGACACTGTGTTTGGTACTGCGAAGGTCGTCCACCAGTAACGCTTTCCTACTTCGTCCGCTCCCTCGAGGAGGAGCAACGTGAGTCATGTAAAGTGTAGCCTTTCCATCCGTGATGGTAAACTTGTCGTTAGATTGTTGAACGTGTTCTATTTTGGACATGACTTTGTCTGGTGTTAATTCTGCCGGGGTGCTGAACTCGATCCAGACAGGTGACTTCAAATTGTCGTGATGGATGGACAGTCTCAATCGATCGACTTCTTTGGCTCCGCATTGTCGTTTCAAGTTCTGAAACACAGAACCCCACAAATTGCTAATGAACCCCGCCGCTTTCTCGGGAGGTACTTCGGACTTGAAGTCTTTGAAGTGAACCGTGTGAGTGTAGGCTGTGATTTTCAATTTTCGAGAGGTTATTTTTTGCGTCTCTCGAATCCGATAGTAATTTTCGGGAGCCAAGGTAGTAGGTCTTTTTTGGTCAGGGGTTCTGGTGGTGGTAGTCGATTCTTTGGGTTGAGTTTTTTGGTTTTCAGGCTCACTCATCTCTTCTTCGAAATCGCTCGCATGGACTTGAGCTAGCAGTTCAGCCAGCGGTGTTTCAGTCGGCATGGCATGTCTTTATCGCCGTGGCCTCTTCGTTTCTTTTTCTTCTTCTGGTTTCTCATAGATTTGGCGTGATCTTTTCATCTTGAAATCTGATTTAGATCTGATGGAGTTTCACACAGGAACCTATATATAGAGAGACCCTCTTACCTTCAGAATCAGTCTTTGTGATTGAACTTTCAAACTGTAAAGATGTCTCAATGCCACAAGAAAAGAAATTTTGCTTCCTATTATTGGGATTATCTAAGCCGAGGAACAGCAATGAGAGATAAAAGTCAAGATACTTGTTACATCTGCCAAGAGAAAGGACATTGGGCTCCAGAATGTCCACAACGTCAACAAGGAAAAGAAAAGAGAGATAAAAGTCAGGATACTTGCTATATCTACCAAGAGAAAGGACATTGGGCTCCAGAATGTCCACAACGTCAAAACCAAAACAGAGATAAAGGAAAAGATACTTGTTATCATTGTAAAGGAAAAGGACATTGATCTTCGGAGTGTCCTCCGAAAGAAGAAGAAAATCTACCAGAGAGGGAGGAAGCCGAGGGATCTTCAAAACTAGAAGAAGAAGAAGAACATATCGTCAAGAAAAGCAAGAAAGTTAGATGGATGGAAGACAGTGAAGAAGAAAAAGAACCCTTGATCCCTGTGAATAAATTCAAGAGCAAGAGAGACAGACAGTGAACAATGAACTTTTTTTGGAGTGTGGTGTGATGTTCATGGTGAATTAGTTTGTAAAAAAAAGAGAATACACCAGAATGGAAACAAAGTAAGTGTTTTTGTGTTATTTTGTTTTAGAGTATAGATGATACACGCACGCACACACTCACTCTTACACAAATTGGGATTTTTAAAGTTTTACTTGATCTTTTTGGCAAATTGATTTCTTTTCTAGAGATCTGGGTGGCCCTGAAAAGGACCGTTGGGGTGTTTGTTTTTGTTAAAACAAACTTATGGAGTGGACATGATCAACTTCAATTATCATAATCCTTTTAAACGACCTTGTCCAATTCCTGCTGCTGCTGCTTTGGTGGTAGTAGTAGTGACTGATGGTGGTGATGGTGGTGGTGGTAGCATCTCAGTAGAAGTAGTGATGGGTTTCTCATGTTTAGCCCGTGATGGTCTTTTTCTCTTAGGCTGAGTTAAAGAATACTCATATAACTTTCTTAGATGCTTTAACTCACGTAAAATGTCTTGGAGTAGTAGACTCACCGTTTTATCTTCCTCGCTCTCTTCTTGCTATGATTCACTCTTCTCCTCTTCTAACTGTCTTATTTCTTCTTCTCGTTTTCTCCTTACCTCTTCTTGTTGAAGAAACACTTCTTCCGCTTCTCTCTGTCGCTGTAAAAAAATTCCATTTCTTCTTGTTGCTTCTTTTTAAAATCATCCAGGGCAGGCAGCAAAGAGGGAAGTGGTACAGCAGCAACAGTCGTTGTGGTTTCAGACTCAAATTCTTGAGACAGAAAATCTAAATTAAAATCTTCCGGTTGGAAGTTCAACACACCATTCGTTGCAGGCTCACCCCAATACATACTGGTCTTGGTAGTCTCCATTTACGCTGTCCAAAAAAGTAAAAACCCTACGTACGCTGTGATGCCTTTATACCCAAAATGACGTCACACCCCCGCTCTCTTCCTATTGGAAGAAAAACCGACCCACTTGTAACGCGCGCTTGGATTGGTAGTTGATTTCGATGCATTTCAATCCACTTGTAGGGTATATATACGACTGCTTGTCTCATAAAGCTTCACCGGTTTTTTTCTCCAAGACCACTCCAGAAGAAACAAAACAAGATGTGGACAAGTGTGAAATTATCGATAATCATCTCGGGGATGTTGTTTAACCCAGCATTCCCCATGTATGTAAAAGCTTCATGGGCCATTACTAAAATCACAGAGACCGCCATCTGGAAACGTCGGATTTTTGTGGAGAGAAAAGGCTGCCTGAAGAGGGTCTTGATGTACGGACCAGAAGTCCGTAGAAGTCTCCGAAAAAGAAGACCCTCCAGGAGATGTCAATGTTAAACCACCCCCCCCCCAAAAAAAACCAACGGCCCTTTTCAGGGCCACCCATTTTTCAGGAAAAGATTAATTTTCCATTCTTGCCTACCATGTTAAAATTCCCGTACGACCCCGTAGTGTCCCCAATGTTAAAATTCCCGTATGACTCTTTAGTGTCCCCGCCATGTTAATTTCCCGTAAGACCCCGTAGTGTCCCCGCAATGTTAATTCTCGTAGGACCCCGTAGGGTCCCCTCACGACCCTATTCACTCCCCCCATACTACTTACATGCGATTTCTTACTCTGTGCAAACACTTTGAGACTCAAACTCCGTATTGTTACGAGTAGGGGTAATGTAAGAAAAGAAAAGACTCAAACAAGCTTTCAAGGTTTAAAATACAAAACTTTAATTTCCTAAAATATTAAAATATTTCAACAAACAATTAAAGTGAAATAATTAAAAATAACTTACAGAATAGAATATCCTTAAAAGTCCTAAATTGTTTTAAAGTTCACTGATCCGGAAGTCGAATCCAAATATTCCGAATGTAGTATATTCCGAATGAAGTAACCTTCACTGTTCTAATGTGTTAATAAGAATAAGTTATATCCAAGTAATCCTTGCAAATATGGAATATCACAAGTTCTAGAAATGTTTCCGATAATAACACGGAGCTGTATAATTATTAAGGTTGAAAAAACTGTACTAATCCAGAATGCACTGTATTAAAATAAATAGATCTCCAAAGTAAAATGTCCCACATACAAAAAGCACTAAATTCGTTTATGACCTCTCAATCCAGTGTAACTATGAAGAATGACAGAATACTACTATTAATCCTATAATATAGTCTCCCGCTATGGAGAAACAAAATAAAACCCATTTAATCCTTCTAGAAACAACCTTCTCCAAACCAATCAGAAATTAGGTTATGCGTGATACCGCTTAAAGTACCTCTACGATGGCATTATTATCAATAACAAAGTGTTTACTCATATAATCTAGGTCAGAAGTTCAAATCTTCAGGCGCGCTAAAACCACGTGATATGACTACTGATGCAAGCGAACATTCCAAGTCTAATGTACTCAGTGAAATATCGATCGAGCCTACCGTATGTGTACTCACGGCAAGACTACAGCTGTTAGACTAAGAACAAAGATCATAAACTAATAAACTATACAATTATTAAAAGGAAAATGATATCTAATTCCGTAACAGTATGTTAACTTGACTATATAGTTTTTAGTAGCAAAACAACAGTTCTACAGTGGGTAAATTGTGGCAGACCAAAGACAGGGTATAACGGTACTAACGAGATGCGGTTATTAGAGAGGTTGGAACTAGGAACAAAATAAGTGTATTAGTCAATGAATCTCACATCTTTTATACAGAGTTTGCATGTTTCATATATTATTGATGGCAATAAGTTCACTTTTACTTCATTTGAGGGTAAATGTATATGAATCACATATCTGTAATATTTAAACATCGATGTCGTGGTTCACAAACAAAAATGGCGTCCGTAAGAGCTTGACACGATCAATAAATGTTGGTTTACCGCAAAACACAAGCAACCTAAAACTCCATATTTATTATATGTATCACGATGGTTCTATGAAGCAACCACAGAATGGAGGAAAACACATTTGGAATTAAATAAGGTAATATAGGCATGCAATTTGCCCATGAATGAAAATGTCGAACTTGGGCAAGCAAAGAGTAACATAATGGTCGATATGATGATAACTAAAACTCACTGACAAAAATTTCTTACAGACGTAAAAAAGATGTGATTAGTCAACTTGTACTTCACTATAATTTAACTCCATGGACCACATGAAGATTGAGAATAATGCTATGAAGAGGCGCAATATCGAAACAAGGGAGAAGCAATTCAAACGGTAAACTTCTGTAATCAGAGAACAACTAACTCGCCACTACCACATGATCTCGTGTTACCCAAGGTTCAAGGAGCTAAATATTTAACACCAATATCTTAGAACAAATAACATCTTACTTTTGAAGCACTTAGCATGCACATTTTGCAGTTACTTTACAAGAGAATCAGCTTCATTTCCTTTACATCTTTTATTCACTACATTTGGAGATTTCATGAAGAGTTGTACTACTTGTGCTGTGACATATCACTGATATAACCAGGCACTAACACTACAGGGTATACTAACTATGCAAAACGATGAAACTGACATGTTATAAGGACATTTTAGGTTTAAGTAGGGAAAGTCAAAGATGAAGGATGAAGGTGTCTCATAGCGCTTGCTCTATATGATGGCTTCCCGGTCACTGACAAATGCAATAAGTGATAGGAAACAAACCATTTTGAATTTTACTCATTACTTGTCCACTAAACATATATATATAAAGATAAGTCACATGACAGAACATTCTAGAATAATAAATGGCCTATGTGCTTTTTGACACATAACTCTTAAGGGAATTCCAGTTTTATCGGTAAACAAAATCAATCTTGACCTCAAATTGATTAAACATCGTGTTTATCAAAACTATCCTTGAACTCAAATATTGAGTAAACAACGTAATTCAAGGACAATAGTTAAACATGTTTTCCTGGTAAACAACATTAAGGTTTAAGCAAATATTAAAGTCAAGAAACATTTATAATTTCTTAAATATTTAGAATATTATATAAACATCATACATAACACATGCCAGTGATCTTTAATCATGCATAAGGCCCACACTGATTCTTTTAGCCGCCTTGTCACAGGAAATTATTCAAATATCACTTTGCTATCAAAAATGAAGGTAAAAAGAGGGTTTGAGAATAGTATCAGTTCAGTATACAAGTGACCAGTTGTATAAGGAATTGACCTGAATACCTCAATAATAATCTTACAAGCATGTTCTCTGAAAAATTAATTATTTAGTTTTTATTTGTATCTTTAATTTAAAATTATTCTCATTTTTCTGCAATATGTCATTGTCGGATGAACATTCACCAAAAAAATTGCCCAGTGAGACCTAAGCACCGAAAAGGAGGACATGTGCGGGAAAAAGGTGACGCATGTTAGATAGTCAAATAATAGTTAATTACTATAAAGCCATTTTTATTCAGACTGCATTATTTTGAAATGTGTGGCATATATAACAAAATGATGAAGTCTACATTCTACTTACTTTACATTTTTACAATTCAGTTAATTTTTATTATTCGAGTTTCGTACCCTTTATTTTAATTTTACTGATAATAGCGGTTGGTACGTTGTATACATTATAAATGTACCGATTTTTATTTTTACCTTCGCGGGGATCCTCGTCGCAACCATGCACCTTACGACGTGTATTAGTCTGTCTTTGTACTATAAATATCCACCATAAGCCATATTTCGTGACCTTAACGTGAATTTTAACGCGTTCGTTATAATATTATAAGAATCTATTCAAAGAACCATATAAATTGTACAACTATATCAACTTCATTTTATCATCGTTATAGAACTTTGGCATTCATGTACATTAGTTCAGAATTACCGTTTTCCAGAGCGTGTGTAAGTTTACTTATTTCCGGCAAATGCATCCATGGTTCGTGACACTGACTAAAACGTCACGTGGCATATGACCGGAACGTGCTAGTGACACCAAGGTATGGATATTATTAGTTTATAGCATCTCCGTGTTTTTGAAATAAAAAAATAAAAAATTAAAATGAAAAGTTTTCCCGTTAATTCGATATGCAGTTTGAGCACTTACATTACTGCTTGCTTGTGTTTTACCATTATAAATACATGACTCAATACACTGAGACAGACATACAAACAGAGGGAGAGAGATATTTAAAAATAGACACTGGTGAATGGATACACATTTTATTATAATAGATTCAATGTCTTTTAATGTAGAAAAATATGTTTATTATGAAATAATACTAAAACGAAAAAGTCCATATAGTGAATATACATTTCGAGTGTAAATTTTTCTTACCTTGTATAAGAACCCCACATGATTAAAACCAAATATTTACAGTGGCTATCCCGCTGTATAAATTCCCGATTAAGAAATAAAGAGAAACGAACAGGCTTTCATAATGACATCCAAAGTAGATAGTTTCATAGCTGATCTTACCCAGGAAAAATTTGAATCCTTAAAGAAGGACGAATTACTTCAAATTGCTAAACATTATAGTCTGACGGAAGTGAAGGCTTCCATCTTAAAACAAGATATTAGGAGTATCTTGATACACTATTTGGTAAAAACAGGTGTTTTTGAATAGGGGATTTCAAGTGTAAAGAAGAAATCTCCGTCTAGTTTAGGGGAAAAATTACAGATAGCTAAGGACATAGAGTTAGAAAAGCTCAGATTAAAAAATGGGAAGAGATGCAGATGCAGGAAAGAATGGATGATAAAGAAAGGGAAAAACAGGAAAGAAGGGAAGATAGGGAAATACGAGAGAGGGAAAGAAGGGAAAGGGAAATACAAAGGGAAGAAAGGGAAATGCAGGATAAAGTAAAAGAGAGAGATAGGGATAATGAATTACAGAAGGAATTAAGGCATAGAAAGGAAAGAAGGGAGAAATAAGATAGGGAATGGGAGGAAAGAAAAGAAGATAAGGAACGGGAATATAGATTAAGTGAATTAGAACTGACCAGTAGAGGGCACTCTCATGACAATATGGGTTCATACTTTAATATAGCCAAACATCTCAGACAGGTCCCCCCTTTTAGAGAAAAGGAGGTTGACAAATATTTTCTCTGTGTTGAGGAAATTGCTGAGAATCTGAAATGGCCGAAAGAATCTTGGACCTCATTAATGCAGAGTGTATTTACTGGAAAAGCTAGTGATATATATACTGCACTTTCAATTGAACAATCTGCTGATTATGAAGTGGTCAAAGAATATATCTTGAGAACTTATGAGTTGGTACCTGAAACGTATCGTCAGAATTTTAGAAATAGTAGAAAGGAAACTACCCAGGCTCATTTAGAATTTGCTTGGGAAAAAGAGCCTTCGTTTACAAGATGGTATACGTCTAAGAAGATTGATAAGGATTATGATAATCTTAAGCAACTGGTGTTGATTGAGGAGTTCAAGAATTGTGTCAGTAATGACATTAGAGTATACCTTGATCAGAAAGGCGTTGAAACCTTAGAGAAAGCAGCTTATGCAGCTGATGTATATTTTTCGATTCACAATGTTCCATTTGTAAATGGATTTTCCTCTCAACAAGCTTATGTTAAGAAACCATTTCAGACTCGTTTGAGTAATTACAGACCTCAAGCTGATGTAACTATGGAGAATCAAATTTCTGATAAGGAGTATCAAAAAACCTTATCTCTTCCCACGTGTTCCTATTGTAGGATGAAAGGACACGTTATTTCTTATTGCTTTACGTTGGAAACTAAGCAACGGAAATATAACAGAGCAGTTCCAAATGTTCTAGTTATTAAGAAGTCAATGTCAGGGTCATGTATCAAGGACGATACTGGTTAGTAGGATTTCATACCTCAGTCTGATTTTGTAATGAAGAAATACGAACCATTCATGTCGAAGGGTTTTGTGTCACTTGTTGGTGACTTGGGTAAGACTACTCCTATTAAGATATTAAGAGACACAGGAGCTTCTCATAGTCTATTGTTAGATAGTACTTTGCCGTTTTCTTAGAAGACTTCTACGAAGTGAAAGTGTACTAATACAGGGTGTAGAATGTGGATATGTTTATGTCCCTCTCCATTGTGTTAATTTGTCATCAGACTTAGTTTCGGGACCTGTGACCATAGGAGCAGTGGCTTCTTTGCCTATAAAGGGCATCCATTTATTACTAGGTAATGACCCAGCTAGAGATAAGGTAGTGGTTAATCCCCTTGTAACTGACAAGCCTAGCATGGATCAACGAGTTGATCCTATTGAAGTATTGTTTTATATCCAGCTTGTGCAGTTACTAGAGCTATGACAAAGCGTGCTCTTGAGAATGATGTTGTTGAACAGGATGTATTTCCTTTAGCGGACACATTTTTGGGTCAGGCTTTTAATGAGGTCACTTTTGCGCCTAGTTTAGATCAATCAATTATTGATCACAGTGATACTCTTTCAGCTACACAATCTCACTAAAATAATCAGGGTGATAAAAGACAGACACTAGTTGTCTTACAACAGGGGGATCCAGATATATCCTGTTTGTTTCAGAGGGCTATGACTGAAACTGAAGCCACGCAAGAAGGAACTTGTTACTTCTTGAAGAGTGAAGTGCTTATTAGGAAATGGAGACCGTTCGTGGTACCCGCTGGTGACGAGTGGTCAGTTAGTAATCAGTTAGTAGTTCCTAGATCCTATCGTCAGGAAATACTAAGTGTAGCCCATGAAACGTCGTTGTCTGGTCGTTTAGGAATAAACAGGACCAAGTTAGGCAACGAATACTTGTTGATGAGGTGTGCGTCCACAAGTTTTCCAGAAGCTATTCCTTTGCGGAATATTAAAACTGAGACCATAGTGAAAGCTTTGGTCAAGTTTTTCACACTGTTTGGTCTTCTTAAGTCTGTACTATATCAGACTTTATAATGTATGATTAAAACATATTGCTATGAGACAGAGTATAATTGGGACTTGTTGTGGAACAGAAAGGGAGTGGGATGAAGGTGTGCAATTATTGTTGTTTGCTGCGGGGCGGGGGGTGGGGGTCAGTGCGGGAGTCTCTGGGATTCAGTCCTTTTGAACTAGTGGTTGGACATTCTGTACGGGATCCATTAAAGTTATAGAAAGAGAGATTTCCTTTTGCTGAATAGTTGGAGTTATGAAATTGAGGTATGACAAATAATTGAAAGATAGGAGTTTTCAGCTAGGTGATAGAGTATTAGCTCTGCTACCCATACCCCAAAATCCTCTTCAGGCTAAGTATTTTGGCCCTTATACTATTGACAAAAAGGTGATTGATTTAAATTATATTATTAATACTCCTGGGAGGAGGAAGCAGAAACAACTTTGCCATATTAATATGTGGAAACAATATTTAGACAGAGATAGCCATATAAATTATCCAATTACTTTAGTAGTACCTGTCCCACAAATTCAACATTTGAATGAAGATGAGAAATCAGATAATGATGATTTCGAAGTCACTACTCTTCGCAATTCGGAAATTCTGGACGATCTGGACCAGAAGCTTTCGCATCTACTGCCGCCCGAGATTAACGAACTGAAGCAGTTGATAAAAGAAAATGAACATTTATTTCCAGACATTCCCACACGAACCAACACAATTTTCCATGATGTCGAAATAATAAATTCAACACCTATAAAGCAACACCTTTATAGGATGAATCCTCTCAAACAAGTCTATCTGAAGAAAGAAATTCAGTATTTACTGGAAAATGACTTTATTGAACCAAATAAAAGTGACTGGAGTTCAACATGTATTTTAGTGCCGAAACCAGATAATACTTTCCGTCTGTGTACTGATTACAGAAAAGTAAATAGTGTCACCAATACAGATTTATTTCCAATTCCTGGAATTGATGACTCTATTGACAGGATTGGAAATGTCAAATACGTCACAAAATTTGACCTATTAAAGGGATTCTACCAAATTCCACTTACGGAGAGAGCAAAAGAAATTTCTGCATTCGTGACTTTACCAATACAAAGTCATGCCATTTGGGATGAAGGGTTCCCCAAGTTCTTTCCAACGTTTGATGAATATGGTGACGTCTGGAATAAGAAATTGCGATGCTTACACCGATGACGTCATCATCTATAACGACACGTGGCAAGATCACCTGAAAACGATTAAGCAGTTCTTCAAAAGATTCAGCGAAGCGAACTTGACCATCAATTTGAAAAAAAGTGATTTTTGTCGTGCCTGTGTAACTTTTTTAGGGGATGTTGTGGGACATGGACAAATAAAACCAATAGAAGCTAAGGTTACGGCTATTTCTAAGTAAAATTGAATTGCTGATGCACTTTCACGTGCATAATACTACAGTTACACTGTTTTGTATACATGATTTTTTTCATGTATTACATTTTTTATGCAATCAGTTACATGAATGTTAGAAGTATTTACTAAAAGAAAGTTTTATTGCATAAAACTTTCTTTTTCTAAAAGATGAAGGTGTTACGGATTTATGTATTATTTCGTGTTTAAATAATGGTATAGGTTTATGATCTCTGCATAATAGTCTAACAGCTGTCGGCTTGCAGAAAGTACATACACTGTATTTCAATGTGACTCAGTACATTAGGTCGTGGGAAGAATTGTCGTTTCTAACATTAGTATATCACGTGATTTAGCGAGTGATGGTATTAATTTCTGACCTAGATTCTATGATTCTTCAGAGTCAATACGTTATTGACTGTTAATAACATTAGTGTAAAAGCACTTTGGCCATGTCACGCATAACATAGTTTCTGATTGGTTCAGAGAGGGTTGTAATATTTCGATATACCCAGTTGTTTATCAGAGACGTAATGGGTTTTATTTCGATTCTGCGTAGTAAGAGACTATATTGTAGGATTTATAGCAGCATTTTAGCATTCTTCATTGCTACACTGGATTGAGAGGTCATAAACGAATTTGGTTCATTTTGTGTGTGGGATATTCTACTTTTGTGATATACCAGTATACAGTACATTCTGGATTAGTACTGTTTCTTAAACTTTAGTAATCATACAGCTCCGTGGAATTATCGGAAACATTTCTAGAACTTGTGTTATTCCATATTCACAAGGACTATTTGGAATTTATAAAACTTGGATATACTTGATTCTTATTAACACATCAGTACAGCAAAGGTTTCATTAGGAACATTAATATTAACTTCCGGATCAGTGAACTTTAGAACAATTTAGGACTTTTAAGGATATTCTATACTGTAAGTTATTTTTAATTCTTTCACTTTCATTGTTGGTTGAAATATTTTAATATTTTAGGAAATTAAATATTTGTATTTTAAATCTTGAAAGCTTGTTTGAGACTTTTCTTTTGTTACATTAATAATAAATAATAATAATAATAATGAGGACTTTGTATAGCGCCTAATCTTTAGAAGCACTAAGCGCTTTACAACATTAGATAACACCTAAAAACATATATAATGATATAATTACGAAAAACAAACACCATGAAATTAGAAAACAAAAACATGCTGAAAATAGTTAAGGTAAGGAAACATTATTAAGTCTGTGGGCCTATTCTTGCAGTCGAAATAGGTGAGTTTTAAGAGCACTCTTGAATGAGATCACTGTGTCTTTGTGTCTAAGTTCAGTGGGCAATTCGTTCCACGTTGCTGGGCCCTGGTATGCAAAAGAACGTTGTCCGTATGACTTCATTTTGATAGTGGGAATAATGAGAATACTAGTGTCGGAAGAGGAGCGTAAGTATCTTGCTGGTGTGTACACATGGGTGAGGTTCGATAGGTATGTTGGACTGGAGCCAGTCAATGAAACGTAGCATAGAGAACAAATTTTGTGTTTGATTCTGGATCGAATGGGTAGCCAGTGTAGGGTACAGAGCAGGGGGGAGGTGTGCTCTGTTCGTGGTACTCTAAGAATGATCCGAGCAGCTGTGTTTTGAACTTTTTGAAGTTTCTGGAGTAGATACTGAGACGAACCAGATAGAATTGAGTTACAATAGTCCAGTCTTGAAAGTACTAAGGAACACACAAGTGTTTTAGTGATATCAACTGAAAGATAATTGCGAATGGAGCTGATGTGTCTCAGCTCAAGATATGCAGCCTTGCATATGTTCATGCCATGTTGGTGCAATGAGAGAGTACTGTCTAGAGTAACACCTAGGTTTCGTACTGACTGTGAATTTAATGTTGGTGTTGCTGATATTTATTGTTTGAGGTAAAGAATGTGAATGAGAAAGTCTTTGTGTTGTAATCAGAATGGCTTCAGTTTTATCATCATTCATCTGCAGCTTGTTACATGTCATCTATGATTTCACATCGCAAATGCACCTCTCTACACCTTGGATGGTAGCATCAACTTCAGTTGGGTGGTTCGATTTGTATATTTGGGTGTCATCAGCGTACACTGGATGACGATCTATGACACTTGAGAGCGGCTGAGTGTATAGAATGAAGAGAACAGGTCCAAGAACAGAACCCTGTTGAACACCAAAAACATAGATCAACTGGGCTGGAGTGTTTTCCATTTGCGGACACAATTTGTGTCCTGTTGACCAAGTAGGACTTGAACCATAGTAAGGCTGTATCGTTAATGCCAAATACATGATGGAGACGTTGAAGGAATATATCATGGCATATTGTGTCACATGCTGCAGACAAGTCAAGAAGGGTGAGGACTGTAATCTTGCCACTATCCAAAGCAGAGAGAAGGTCGTTAACTACTTTCAGAAGGGTAGTTTCGGTACTGTGGCGAGGGTGATATGCAGACTGTACATTGCTAAAAAGACTATTTGAATTCAGATGAGATACAAGTTGGGATAGAACAACTTTTTCTAAGATTTTTGACATGAATGGGAGGTTAGAAACTGGGCGGTAGTTCTTTAAATCGTTATGGTCAAGTGTTGGTTTCTTCAGCAGAGGCTTTACAATGGCAGTTTTGAAAAATGATGTGAATTTCCCGGATGAGAGAGAAGAATTAATAACATCAGTTAGTGAAGGCAATATTGGATCTAAGCACTCAAGCAGCAGTGATGTCGGAATCGGATCAAGTTCTCATGACTTTGGTGCACTCTTCATCATAATTGTACGTACTAAATCCATAGATACAGGTTCAAATGCTGCTAACGGTTGCCGCTGAAATTTTGTATCGCAACTGTATGGCGACAACGAGTCAATTGAAATTGTGTTGTCAAGCTTATCTCTAATGGTTTGTACTTTGTCACGGAAGAAATTTGCAAACTGGTCCGGAAGGTCGACTGAAGAGAAGGTAGTTGAAAGTGGTGTACATATGTTCCTTGACATTAGCTTGTTAGTAATCTCGAAGAGCTCTTTGCAGCTGGAACATTACCCCTAGTCGTAACACAATATACGTACCATGAATTCATTTTTCATGTATATACATTTTCGTGGTTTTGCTAACATTTACATTTTCTGTGGTATATTATTCGCGGATTGGGGGAAGGGATCTTGTATTTTCCACAGAGGCATCATCTTTCTTTACTTCTTTGAATTCATGGTCGATATAAAATTGGTACCCAATGAATAACTGTGAATTCAAAAATATTAATTGAATATATAAATTGTTTGACAGATTACGCAACCTTGCATAATACAAATTTTTTTTTTATCCTGATATTTTGCTTTAATAGTTATGAATGGGTAAACATATTCAACAAAACTGTTCAAGTTACTATTGGTGGTAAAGGCACTCTACTTTACAACACGTCTAGTTGATCAAGAGTCGGTAAGATGAATACAAGCTATACAATAAAGGATTACGTGACCTTTATATTATTTGTACTTCGTAATGGACAATATTCTGCTAGATCCGAAGATGTCGTTAATGATCTTATGTATACGCTTGTAGAGACAATTAGTGAAGAATTAAGATAAATTAGGATTAATCTAGTCTGGAAAAAGGAGATATATTATGTTTTCAGTGTTGTGAAAAGACATAATTATATTATTTTCCAGGCGTACAAGTAAATGAAAATCAATTATTTGTACATTAAGACACACAGAGAGAGAGAGAGATAGAGATAGAGAGAGAGAGAGAGAGAGAGAGAGAGAGAGAGAGGGGGGGGGTATCTACAGATATATTCGGGCCAGAAACCGTGAACAGAAATTGAAACTGCACAGATTCGTGGTTATGGGGGCTGAAAATACCGGAGCGTTTTTAATCATAAGTTTTTTTTATACATGTCCACGTGGCCATCATTGGTATTGATACACCTAAAGAAGCTTCATAGAAACGATTATATGAGGAAGACTGTTGTTACGAATGTCTTTTTTTTAACATGTGTTACAATTTTTAATCTAACAATTGTAAAAAAAAATCCTCATACAGGATTTACAATCTTAGACTTTTTTACAGAACAGCTTCCAATTTCTTACAATCGATAATAAAGCAGCTTGTTTACCTTAAACAGGTTTTAAAAAATGTTGCCTGAGAATCTCTCAACCAATTACCCTCTTGGATATTACTAATAAAATTGCTTCAGCAACTATTTCGGGTAGAATTAGGACTTGGGTTCAGTAATGAGATATTAAAGAAGGATTACTCCCAGAAGTTATATAGATGAAATCACTATAATGATACTGCGTTGATTTTCGGAAAGAAACGATAACAAATACTGGGATTAATATCATTTATACATTTTGCCAAATCATTAAATACAGCGTTCGTGAAATTCTTAGAATATATATTAAAATTATTTTATTTTTAACTTCATATTAAATATTGGTTCACACATTCGCATGTACTGAATGTTGATTCTCTGAAAATATATAAGATATCTGCAAATATCATTACGCAGACATATATAGTAATAATATATTGTTTTATTAAAATATGTCGAGTGGATTTAGAGTACATATTTTAATTGCACTCTTTATGGTGGGAGGTACTAGTTATCAAACATTCTCATTGTTTGAAAAATTATATTGGGTGGCATTTTATGCAATATACATAGCAGAAGAAAAAGTTTTACCCTAATAGTTTGATTTTGTTAAATACACTTGAAGATGAATACAGAAATGTATATAGAAAAGAATAGCACATGTTTCTGTTACATCAACAATTTACGTTCAGATGCTTTCAATTGAGTTACATAGGTTAAAAAGATGTCGGTAAATCGCATTCGAAATGCTAAGGCACATGGGAACTTTCTGCTCATTTTACTACTCCTTAATAGTCGATATTCTTCTAGAGGTTAACAAGTACTTTCCATTGCTGACGTAATTTGAAGAGACAATAAAAGAGATAGACTGTTATTAACCTTACAAAAACCAAAATAGACTAATCATTTTAAATGTTGATCGTTACATAAGATAATTGTGAATAGACAGTGTTTTATCATTCATGAGTGTTCTAATTGGAACAAATCGATATTTTCAATTGAGAGAGAGAGAGAGAGAGAGAGAGAGAGAGAGAGAGAGAGAATAACAAATATTTCAAGGGACCAAATTGTGGCATAATCTTGAAATTGAAAAAAAGTCTTTGTACTGAGATTGAAGGACAACAGCGATCCTTAATTATATATCTTGTATATGTTTGACTTGCATAGAACTATATAGATGCAACTAAATGAATCAGAAAATATCGATTGACATACGAAAAAACTGTTACATGAGTATCATGTTAAAAAAAAACATACTTTAAATCCAACAACCAAATACATGCATATTTTGTAATCTGTCAACTGCGTACACGTCTTTATATAAAGTTTACAATCGTACATTGGTTCTACAGATTCTGTGTACTGTATGGCTATCCTCTATAAGTATTTTAAAAAGAAGTTTTAAAAGTTAATATATGTATAGGTTATTAACTGAGTATTGAAACATATTGGGCGCGAGGTCATGTGTCACAGGATGCCGAACTTCAGTTCACAAAACTAAATTTGTTTAAAGGATGGAATGCCATGTAGCAAAAAAAAAAAAAAAAAGATATATTGATATTAGAAAACAACGATGCAATACATCAATGACAAATGAAGATTCCATTATGACGAGATGAGCCAGAAAAACTACGTCAAAGGTTATTGCTGTGATTGTCTCAAAGTTGCTGTCATGGTGGTGGATACATTTGAAAGTGTAAAAACATCGATCTTGGATAAAGTTTTTAGAAAAGGATATATATTCATTTTGGAGTCGCTTGTGTTTCATTAAATTCCTATAGTACAGGATAAAACAATGCTATTTAGAGTGGATAAAAGTACACTGTTTTCGTGAAAGAGAAGGTGTTGACTGATACATAATAACAAAGGTCATTTTGACTCTCTCTCTCTCTCTCTCTAGACTTACTGATTCTCAAGCACTGGTGTCAGGTAGCAAGGGTTACAGTCATTATAGGCCTCTGGAGGTCATCAGATTCATGACATGGTCAGTGTTTGACGTTTCTGTAGCCAGAAGAAGTTCACCAACATGTGTTTACAATATAAGAAAGCGGTGAATATTTTTGTCTTACTATGGTCAATACTGCTGGATACTGACCAGTAGCAACAAGGCTAAACTAATGAGACTGTTTATAGTATATAATAAAGATACTTACTCAATAATTACTTTTTGCTTGTAACGCGTAAATTAACGGTACATAGCGAAGTCGTCCTCTTAATGGATGGAAAAGACTGACTATACTAACTTGTTTGGATACAGACACTGTATGACATTGGACGAAACGTCGCAAACAAGAAAATAAATTTCTTTTAAAATCTTTCACTTTTATTTAGTATCAAATCAATATCCATCTCTAAACATTCATTGCTCAGAAACTAATCAGTTATATTCAAGAAATTTTTTTTTACAGAAAATATATTAAACATCTTTCATTCCCGTTTTCTTCTCCATGATTATATTACGTCAATCCTTGTTTTATATTTTATTAGGAAATTATTCTTAATAGCAGAATACTATTTTCCTTCATAAAGACATTATATGTTATTACATTTATCACCTAATGCCAATCGCGTTTGCTACAACATGTTGTTGATTAACATTCGATTTATAATGTTAGTCAAAACTTCTATCAAATGTATTGCATGATTAACGACATCTTATTTTTTTCGTGTTCACATCATTCGTATGGTATTACATTATTAATTCTATTGAGCACACCCCCATATGTAAGGGAAACGATTAGTTTTCTCCCCGTTTACAAAGAAAACCTATGAATCTGCCTATAGTTTTCACGACAGATAGTCGGCTATTTTATTCTCTCCATTTTCAAAGAAAACCTATGAATCTGCCTATAGTTTTCATGACAGATAGTCGGCTATTTTATTCTCTCTCTCTCTCTCTCTCTCTCTCTCTCTCTCTCTCTCTCTCTCTCTCTCTCTGAGCCCTGGATGGCTGAGGGGTCTAAGGAGCTTGCCTTTACAGATCATTGAGATCTTACCTCTGTTAGTGTGGTTTCGAGTCTGGGCTCGGCCAATGTGGGTATGTGAGAATGCTGGCCAGTAGCTTCCTGTGGTTCAATGGTTTTTCCTGGGGTTTTCCCAGGTTCTTTCTTCACCAAATACACGGGCCGCCAGGTATTGGTATCATGTGATGAAAAACGGTGTTACCCACCCCCTCCCCCCAACCCGAAAAAAAAAAAAACACAAAACAAACCTCTCTCTCTCTTCCTCGTTTCAAATTGAATGTCACGTGTTTCACACTGCTAACAAATCTCTGCCGGTAAAATGGTAAGAATAAGAATATCCTAAGTCACTTTATAACGTGCTATAAGTTACTTGGCAACATTAACGCGTACATGAATGTACTAGTGTGTATCATGCCCGGTCGGCTGCTATGACGTGTCCTAGCAAAAGGCATTTAGCTCCCATTTCCTCGACATGGAATTGAAATAGCCAATAACGTGTTAAAAGTGCAGTTATACAAAAAATAAAAAGTATCAATCTAAAGGGGGCTTAGCCTTGTTAAGCGGCACGTGGTGTTGACTGACATAGTTCAATTGAAAATCACCTACTCGACTTATGTAAGAGCACTGGTTATACACATTGCAAATGGGAGATTAGGTGACAATACAAATAATGGTCAGTACACATGTTTCACAACAAATGGAGCAAATACAATTGATTATGTTTTAACTACTGAGAATAAATTCTCCTTCATATAACACTACAGAGTACATAGATTTACAGAATTTTCAAATCATAGTCCATTGACCTTCTCATTAAAAACCGCAATTAATTGTCAGAATTAAATTAATTTTACAATGCTACAACATCAATGGAATCCTGATTTTAAAAACCGCGTTCCTTGCTGATATACAATGAGACATTGGGGAATTGGAAGAAGACTTTAATGTTAGTACTATTAGACTCATAGACCAGAGACATTGGTGAATTGGAAGAAGACTTTAATGTTAGTACTATTGGACTCATGGACCAAAACACAATCGATGAAAAAACTGAAACATTGACGCTCTTTATTACCAAAAATGCTAATCGATATTTTTAATAAACGCTGCATTTTCAGAAAGGGAAATTTAATGTTCGTATTAAAGATAATACTTATTGGTTTAATGGTGAATTTAGAGAAAAAAGGAAACTATATGAAAAATGCTTTGATTAATAACAATTCTTTCAAATCTGATGTAAATAGAAGGTATTACATAATGAAGAAAAAAGAATACAAAATGTTCTGCCGAACGCGTAAATTACTCAACAATAGATCAAGAGGTCAAAAGTTTCATGATTTACGAAAATGGAAATCTGTGTGAGTTTTGGAATCTTTCTAAAAGTCTGAAAAGTGTTAGCAATTATTCGAATGATTTCTGTGATTTTTATGAACATTTTAAGAAACTCGCAACAGCCTTACCAGAAATTAATACTGGTCATTTAGATTAGAGTATGAACATACAAGACGAAGGTAGAACTGAGTATTAAGCGAACCGATATTTGCAGAGTTGGATACTCCAATTACAATTGAAGAACTTAGTTCCGCTGTAAAAAAAAATTAAACAATAATAATGCACCAGGTCTTGACACATTATTGAGTCATTTCCACTTTTATTAAATTGCACGCTGAAACTTTTAAATATGATATTTAGCAGCGGTATTTATCCTTCAAATTGGATCAAGGGTCTTATTATACCAATTTTTAAAAAAGGTGATCCATCCAATGTAAATAATTATAGAGGGATAACATTGCTTAGCTGTATAGGAAAAGTTTTCACTTGCATAATAAATCAAAGACTCTCCTATTGGACCATTAAATATGATATTATTATGGATGCACAATTTGCTTTTAAGAAGAATAATAGTACAGTAGATGACATTTTTATATTAAATTTTTGGATTCAAATGCTACTAGATGAAAAGAAAACACTTTTGTGTGCCTTTATTGAATTTAAAAAAGTATTTGATTATGCAGAAAGGACAGGTCTATGTCAAAAAGTAGTAAAATGTGAGTGACTGGGAAAATATTAACGATAATAAGATCTATTTAGTACTATGTGCAGTAATGTGTCAAGCACTTAAACTCGCACTCCGACTATTTCGATTGTTCACTTGGGTTTCTTTAAGGAGAAAGTCTCTCTCTCTTTATACTAATGATCTGGAAATTACATTACAATCAAATATAAAGGCAGGTATCATTTTAGACGAAATGGTTTGGGTTGGTTTTGTGGGGATAAGCTATACCTGGCGGCCAGTATATTTGCTGGAGGAAGACCCCGGGAAGAACCACCGACTCACGGGAAGCTACTCACATACCCACTTTAGTCAAGCCAATACTCGAACTCACACGGACAATGGTGAGATGTGTGAGTGATCTGTAAAGGCGAGCGCCTTACACCACTAGGCTACCCGCTGCCCCTTAGCAGAAATGTCTTTATATCTTTTATTGTTTGTTGATGATACGGTGACATTTTCAGAGACAGCAGATGGTTTACAAGCATTCTTAGATAAATTACATGCATACTGAATAAAATGGAATATATTTGTAAATATTGATAAAACAAAGGTTATGATTTTAACAAAACAGTTAGAAGTCTAGGCGTTTTATTTAAGTATGGAGATGTGTTTCTAGACATTGTGGATAATTTAAATTATTTAGGACTTGTTTTTACTAATAGAGGCTAGTTTTAATGTGCAAAGCAATGAACGTACTTCTGAATAATACTAATAATATACAATGTCCAGTGAATATAATGAGTAATTTATTTGATTCTTTTGTATCTCCAGTTTTGTCTAATTGCTGTGAAGTTTGGGGATTTTTGAAAGCAGACAATATAGAACGGGTAGATAGAAAATATTGCAAGTGGTTACTAGATGTTAAACTTTCTACCAACAGTATGTCTGTACATGTATATGGCGAGTTGGGTCAATATACACTTTATATAAATAGATATGTGCGAATCATTAAGTACCGGTTCAAATTGCTAAGCACAACAAAAAATTGTATTCTTTGAAAAATATACCAATTAATGCTTGCCGATTGCGAAAGAAAGAATTATAAAAAAATGGCTTTCTAATGTGAGAAAGACACTATTGATATCTGGCTTTGGTGAAGTCTGGTAATACCCTTATTACGTCTGATATTACCCTTATTCAGTCTGGTATTACCCTAATTCAGTCTGGTATTACCCTTATTCAGTCTGGTATTACCCTAATTCAGTCTGGTATTACCCTTATTCAGTCTGGTATTACCCTTATTAAGTCTGGTATTACCCTAATTCAGTCCAGATATCTTCCTTTTTATTGCTTTTTAACCAAATACTAAAAGACTTATTTCATTCTGACTGGAGTTCAGCAGTTGCTTCGAAAATTTCATATATGTATAAAGATATAAAATATATCTTCGAAACCACTTACTATCTTAGAATAATTACTAATGCCAGTCAGAGAAAGACATTAAGTAAATTTAGGATTTCAGCACACCCAATAAGTATCGAGACTGTAGACATGTAGGAAACGAAGGGCATGAAAAGAAATGTGAACTTTGTATAAATAATGAGGTCCAAGATGAACATCATTTTTTCTTAATCTATCTTCTATACCTCTCACTTAAAAAATCGTATATTGATCCTTATTATTGGTAGAAACCAAGCATGTATAAACTACTACTTAAAAATGAAGATTTAAGAGTAGTTGAGTGGGGTGACTGAGAGCCAAAGGGGGCACTTGAGAGCCGTACGGGAGTTTAACATGGAGGGGGGGCACTTGAGAGCCGTACGGGAGTTTAACATGGAGGGGGGCACTCTGGGTACGTACGGGAGTTTAACATGGCGGGGGGCACTCTGGGGACGTATGGGAGTTTAACATGGTAGTACCGTAATGTAGTGACAAAAAGACAACGTCTACTACCATCAAAACGGGGTGGAGGGGTGGGGAGGTGTTTTGATAGTAGTAGACGTTGTTGTCTTCGTCACTACATTACGGTGGGGGAAGGGGAATAGAATTAATCTTTCTTGATAAAAGGGTGGTCTTGATAAGGACCGTTGGTTTTTTTGTGGAAGAGTTCATTTTAGAGGTGGGAGAATCTCCCTAGCTTTGCCCTGCATGCAGGGCAGCTCCCCCTCCAGGTTTCTTCTTTTGTTGATTTTGTTTTTAAAAAGAAGGGAGGATGGTCCGCTTCAAACTCCCTCTTTTCCTCTTCCTTCTTTATCATATCTTGGATGACGTGAGATAGTACATCCAAGATTTGCTTAATCTGCCGTAGGTTTCTTAAGCTGCTCATTTTTTAATAAAACGGGGTAGCTTAACCGGTGAAGACGTGGTTTTAATATACTAGAAGCGCGGACGTGAAGGAAAACATCCCTTTCACCTAAAAAAACAAAAAAACATCACCCTACTACCCTGCGTCTGACGTCATTCTTGCTACGTCATTCTTGGCTTCGCGGAGTTTACACTCCATGAACCCTGACTCTAAAAAGCGCGGACCTAAAAGAAACTACTTTTGATAAAAAAATCAAACTTACACACATCATACCATCCCTAAATTTTTTGGAAGGGGAAAAAAAACAAAAAAAAAAAACAAATCAAACCCACAAGCACACTATCTCCATGTATTTTTTTTGGGAACGGAAATTTTTTTTTTATATATCAATCACACACCACACAAATCATATAAGGGAGAAGGGTTTTTTTTGTTTGAGAGGGTAGACTATCAGAAAAAAAATAATATATATATATAAAACGCACACTTATAGATATTTTTGGCAATATTGGAGAGTAGTAATCTTTTTCTAGAGATTGGGTGGCCCTAAGAAGGGCCGTTGGGTTTTTTAAGAAGTTATGTTTTTTAACTTCTTAAGGTAGATGTATCCGTGGCAGTAGCAGCTCCAGCAGGTCGGCCACGTTTAGCGATAGTTGGTCTTACCGCTTTCAGATAGGCAGGTCTCTTTCGGGTGAAAGAGAAAGCAAATTCCTCGCAGTCAATCTTGCATTGGACTTCACCGTCAAATAGTTTGCTGGACTGCTGCTGCTGCTGCTGAAGAAGTTGTTGCTGTTGCTGCTGTTGTCTTTGTTGCTGCTGCTGCTGTAGGAGTTGTCCTGCTTCCCATTCTGTTCTTTCTCTAAGTATTTCTTCTCTCAGGACCTCTTCTACTAGATCATGAGCCATTTGAATGAACGTCATGGTCTTTCTCTCTGGGTTGGTCTCCATCAAATGATTCTTCACCCTCATAATGTTCACCATAGCTTCATTCAGCTTTGTAATCTTGGTGGCAGCCATCTTCTTCTTGGAACTGTTGAGATCTTGACGAGTCAACGAGAATGACTACACTGGCCAGTGAACCGACTTATATGCTTAACGCGCGGACGCGATGGAAAACATGGTAAGGTTTTTTTTCAGATCGACAGGGAGATCATAGATACAGGTTTTTTTAGATCGATAGAAAGAAAGAGAAAGAATATATTCATTATTTTTTTCAAATTTAATAAAAAACCACACAACACCATTTTTTTTTCAAACAATTCACAAAAATTGTTTATTCAACAAGAACTATTCTAACAATTATTAAAAAAGTAACCATGTAACAATGAAAAATTTTTTTTCAAACAGGAACATATTTACAAGGTTGACAACGTTGGGAAGGTAAAGTAAATGTGAAACTTTCTACATGGACATCATCATTTTGATGTACACTACGATTGTGAGCTAAAGACAAGAGATAACCATAACGTTGACAAAACCATTGTTGTACTTTAGCATCATTTCGAACATAGTCACTATCAAAATAAGTCAGTAAATGTTCTAAGGAATATCCAAGACTGCGTTGATGAAGATAATGAACACAATATTGTCCACACACCATAGAATCTGATCCTTGTAGTCTCACATTATTGAATCGAGTTGAGATGGCATTTCTTCTCATAAACTCGATAATGTCTTTTTCCAAAGGAGGTAATCCATAAGAATCAAAATATTCCACACCACCATTGTGATCGTTGGGAAAGTACACAGCAATCCAATGGGTTCCTGGTAGATGACTGTCGTCAGTATTGATGACATAGGCATGAACGTTTTTCGGCTTACGATGAGGTAGTTCATCTTTAGCACATACCACAGGATTCCAAGAAGAAGTATAGGAACTTCGATTCAATAAGTAATGAAGTTCCCTGGTATCCATTTTTTTGTCTTCAACAATGGAAATAACTCACTATCAATTCACACCTGACTTTATGCTTGAATGTTTCTGTCAAGTAATTCCAGGAATATTCACGTTGGATAGTTTCTGCACTCTGATTAATGAGTCCTTCGATCCGTTTGATCTCCAGAGAAGTAAGTGGAGGAAAAGAAGAAGTCTGCAAGACTTTATACCACTGTCTCAACACGTGTTCATCTGAGAGTTTTGACCAGGCCGTTTCCAAATATTCATTAAATTGTTCTTCGCCTGTCATCATCATACATTTGTCGTGTTGTATCTGACTGGGATGATCATTTTGACATCCATAACATTGTTCTTTAATCAGACTGTTAATGATTGGACTCAATTCCTGAGCATAACAGGTTACTAACTGTTTTTCGTGTCTGGCCATCGACAAGCCATAAATCCAGTAAAAACAGGAACTGAATTGATTTTTTCTTCTTCTTCTTCTTCTATTTTAGGTTCTGAATGATTCACTTCACAGAATCCCTCATCTATCTCCATAGTAGGTTCTTCTTTGTGCTGCATCTTTTCTTCTTCTTCTTCTAATAGTCTACAATGACTTCTCTCAAACTGTTGATTTCTAGAGTGTTATCAAATTCTGCAAACAAGACGACGTTCACTGTCTGGGCTAGAGGTTGACCAAACTGAAGTTCCACACGAAGAGGGCCTGATTTTATAGGGTGGAAATGTCCTTCATCGCTGCCTTGGTCCGGAGTGAAATCAAATCCCCACAAGGCATACCCTCCTGCATAATCCTCGTACGAAATGCCGTGGCGGGTGTCGCGACCTAACTGACCTGTGGCTTCAAACAGACTCAAGTAAGATCGTAAGTAATTTTTCTGGGCACCAAAGTCAGGTTCAAAAGGTCTGGTACACAAGGTCTTGCCATCTCGACTGACATCTATCTTGGTGACGTTAAAGTGTTCAAACTGGAATGGATTCTGAGTGATGGTTCCGTTGAAGGCTGAATTAGAAACCATACCAATGATCAAACGTTTAGGGAGCTGTCCTTGGAAGATGTGATCTTCGACTATGGATCGGACTCCAGAGGCTGCAGTAAAGGTTTTCACTTCCACACGTCTAAGAGGATACTTAGCAGTGGTTCTGCTCAAGGTTTGACTGATGTCGTTGGCTACTTTCGGTAAGATTTCCACACGTCGCACGTAAAGTTTGGCTTGTTGAATGATGGTTTTCCACTCGTTAGAAAAAGCTATCAAATGGAAAGCGGCACTACTGCGATTTAGTCTCAGACGTACATCTACTCCGTTCAACAAATACTTGTCTTGTAACCACATGCCCAAATGCAAACGATCCATCAGTTCTAAACTGTCCCCTCCGATTTTCTTTCGGCGGTCGTTAAATCCCACATTATGAGGCTCTGCTGGAATTATTTTATGATTAGCATCATCAGTCTTGTCAATCCTCGCCCCTACTGACGGTGATATGTCGTTGAAGGCACCCGCGGTGTCAGGTTTCCAGACCACAGAAGCATCCAGATGAGTGTTCTTGGCATCTTTTCCGTACGACAAGAGATTTTCCACATAAGCACGGTAAGGGTAAGTATCCAAATTGCTGCTGATCAGTTTGTTATTCAAGTACAAATCTACTCCACTGAACAAAGAATGAAAGAAATTATTGACGGAAGCGACTAGGGAAGCTTCCCCAGGAATTCTGTTGTCATTTTTTTGTACTTGAAGTTTCAGGTACAAGTAACTGTTATTCAGATCGATGTAATCTTCAGTTTGTCCTTTGATTTCAAATTTGATAGGAGCTGATTCCGTCAAAGACGATACAGGATGAAATTCCACCCATTGGGATTCTTGCATTGTCATCATGGTGGGACGCATAGAAAACATATCCAGTTCGGTCTTGGAACATTCGCAAGAATCTCGGTGCATCATTTTCACAGTTTTTTAATAATCAAATACGTCTAATTCTCTACCAGTTCTTCTTCTTTTTCTATTCTTTCTGGAAGTACTGCCGTGTGTTCTTTTATGAACTTTGAAAGGATTTCGATGTCGTCGTCGTCGTCTCTTTCTACCTTGTACTTGCTGCTGTGAAGTAATGCCAGAGCCTGAAGCGTGAAGCGTATTTATAGGATTTTCTCGGAGACCTAAAAGATCTTTACCAGTCGTCATCAATACATTTTTACCTGCTCTCAAAAAAGCTTCTTTAGGATTTTGTTTGTCGATGAGGACATTTTGCAAAAATTCTTTTCCTTGTGTCAAAGCGGCATCTTTTAAGGCATGAAATCCTCGAGACACCATCGGTTTCAAAATAGGAGCTACCGTCCTAAAGGCTGATTTTAACATATCTCCTAAACCATGTCCTCGTTGTCGAGCCACTCCTTGGTACACTGGATACATTTTTTTTTGAGGAATGTTAGAGAATTTGTTGTTTTTTTCGAAAATGTAGTTTCACCGTGACTTTTCCTTGGTCAATGAATGGTACATCTTGTCCTAAATCTCCTTTTATACTAATCTGGACACTGTCAAAATACGATTTACTGACTGGAAGATATTGAGGATGTACAAATTCACGGTGAACGTGAAAGGTGTTGCCACCAATACTAGCATTAGTAGTGGTAGTACTTCCACCCTCTTCGTCCACAGTAACACTAGAACCACCACCACCACCAATATCCAATTTGAAAGGCATGACTCTCAGTAACGGAGCAGATGTGTGTCCCACCACGTTGTACTCCACCACATCCGAGTACACAAACATTAAATTCAGTCCACCATTCAGTTCGATAGGATGTTTAAATTTATGTCCAAATTCTACGTTGGTTCCAAACTCTAAATCACTGTCAGCGGTAAAATCTTTATTTCCACCCAAAATACCAAACAATCCAGAGCAAAATTCAATGCTCAAATATCTTCTCTCTTCCAAAGGTAAACTTTTATCTTTCTCAGTAATGAGTTGCCCTCTCTCTTTGAAAAATTGGACAATTAAGCGGCGTGCCAAAGCATGGTAAGCAATTCTTACAAATTTATTAGCTGCTGATATGGCTTTTTGAAATTGCCGTGCAAACTGGGTTCTAATGGTGTCTACCAAATGTTCAGGACTAAAATAATATCCTGTAGGAATTCTCAGAGTAATCTGAGAATAGACAGTAGGTTGAGTAGATTTGGGATCTGGTACTAACTTTTTGAATGCTCCCTTCATGTTTGGATCTTCAGGGTCTTCTTTCCAGATTTCAGGATCATTATTCACCAACTCATCATGTAGAGTTTTGTTCAAGATTTTTACAACCATAGTGTTTTGAGTTTTGTTGATGTTTATGATTTGCGTAGGATGAATGATTTCTACCAAACTCACTTCCCAATGAGCATCGTGATCCAATTGAATGGCTTGAGGTAATTTGGCCGTGAAACAACATAATCTGTTGTTGGGAAACACATCCATGGAACTGTCACTAGGTAACGTTAAATAAAATTGGTCATTCATAGTTCCAAAGTGGTGGTTCTGGTGTCCGAGGTGTCACTCAAGTGAACAGAAGAAGGATGCTCAAAAGGTTCCAAAAGAGGACTGGTAGTATTTTGGTGGTGGTGGTAACTGGACGAAGAAGAAGAAGGTGAACTGGCGTTGTTGTGGTGACTGTTGTCGGTCGTGGTCGTAAATTTCAAAGAGGGACTAGGTAAAAGATAACCGATACAACTGCTCAGTAAAATGGTCCACAATTGTTTGTCTCCTTGTTGTAAACTCAAATTAGCAATCGCTGCTCCGATGACACAATACACTACAAAGATTTGGCAGAAAAAGACGATTTGATTTTTAGGCACACGTTCTCCACACCACACCCAAAGTGGTTGTTTTTGTAATTCTTGAAGAGAAGAACTTTGTGAAGGAGTCGTTGAAGTCGTCGTCTGGGTAGCTACTGTGTTGAATGGCATGTTGTGAGTTTACTTCTTTTTCTTTTTATAGTCGACGACTTGAGAAGCTGCAATCCAAGAATCAAAACTAAGGGGATATCCTTTCCAACGTACTTTGACTTCTTCTACTCGTCGTTTACCTACTTTACGTGTTCTTTGTTCGAGAATGCTTTCGATGTCGTACAAGGTGTCTTCTTTTTTAGTCACTCGTTGTAACTCAGGCAAGTAAAATGTTCCTTTGAGTACTTCACCGTGCATGTCTTCCAATTTATAGACGGGAGGATCACGTCCACGGACGGGGGTAGTGACACGAAACAATTCGGTAGTCCAGTTAGGTAAATAACCTTTGTCAAATGTACGTTTGGTTTTTCCGATACGAACCCAATCTCCCGTCTTTAACTCCAACAAGGGTGTCTTTTTCTTTTTCTTCTGCTGGGGTGAACCAAATAATTTATCAAACACGGTCACTTCGTTTTTAGGGCTGACCTCTTCGGGGGCACATCCAATGCTACGATGGTACGATTGATTGTACGCTTTGACCAAACGAGGTAACACGTCGATGTACTTGAGAGTATGTTGATGTGTAAAATATTTCCACATGCGTTCTTTCAAAGTTCTTTGAAAACGTTCCACAATACTGGCTTTGGTTTCAGGATTTTCGGTAGTAAAAAAATGAATTTGTCTTTGTTTCAATTCTTTTTGAAAAGCTTAGTTTAGAAATTCGGTGCCTTTGTCCGTTTGCCATCGTAAAGGTTGACGTCCACTTTGTTTCAAGACCAATTTTAAGGCCCGTACCAATTCGGTACTGTTTTTAGAAGTCAAAGGCACGACCCAAGCAAATTTGGAAAACACATCGATGACACAAAACAAATATTTGTGACCACGATTGTAAGTGACTAAATGAGAGACGTCCGCTAAATCAGCTTGCCATTGATGATCGATTCCTTCCGCTTGAGTGGTACTTCTAGAAAATTTACGTCGAATGGGTTTGTGTAACGTGTACGTCGATTGTTCTTGTAACCATCGTCGTACTTCGAGTAAACGTACACTTTTCAATTGACTTTTAGCAGCTCGATATAATTTTTGAACTCCTCCGTAACCAGCAGCATGGCCAGGATTGTAATAAATGGTAGCTAACAGTTTCTCCATGATGATTTTTTTTTTCTCAAGAATAAGTTAACCAAGTTCCAATACTCTTTTCTTCGTGAGGTATCTTTTTGGATTGTTTACGTGTCCGACGTGCTACTGGGGTAAAGGAGGGAGTTCGATCATCAGGGGGTCATCGGTTCTGTTTTGACTTCTTTCTTCACTTCTTTCTTTTTCTCTTCTGAGGGTAAAGGGGTAGACAACATCTTTTTCATCCAACTGGGCGTGGCTAACTTTTTTTTCTTTTTAAGAGAAGGTGGAGTTGGTAATTCTTCTTCTTCTTCTTCTTTGACTTTAGGTTCGCTTTTCATCAGAGCCTTAAAATCTCTCAGAGTGGGTGGAGAAGTTTCGTCGACTGCTTTTTGACGAAAGAGTTGTAGACGTTGTAAAAGTTGACCGTGCCGTTGGGATTTTTCTGTTTCAGACACATTGTTTTGTTCCATCAGGGATTGTAATTCTTGTTGTAACTGAGACATTTCGTTGAGATTAGGATTGGGTGGTAAATGAGGTATCCGTTGTTCGTTCCAACGATGAAATTCCATCCATCGTTTGTAAGGTACTGAAGTTAGTTTTCGTCCTTCCATTTCATTCAAAGGTACCAAAAAGGTGTGGTCTTTTCAGAGAAGGGTGGTCCTTTTTATCTTCTTTTTTTTTTGGTTATCGCATGACCCCTCCTAAAAGTGGTCCAGCAATCGTTCCTAACAAAGGAGCTGCTATTTTTAACAACGGTCCTATCAACATAGGTAGAAATCCTCCTCGTTGTACCAACATTTTTTTCTTTTGTTGAAGAGGTATGTTCTTTTTGACCATTTGACGAAGAACGTTCCGATGTTTTCCTAATTTTTGTTTCTGTATCTTGGACAAAGGTACCATTCCTTTCAACACGTTCAAACAATATTCACACACGGTATCGATGATTTCTTTAGGAGCTGTTTGAATGAGTTGTTTTCGCATGGGAGGTTTGGATTTGGTCAAAACAGACAAGACATCCCAATGTTTCGCCAGACGAGGGGGAAGTCGTCGTCGTCCTTTTTTGGTGGTGGTTTTACTTTTCTTCTTTTTTTGGTGTTGGTGGTGTACACGTTTGGGAGCCATCTTTTTTAGTCGGTAGAAAACAAGTCTGAAGTCTTTTAGCAAGGTACCCTTCTATTTTATACTGGAATACGTCTCCACTGATTGTCTACACGACGTACCAACTTCACGACAGGTCTCACTCAACGTTGAGGTGTTTTCAAGGGACTAAATCGTCTCAATTCTTGTTTGGATAAATCCACTAAACTTTGTAAGATGCCAGTTCTTTCTTGGACTTTGGTTTTAGGGGATGGTACTTTGTGGGTGGCTGCTGCCATGGTTAAATCAGCTGAAGTCGACGGTCCCGACGGGGTAACTTTAGAAATTGGTTTCCATTTTTGCATCAAATTAGGAAACACGGATTTTAAGTCTGGTTTGACAGGCATCATGGTAAAAGAGGGTGGTGAAGAAGATAAAGAGGAAGAGGTGGACGCAAAAGGAGACCTCGCCATCATGGGGGACTGTGATGGTGGTGGTGATGATGGTAAGGGTAGTGGTGGTGGTGTTTTGCGGGTGTACGTTTGCGTCCTGGCTGCAGTACCTCTTTTACGTCGGGTGTTAGTGGTAGGTGTGGTTTTTTTCTTCTTCTTCTGGGCACGACTTTTCTTTTTCTTTGGGCTGGTTTTCTTCTTCTTCTTCTTCTTTGGACTTTTCTTCTTTTTAGGTGATTTGGGTTTTTTGACTTTGGCTTGGGCATTCGGATCCCATTACAAAAGGGAACGAATCATGACTCCTCCTAAAGAACCACTTCCACCAGGAGTTAAAATGATTTGTTTTTTAGTCCGTGAATCGATTCTTGGATCAGCCAGTTGTGACAATGCTACTTTATGTCTTTGAAAAAAACGTTGAGTTTGATGAGGGATGTGAATGATGCCTTGTAGTAATTGACGTGCTGTCAAAGTAAACCATCGTAACACTTCTTTAAGACTCGCTTCTAACAAATGAGCACGGACTTGTGCATTTTTTTCACGACTGATACCATACAAGGCACGAATCAATTTAGCCGAAGGATGAGGTTGAAAGGAAGTCATCTTCTCTCAAAAAGAGTGTGAGACTGAAATGACGTTGTAGGTTGTTTTTATAGTTTTTTTTTTTTTAAAATGAGAAGAAGGGGAAGTGTAAATGACAGGACCACCTTCTTGACCCCAAGAGTGAAAGACACTGGCACGAAATCTCAAATAGTCAGGAGTGGTCGGTTTTAAGTCAATGAGTAAATACTCGTGAGGGGTTTGAGTGGCATCGTCGTACGCATAATTGAGCCAAGGAGCCCCTAACTGTTTGGCTAACACTTGTACTTGAGATTTGTCTCTGGGACTTTTAAACAAGACCACGTAATGAGCATTCAAACTGATGGTTCGATGAGCTTTACTTTGTTGAAATAAATTTTGTGTAATGTAGACAATACTAGCATTACGATGGTGTCCTTTTCGTGTAAACCAAAGTTTAATTTCTTCTTCGTCTTCTCCTAACATGTCATCAAAAATAACTAAATGAGTTTGACTCACGTCAGACACGATTCCATCGTCTTCGTGAGGAATACCATCCACAAAGGAAATGGTTTCTCCTTGACTTTCTTTCAATAACGTGTAAGACGGTTGCCACTCTTTGTAACACCACACGATACGTTGAGGTGGACGATCAAACAAATCAGTTTTGTGTTCGATCAATCGTTTGACAAATTCGGTTTTGCCTGAACCACTGGGTCCAGCAATCATTATGTTAAATGGAAGGCGCAGATACAAAGCATTCCAACTTTGACGATCTAACTTTTCGTCAATCACTTTAACCACAGAAGAGGAGGAAGCAGACGAGGTAGAAGAAGTTGTAGCCATGATTGAGGTAAGAAGATTTTTGAGAAGAAGACAAAAAACCCAAGGCATTTTATACGATTTTCATACACGTTTATTTTTTTTAGAAAAAAAAAAGTAACCAACCAGCAAATAACATATTTTTTACAAGTCATTCATTTTTTACAGTACGAGTGAGAAAATAGCAAAGTAAAATCATCAGGTACACAATGAAGGCTCCTACTAAAACCATCAAACTGTCATATAAACACGTCAATGTACAACAATTGTTTCGTGTCCTAGTCATGAAAGACACTGTGTTTTGGGGTGACATTCTTCTGCTCGTCTTTTGTTTTTTTTTTGAATCCTCTGACGACGGTAGTGGTAAAGAAGAGTGGTGTTCCTCCTCCTCAAGAGGTATTGAAACCACAGTGGTGGTGTCACGTACTTCTTCTTTTTCTTCTTTTTCTTCTTTTAGGGTTTCCCATCGAGGTTCCCATTTTTTCACTTTTAGAACCTTATGAACAAGTGGCCAAATCTTTGCTGAACTGGGCTACTTCTTGTAACCAATATTGGAAACCAAGGTTTCTCCAGGGGAGTACATCTTTCCAATGGAAAAGTTTTTGGTGTAACTCACTAGCAGTACACACTTCTTGAAATGTTTTATAAACAGATAAAGTGTGACGAATGTCTTCTTCACATGGAAGTTCGTCACTAATTTTCATTACCACTCTCAACGCTTTACGTACAATGTTTATTTCGTGGACTGATAAAATCAAGTTTTTATAGTCTTCTTCTTCTACTAAGTCCGAAGAAGAACACACGGTCATATTGTTTTTTTTTTTTTGGAACTCAACAACAACAATTGAGTCCAAAACAACCACGGATCATTCAAAAGAATCCAAGGCAAACACTTGTCCTCAAAAATAGTCCACAACGAATGTCCTGGAAAACGAATTCCAAGATAAGAAGTCACTATGACACATATGACATAACGTCCAAAATTCAATGGACACAGTTCTTGTATCACTTTTTTATAATCCTCTAAGGTCTGAATTTTATCTATGATTTCCTTCCACGGAATCAGTTTCACAACTGGCGTGTAGAGTTCAGGCATACCCACTCTTTTATAGCCAGGCTGTGTCAAACAATACTAGACACTTAGTGGTGACGGGCTAGATCTTTGGCAAACTGTGGTACTTTTTGTAGCCAAGCATCGAAGCCAACACTTTTCCAGTCACGTATATCTTTCCAACCGCTAAGTTGTTGGTGCATCCAACTAACAAGGCACACTTCTTCAAACGTGTCACGGCAAGATAAATTTGTTCTAATGTCTTCTTCCGCACTTGGAATGTTCATCACCACTCTCAACACTTTGAGTATAATTTCTCTTTCATGTACCGATAAAGCATGAAGGCTCATGTTTGACTTCCTTCCACAGAATCCGTTTCACGAGTGACGTGAACAGAGACGTGCCGCCTCCTCTTTATAGGGGTCGATGGCTAAGGTTGGTATCTTGGCTGGCATGTTTTTATAGCCAGGCTCCCAAGGTTGGTACCTTTTGAGAAAGTCTCCGTGAACGTAGCTATTGCAATATAAGTTTGCCAGAATCAGTCTTCTACGACTTTGGAAGATAGCATAGTTCACAGCTCGAGAAATGACTTTGAGTTTACTTTTCACTTGTAATTTCACAAACTCTTGGTAAATCTTTTCGCGCACATTCAAAGGCATGCCACTAATGTACTTGGGTAAAGTTTCCGATTTGGAAAGAAATATCTCTCTTTTGTATTCTTCACGATACTTGTGATAGTCGTTGTTCAGAATCAAATTTCTGATGCGACGAAAGTAGCCATAGCCTTGAAATCGAGGAATCACTTGAAGTTTACGTTTCACTTGAATCTGAACCAACTCATCGTAAATCCTTTTTTGCAACTTTGAAGGCAAGTCACGAATGCGATCTTGTAGAGTAGGTTTCTTGGTGACAAAATACACACACACCAACCAAACGGAATAGGTAGGTAAAGGATATGAATATGATCCAACACCAGTTTCAGTGATTATCCTATCTAATTTCAAAACATGAAAAGGCGCTTCGGCTTGAGGGGACAGTTCTTCTAACAGTTTTTGGTACTCGTCTATGTTAGTCACATTTTTTTCCTTCACATCCTTCCATGGAATTCTATATTCCACTGCTACATTGTCGGTAGCCCCTACCAATTTCTTAAATTGGTGATGTACTTCTTCATCAATGTCTGACCATTTGAATATCTTCTTAGCAATCAAATGTCTTATTACCTTCAAATACCATTGGTTACAACAAGTCTGTCGTAAAGGATGTAACTCTTTTTTACGTTTCAGTTGAATGTGAACAAATTCTTGGTAAATCCGTTCTCGTAGCTCCAAAGGTAATCCACGAATACGATCTTCTAAGGCGTATGGAATATATACTGAAGAAATATCTGATCAATTTAGAATCGTCCTAAAGTGTAATAGGCTCACAAATGTAAGATCTCCATTACTCAGAAGAATAAAGGTATAATAAGGTATCGTTCTCCTCCATATGTACGGTACTATGTTCTCTATGTGTATATAGCTTCTGGCTGACATCAGTAGAGCCTCGATACTGTTAGTCGTCACAAGAGCCACAAAATATGTTTCTAGAATGTGTACAGTGGCTGAGACCATCTTGCAGGTCATTATCATATATGATAGATCTAGAGACGGTATGCTCCGGCAATGTCGGAAGTGGCCGACAGGTCCGCAAGCTAACATTACATTGAACTTTTTATCGACTCCTTCTCTCCTTGTATATTAAATCCAGATCTAGCTAAACTTTCCGGTTTAGGTCCTTC